>JALPVH010000020.1:0-364464 GCA_023242295.1 Diaporthe ilicicola | reverse complement strand
TATAATAATAATATTTTTATATATTAATAATATTTAATAACGTTAAATTAAGTTACTTATAACTTATATTAGCTTTAACTTTAATAAATTAATAGTTTATTAATAATATCGGTATAAATAAATTAAATATAGCTTAATATTATAATTATTAATATAAAATAACGGCTTTTAATTATAAATAAGCTTATCTTTTTTAAATATAAAGTTAAAAAATTTATAATTATATTATTTTAAATTAAATTAAATTTAATTATATTATATTTTTATAATTAAGCTTTATTTTTTTAATTTATTTTAATAAAAGGTAAACTTTTTTAAAAAAGTATATTAAATAATTAACCTTTCTTTTTCTATTTAACTTATTTATTTTTACTTTATAAGTAATAAACCTTTCTATTTTTTTTAAAAATAAACCTTATATATTTTTAAAGTAATAATAAATATATCGATTTATTTAAATAAGGAAAAGTTTTTATTTTTATACTTTTTTATTTTAATAAAAAAACCTTTTATTTAAATAAAAATTTACTTATTATAAATAAAGTTTATTTTTATAGCTATAAAGCTATTAAATTTATATATTTAAATATTATACTTAATAATAAAATATAATAGCCTTACTTATAATTTATTTTAATTATAGCTATAAACTCGCTTAATAGATTTAAGAGTTTTAAATATATATAAGTGGTAATTTAAGCTTAATTAACAGTTATTTTAATTTTAGCTAAATAATTACTTTCGAGTAGTTTTATAAAAAAGGTTATAATAAGTATATATTTAAATAGAGCTAAAACCTTTAAAGTAATAGCGGCTTTTTAATATCGCTTTTTTTAAGTAACTTGCTTAAATTATAAAGCAATAGCACTTTTATATAGTGCTTAATAGCGTTAAACTAGCTTATAGCCTATAATAGCTTTAACCTCGACAGGCTAATAAAAGCTTATTAAAAGTATTAGCGTAAATAGGCGCGGCTTAATATTATAGCTATTAGCGCAAAATAGCGGCTTTTAATTATAGACGGGCTTATAAAAGATTAATAAATTATTATAAAAAGTTCTATATAATAAAACCTATTATATTAATTTTAAAAGATATATTATACCTTATTTTTTTTAAATACTTTTTATTATTTTAATTTAATAAGGGAATTTAAATAAATAAAATAGTTAATAGATAAGCTTATAAAAGATTAATAAATTATTATAAAAAGTTTTATATAGTAAAGCTTATTATATTAATTTTAAAAGATATATTATACCTTATTCTTTTCGAATATTTATTATTATTTTAGCTTAATAAAAAAACTTAAATAAATAAAATAATCGATAAATAAATATTAAAAAAACTTTTTATATAATTAAGCTTAAACTTTATTTAAATTTAATAACTTTATATTTAAAGGTTAAATAAGTTAAATATTTAATATTATTATAAAATAACGCTTATAGTTATTAATAAAGAATATAAATAAGGCTAATGCTGCTATATTTAGCTATTAATCTTTCTTAGCTTTTTTAAATAACTTTAAAATAAATATAGCTAAAAGGTGAAAGCGGCGCCTCTAGCTAGCTAAAAGAGATTAATTAAAATAATAATATAAAAAGTAATAATAAAGATTATTTATTAGCTAGTGGTAATTATAACGCCCCTTTATAATAAGTTAATAAGCACGTTATAAGTAACGGTATATTAACACTTAAATTATATAATTTTATATTATTTTATTATAATTTTAAATAAAGCTAGTAAATAAAAATCTTTATAAAAAACTTTATTACGCTATATTTATTATAGCTATTAATTTAAATTAATACTTTTTATTAAAGTCGAATATTATAATAATAAATAGGCCTATATTTAGCCCACTTATTCGGCTATATAGCGGCTTTAAAATAGTAAAAGCTTTAAAATTAAAACTTAATCTTTTAAGTTTAATATAATTATTCTTTTAAGCTTATTACTTTATTTATTATACCCTTATCTTTAATATTTTAAACCTTTACTTTAATTAAAAAGTAAACCGGCGGGCCTATTTTAAATAATAAAATAATAGCTAATTAAATATTAAGTAAAAGTAAAAGCTAAAAATATAAAGCTATATAAAAGCTATATAGAAAAAGTAATATAAAAGTAAATATTTAAAAAAAATTATAGTTATTACTATAAAGTAATTAATTATAAAATAAAGCCCTTATAGCTTAATAATTAATAATTAGCTATAAAGTAAATAAAAAGTGTTTTAAACGCTATTTATAAAAAGGTAGCGTTATAATAACGGGTAAAATCCCGTTAAGCTCTTTAAAATAATTATTTAAATTTTTAATAAAAAAGCTTATTACTTTATATTAAATAATAATAAAGTTAAAACTAATATTTAAAAGCTATAAAAAAGTAATAAATATATAAAAATAGTATAAAAGTTACACTTTATTACTTTATATTTAAATAATCTTTTTTCTTTAATTTAAATATAAGTAAACGTTTTTTAAAAATAATATTAAAGCTAAAATAATTAAATTAATAAAGCGTTAAGTTTAAGATTTAAAATTTAAAATTTAAAATTTAAAATTTAAGATTTAAATTATAGCTTATAAAAAATCTTATAAAAATTTTAATTTTAATTTTTATTAAAAGATTTATTTTTTCTTATTTTTTTTATAGCTATAAGGATATAGCCTTAAAAAGAGAGCCGAAAAATACTAGTTTTAATTTTTTACACTTAATTTTTTCTACGTTAAAGTAGTATAAAAGTAATAAAGCTATAAAAGTAGCGTTAAAGTAATATAAAAATAATAAAAGCTATAAAGATATAACTTAAAAAGAGAGAGCAACCTATTAAAATTAAATATTATAATAATAAATAAGCTTATATTTAGCCCACTTATTTAGCTATATAGCGGCTTTAAAGTAGTAAAGGCTTTAAAACTAGAATTTAATCTTTTAAGTTTAATATAGTTACTCTTCTAGGCCTGTCACTCTACCTATTACACCCTTATCCTTAACACTTCTATATATATGCTCTCGAGGGTTTATTTAGGGTTTAGTGCTCGCATATTAGAAATCTGGCAGCGCTATTTTGCCCTACTTGCAATAGGCTATGACACCAACCGGCAAAAGCCAACACTGAATGCACTTCCAGGTATACTGTCCTGCGCCCCGAGGAGCCTCAAGCTCATATGTTCAAGCAATCCGAGTGTGGCACAAGCCACTCTTGACACTATCAGAAATACTGACAATTTAGATCAATATACAATTATCAATTGAGAGCACTTATGCTACCCCAGCCAGCATAATATGTGGCTGCCCGTCTATGTATTCCGTTTTTTTCCTTTCATTATCCAACTCTGCACATGCAGCGAGCGAGGTATCACACAAAATCAAATGCTCCCCAAGACCACGCACCTATCCACGCCTAGGATGCGTCTATTTTTCCTTTCGTACAAAGGCCTCGCAGGTAGCCCATCCATCCCGGTCCTTCACCCGTTGTCAGGAAGAGTTGCCGCTTGTCCTACCGCTAAGCACGCCGCCACTGGCTGCCTCGGCATCATCCTTCTTGGTCTGCTTTCTGAAGGAAAGCAGGACCTCCTTCAGGGTGCGCCGTGGCTTCTTCGCCACATACAGCGGCTTGTGCTCTTGGTCGATGTCGTGCTCGTGTTCATAGTCGACGTGGACGAAGGCTCGCTCGACGTCTTGCAGCCCTTCCAGCTTGCGCTGAAGCTCCTGGCTGACATCGTGAGAGATTTTGAGCGGCGTCTTCTCGTCCATGACGACATCGACTTCAACATAGTATTTTTGGCCAGCGTGGTAGGCTCGACACTGTTGACTCAACGTTAGTCACAAAAAGGACAAATCAAAATAGCGTACTCAAATCAAGACTCACCGTGTCCACCTTGAGAATCCTTTCATCGTGGGTGATGGTCATGTACACGAGCTTCGAGATGAACTCCTTGGGTGCTCCCTTGCCAACGAGCAGCCACACCTGCTCAAAGGCGTTTGACACCCACGAGAACAGGATCAAGAGCGCGATACAGATGGCACCAATGGGATCGAGATACCAAACAAATCGATCACCGACGATGGACATGATCAGGCCAAAGACGTTGACGACAATGTCGTTACGGTGGTCGATAAAGAAGACATGTACAGATGGGTATTTCCGAAGGAAGAAGCAGTAAACCATCAGAGTGGACTTGGCACCAACTGTTTGGTGTATTGGTCAATATCGCAAGACTTGGATGGTGGCTGTGAGAGCTTTTACTTACTTGCGCAAGCAACGCAGACCAGGGGAACGATCTGCAGAGCTTCGGATTCTTTCGCTCCCTCACCGAGAGACCTGCCTGACTCAATCAAGAGTTCAATGGCGACAGTGGTCATTAAGGCGCAGAACAAGATAACGCCGATTGTTTCGATCCTGGTTCGTCCCTGTAATGTGTGTAAGCACCAAGGAAGCAAGCATCTCTGACGATGTAGTCTGTCTTACCACAGGATACTTGTACACGCTGGGACGGGCGGCCATCCTTGACGTGGTGAACATTACGAACGAAGAAACGAGGTCCATCTAGGCAGTTGTCAGTGGCAACGCCTCATCCGTGTGTAAGTGATGGCCTGTAACTTACGAAGGCATCCGCCGCGGTAGCAAACAGCTATGAAGAACAATCAATGTCAGTTGATGATGGTAACTGAGGACGATGACGTGTCGAGGGTGTGCCGCACCGATAGTGACCCTGTTGATACAGCTGCATAGAGCTGGATACAGAAGAGACAGAAGTTGACGGCAAAGGAAGCGTTGACGGCGAAGCGGATTCTGGGACCCATCTTGATTTCTTCGGCGACACCGGCCCGTTCCTCATCACCGGCGCCGAGGAACTGGTCGATGAGTTCATTTTGGCGTGTGTAGTACTTCTTGAGCTTTCTCTTGTTTCCTGTGGGATGCTCCTTCTTCATCTGAGCTCTGGAGACATTGTCTTTCCGCATACGAGCATAGTTCAAGGGGTCGGCGGCGTCGACAGCAGTTGACCCAGTCCTATTGGAGGACGAGGCATGACCGTCATAGTCCGGATCTTGAGGGGCCGTGTCGACCATCACAGGCCCATCACCACCAACATCCTTTTCGTGGGTGTTGACGACGCTCTTCTCAGATGTGAAAGGGGCTTTCTCATCTCCGACGTCAAGCATGGACCTCTTCTCCTTGGCAGAACCCGGGGCAAGGAGGCTCTGCTGGTTGGAAGGCGCCTGTACTAGAGCATCGTTGCTATCTTTTCCAAGAGAGGACCAAGGAGGTCAAGAGTTAGTCGAGAGCACTATGGGCAATACTGAGGTGACCTTGAGGATAATGAGGCCCCGGATTGGTCGACTCATGGCCGTTCGAAACAGAGCCAAGTCCGGGACGACGATGAGACTTGAGGATCGCAAAACAGAAACCAAAGAATCGGGAAATTGTTGCGCAGAGCGGTGTTGTGGCCGGGGAGACAGGTGGAAAATCCCACATACCTTGTGCAGGGCCTCGAGAGCCAGCGCCGCGTCTCGACTCCTCCCCTTGCGGCTGAGTTGCTGATTTGTCGGAGGTGGACATTTTTGTGAGGTAAACACGTCTCGCAACCGCAACTCTGGGTGGTTTGTTCTGGGGAATGATGGAGAATGTTTCGTCGCAGCGTAGTACGTGAGAAGCTCTGGTCTTATGTGAAGTACGACGCAGCGTTGGATTACAGCGAAGATTGAGCAATATATTGATTCTAGATCCGTCTTGAACGAAAGGTTTGTAACCCCTGCTTCGGTGTAGAGAGGATTCCGTTGAGGAAACCGGAATTGTGCAGCAGAATGGGCGAGGAGGCGGCGATTCGAGGCCAGTTAGCCCCCTTCACACTGCTCGGTCTCGCTCAGCTCATGGTGCATAGGAGCCATAGCAGGGGAGAATAGCGCTGGAGGCAGCGTGGACGGGCGGGCCACGCAGGGCGGTAGCGTCAAAGCTCGGCATGTGGAACACACATGTTGCTGGCTTCTCTAACAGGAGGAGGCAAAGGGGCAGCGGCAGATAGCAAAGTCAGATTTCATCAAGACAAGACAAGGCACGAGCAGGACATGGGCGTGGAGAGGCTTGTTGTCGACGATCAGTGTTGATGGATGACCAACCAGACATGGAACCGACTCGGACTCGGTAGTGCGAGCGGCCCGGGTAGCTAGAGCCGGGGAGCGAGGCGTCCCATGTTGCTGCAGGGAAGCTTTTGCCGAGAGGCAGCACTGACACAGACTGGGCCAGACCGAGACCGACGGGGCTGCTGCCGCGAGGCTCTCGACCTTGCTTGCCACTCACCTGGCAGCAGCTGGCAGACATGGCCAGCCAGAAACCGTGGGCTGGAGATAAGGTTGCCTGCGTCTGCAGGCGGTGGCATATAAGAACAAGAGGAATTCCTTGTTTTCTATGGGGTTGCTGGTGCTTGGCCTGGTCTAGTAATGCCGCTCTGGAACCTTCGCGCTCCTGGGCATCTGGGCAAAGAAGCTTAGCCAGACAGCCAAGTCATGATGAATGGAGACGGGCTGCCGGAACCACTGAAGATGAGAGGGTTTTTTGAGGTAGATCAAGAAGAAAAGAGGGAAAATAGTCGGTGCTAGGTTGAACATCACATAGAAATGGCATTGAAGCACATCTGCAAGTAAGTGCTCGCTTTCTCTGTTGGCATCAAGAGCCGCCTTGAACGACTAAATGACTGACGGGTACGAAGTGATGGCCAGGTCGACCAGCGAGGCAGACAGTCGGTCAGTCAGAGTGATGCCTCCCTCCGTCATAGGTATAGTAATAAGATTTACAGAAGATTTGCTGCCCATCTCCATCCCAATGGCACTTGTTTTGTTGATCCCCTGAGATTAGACGAGGAGGGTACATGTGTGATCCAATGTCGCGGGGTGACGCGCCAAGGTGCAGGTGCAGGTACAGTGGTGCAGGAGCAGGTGGAGGCGCGGTGAGGCTTACTAATTAATACCACATGTAGTCACGGAAGGAGCAGCCGAAGTTTCTGTTGACACAACGAGGGAACGCCCCACCATCCCCGTCACCAGCGAGCAGCGAGCTGCGAGCTGCGAGCTGCCCAGCTCGCTTGTCGCCAGTCAGCATTGAAACGGGGTGAATCAAAGCACAGGCAAGCAGGCAAGGCGGGCAGGCAGGTGTGACCAGGCTGGCCGGCCTCCAGCAGCAAAGATGGCGAGCCAAAGTCTGTATGTCTGCTTGTTTATCAGTTTATATGCGTATAGGGCTGCCCCTAAAAAAAGGTTAAATAGTAACTTCTAAGAGGTTAATAAAGGGTTCCCGGCGTAGATTCTAATAAATAGCGTAGGCTTCCGGCATTTAATAGTTTATATAGGTTAATATTTACAATATAGCGGTTTATAATAAAGAATAGCTTATATTAGCTATTAATTAAATATAGCATTATATTTTAATCTAGCCCTTATAAGCTATAATTACCGCCTTTAACCGCTTTAATATACTTATATAAAGTTTTTTAAATATAGCTAAAAAAAATTACTTTTTAAGCTATTAAAATTATATCTAATAAATCTTTATCTTTAAGCCGCTTACCGGGCTAATTAATAATTTACTATTTTATATATATATATATTATTTTAATCGGGTTTAAATTTAATAAATAGGTAGGCTAATTAATAAAATAAGCGTTAAAAAAACTAATTAATTAAATAAATTCTTATTAATTTTAAAATATATATTAAAATATTATCTTATTAAATAATAAAGAAATTATTCTATTATTAAAAGTTTTATAATAATAATAATATATAATATTAATATAATTTAAAGTTAATTTTTTTTTAAATCTTTTATTAAATAAAAAATAGCCTCTTTTTTTATTAATAAAATAAACTTAAAATATTTAATTATAAGCTTTAAATTTAATTTATATAAACTTATAAATATTTTTATTAAATATAATAATAATATATTTTTATTTTAAGTAAGACTATTAATTTATATCTTATTAATTTATATTTAATATAATTAATTAATAGATAAAAGGTATTATTATTATAATATAAATTATAAATAAACTTTTTTAATTTTAAATAAAAAGGTAAGCTAATAAGCTAAACTTATTATTAATAACTTATATTTAATATAGTATTATATAATACTTTTATACTATAAGAAAGTAATAATAAATTAAAGGCTTAAAGGTTTTAATATATTATTATATAATATAACTTTTTTAATATATTAAGAAGAAAATCGATATAATTAATAATATTACTTAAAATTAAAAAAAAGCGGCTATAGCATTATAACGATAGTTATTTAATTAAAATATATTATATTTAATTAATTATTAATTTAAGCGTTTATATAATAGTAATAGCTTATTAGCCGGTATAATAATATAAAGTATAATAAGCCTTTCTTTTATTTTTTATAATATTTAAAGTGCGCTTATAATATTTAAGAAATTATTTAATATTAAATAAATAATTAAGCTAAGCTATTTTATTTTTAAATATATTTTCGTTATTATTAATAATAATAAAATTATTTTTAAAAAAAACCGAGATTAAAAGAAGGGAAAAGTTATAATATATAAAAATATAATTACTATAAAGTATTAATTAAAGCGCTATATAGCTAATAAGCGTAATTAGTAAATCGGTTATAAGTATAAAAGAAAAAAGATTTATTAAATATAAATAAGTTTAAAGGTAATTACTTAATTAAATAAGTTAATATAAAGTTTATTATTAAAAAATATTTAATAATTAAATATAAATTAAGGGCCTTTATAATATAATAATTAATAGGGGTATAATTAAAGCTTAGCCTTTATTAATAAGTAAAGTATTATTAATAATATTTATTATAGCTTTATTACTTTTATTATTATTATTTAATTATTTATTTAAACTATTATCGCTTAAATTATTATAATTTTAAAGTTAAGGCTTAATAGAAAAAATATTAAATTTATTATAGTTAAAAAGAGCTATAAAGCTAAAATATATAATTAAAGTAAAAAAGAAAAAGGTAAAATTAATATTAAAGGTAAAATAATAAAATTAAAGTTAAAAATAAGCTATAATAATTAAAGTAATAAATATAATAAAGAAAGTAAAAGTAATAATAATATTAAAGGTTTAATATATTAAAAATATTTATAATAAGTATATTTATAAACCTTTTATTATTATTAACTTAAATAGCTATTATATAAATAATAATAATAATAATAACGTGGTTAATTAATAAGTGGCGGATATTATTAAGTGGCGGACTTTATACCTTTTTATAGTGTAAATTATATAAAAGGTACTTACCTTAACTATTAAAGGAAGCTAATAAATTTTAATTATTTATTAACATTTCCTTAAAACCTTTATAACTTAATAGAAAATTAATATATAAAGCTATAACTTAAAACTTAATTTTATTATATATTAAATTATATATATATAAATTTATATCCCTTTTAAGTATAAGGTTAAAAGACCTATAATTATATTTTTTTTAAATTAAATTTTATTTAATTATATTATATTTCTATAATTAAGCTTTATCTTTTTAATTTATTTAAATAAAAGGTAAACCTTTTTAAAAAAGTATATTAAATAATTAATATTCTTATTTCCCTTTAGCTTATTTCCTTTTAACTTATTATAAATCTTTACTTTATAAGTAATAAACTTTTCTATTTCTTTTAAATAGATTTTATATATCTTTAAGGTGCTAATAAATATATCGATTTATTAGGATAAAGAAGGGTTTTTATTTTTATGCTTTTTTATTTTAATAAGAGAATCTTTTATTTAAGTAAAGATTTACTTATTATAAATAAAGTTTATTTCTATAGCTATTTATAGAGCTATTAGATCTACGTATTTAAATGCTTAGTAATGAAATATAGTAGCCTTACTTATCTATTTTAATTATAGCTATAAACTCGCTTAATGGGCGCGTATAAGTGGTGGTTTAAGCTTAACTAATAGTTATCTCGGTTTCGGTAATACGGTAAGCTAAATAATTACTTTTAAGTGGTCTTATAATATAGCAGAATAAAGTTATAATAAGTATATATTTAAGTAGAGCTAGAACCTTTAAAGCAATAGCGGCTTTTTAACATCGCTTATTTTAAGTAACTTATATTTAAAGGCTTAAGTTATATAGCGATAGCACTTTTATATATTAATAGTGCTTAATAACGTTAAATTAGGTTACTTATAGCCTATAATAGCTTTAACTTTAACGGTACTAGCTTCTCCTTATCCGTTATAATAGTATATATATAATTATAAGCTAATAATAAAATTAAAGCTTATTAAAAGTACCGGTGTAAATAGATTAAGCGCGGTTTAATATTACGGCTATTAATATAGAATAGCGGCTTTTAACTATAGATAAGCTTATAAAAGATTAATAAGTTATTATAAAAAGTTTTATATAGTAAAACTTATTATATTAATTTAAAAGATATATTATATTTTATTTTTTTTAAATACTTACTATTATTTTAGCTTAATAAGGAAACTTAAATAAATAAAATAATCGATATAAATTTATATTTATTTTATATTATTAGTTAGTAAAATATATAGATTAATAAATTTCGAGATTTATATATAAATATATAGAGCTCACTTAAAGTTAATAACTTTAACCCTTATATATAACTTTACCCTTAGCTTTAAATTATAAAAAAAACCTATAAAACTTTAAATAAGTTTTATTCCTATTAAAAAAAGTTTTAAAAGAATTTTTTATTCTATTAAAGAAAGTAGAAATTAAGCTTAAAGTTAATAAAAGTTATAAAAATTCGCCACTTATTAATATCCGCCACTTATTAATTAACCACGTTAAAGGTATTATTAATTTAAATTTAAGTTAAGAGCGATTTTTAAGTAATTATTAATATAGCTAATAGAAAATTAATAGCTTAATTTTAATATAAAAAAGTTATTATTATTATAATTAAAGTTATAATATATATTTTATATTTTATATTTATATTATAATATAAATATAAATATAAATATATTTTAAAACTAGATTTTCTATAACCTTAAAAATAAAATAGCTAGCTATATAGATCTAATTTAGCCTTTTAAGATATACTATTTAGTTTTCGAAAATTTAAATCTTATATAAAGAAATAAATACTAATATCCAATAATAAAGCTCGCTGCCGCTAAGACTTTACTAAATAAGCTTAAACTTTAAAGTCTTTATTAGGTATTAGTATTTATTTATCTTTATTAGATTTAAATATATAAAATATAAATAGTAGGTTTGAAAGAGCTAAACTTACTCTATAAAACTAATAATTAAATATTTAAGGTTATATAAGTCTATTTTTTAAAATATATTTATATTTATATTTATATTTTATCCCTTCTAGGTATAAGGTTAAAAGACTTATAATTATATTTTTTTTAATTAAATTTTATTTAACTATATTATATTTCTATAATTAGGCTTTATTTTTTTAATTTATTTAAATAAAAGGTAAACCTTTTTAAAAAAGTATATTAAATAATTAATATCCCTATTTTCCTTTAACTTATTTCTCTTTAGCTTATTATAAATTTTTACTTTATAGGTAATAAACTCCTTTATTTCTTTTAAATAAATCTTATATATCTTTAAGGTATTAATAAATATATCGATTTATTAAAATAAGAAAGGGTTTTTATCTTTACACTTTTTTACTTTAATAAAAGAATCTCTTATCTAAATAAAGATTTACTTATTATAAATAAAGTTTATTTTTATAGCTATTTATAAGCTATTAGATCTATATATTTAGATAATAAAATATAGTGGCTTTACCTATAATCTATTTTAACTATAGCTATAAACTCGCTTAATAGGGTCTTAAGTGTATATAAGTAGTAGTTTAAGCTTAACTAGCAGTTATCTTAGTTTTAGCTAAATAATTGCTTTTAAGTGGTCTTATAAAATAAAGTTATAGTGGATAGGTATATATTTAAATAAAGCTAAAACTTTTAAGGCAATAGCGGCTTTTTAATATCGCTTATTTCGAGTAACTTAAAGGCTTAAGTTATATAGTAATAGCACTTTTATATACTAATAATGCTTAATAGCATTAAACTAAGTTACTTATAGCTTATAATAGCTTTAACCTTAACGGTACCGGCTCCTCCTTATCCGTTATAATGGTATATATATAACTATAAGCTAATAATGAAATTAAAGCTTATTAAAAGCACCGGTGTAAATAAGCGCGGCTTAACGCTACAGTTACTAGCGTAAAATAGCGGCTTTTAACTATAAATAGGCTTATAAAAGATTAATAAGTTATTATAAAAAGTCCTATATAGCAAAACCTACTATATTAATTTAAAAGATATATTATACTTTATTCTTTTTAAATACTTATTATTATTCTAGCTTAATAAAGGAATTTAAATAAATAAAATAGTCGATATTTATATTTTATATTATTTTATATTTATATTTTCTAAATTTTTTATATTTATATTTATATTTATATTTTATATTTTATATTATTTATATTTTTAATACTTTAATTATAATTAAAATAATAGTAACACTAGCTAAATATTTATATTTAATTATAATTTTACTAATTATAAAAAATAAAATTAAAGGTTTTTTTAAATTATATTCTTATAGCTTTTTTTTTAAAGGATATTATATTATTTATTATTATACCTTATAACCTATTTATTATTATTTAGCTATAGCTAATAACGGTTTTAAGGATTATTATATAGTTTTATAAAAAGAGTTATTCTTTTAAAGAAAAAGAAAGCTATTATAAGTTATTTAGTTAATAAAATATATAATATATAATAAGTTTTATAATAGCCTTTAAATAATTTTAAATATAAATATAAATATTTATTAAAATTTAATAAGGAAATATATAAAAATTAAGTTTAAATAAAAGGTTATAAAAAGGCTTATAAAAATATTATATATCTTATTAATTAATTAATTTTTTAATTAAAGGGGTTAATTAATTAAATTATATTATTATTTAATTTTAACGATTTTAATTAAAAAAAAAGATATAAATAAATATTTCTAATAGCTATAAACTTAAATTTTAATTTAAAATAATAGTTTTAAGCTTTATTATAATATTTTATATTAACGGTAATAATAATATAGTAAATAGGTTAATAAAGTAGCTTACTTAGTAAAGGCTTTATAGCTTAATTTAATAATATAATAATTTTTAACTTTAAATATATTAAGGGGAAATAAGGGTTAAGTTTATTTATAAGCTAGCCGGCTTAAATAAATGCTAAATTATATTAATAGGTATTAAAATATTATAAATTCGTTTATATAAGGGTAAATAGAGGCTTTTAATTAGTTAAGATAGGGTTTTAGAGTGTTGTATTGCTTATGGGGCAAGTATCGGAGAAATAAAGATTAAGGGAAAGCCCTGTATATGTGTGGCTGTTTGCAGTAAGAGGAGGCACGTATGGTTAATGCATCCCGAGTCTGGGGGTCTGTCAGACCGCTGTCGCCGCCAAGGGAGAGTGTTGCAGCTTCGACGTCGGCCCAACCCTGAACACTGGCAGAGGCTCGGCATTCGACATTCGACACTCGACACTTGACACTAGACGCCTGAGACTTTGAGACTGGTGATCAGCCCCACCCCGCCAACCACTCAACCACACAACCGCCCTGCTGCCCATGCCCGGCCTGACGCCGTGACGGCTCGGAGTGTTACGAATCCGCACATCCTCACAGGCCGCGCTTGATTTCCTTTAAGAAGGCTGCGCTCCCAGATCGCCACGCCAAGTCTGCCAAGTTTGCCGACCATCAATCTCTGTTTTACCTGTCGTGCTCACTGCCCTTCTCATATTCTTGGCAGCCTTCTCTTTGGCTTGCATTTTGCCTCGACTTTCTATGGTTGTCAGCAGCGTCTGGTCCGCACCTCTGCTGCTGCTCCCACTGTCACATGGACGTCCCTCAACACGCTTCGGCCTGCACTGCCTAAACCAGATCATCGTGTGTCGGCCTCCTGCGGTCTGCAGTCTGCAGTCTGCGGTCTGTCATGATGACTGGTCACAGTTGCCATTATGTCACGAGACAGAGTTCAAGTGTTAGTCTCCACGACCAGTCCTCCACGGACGTCATACACCCGCATTGCAGTGCACTGCGGCGCACACATGGCTTGGCAGGCACTCCCTCTTCCAGATACACTTGAGTCTACTGAGCCGCGTGCCTAGAGTCGGCCGGTATTGACCACAAGGACCAACTATACCTGGCCTGTCTCATGAGCCCTCAAGACAACTTCGGACTGCTGTGCCACTTGGCCCAGCCAAGGTAGTTCGTCGTTACTCTTGAGGCGACAACTCTAGGCGCTCAGGAGACATCTTGGTCAATCTCATGCACAACCCCCCCAGGCAGGAACTAACCCTCGAGCTTTTCACAGTACGGCTGAGCAACTACAGATCTGAAGACAACTCCCGCATCCGGACAAAAGTGTGGAGTTCTCACAAGAACAAAATCAACAATCACAGCATCCAACGCCTATTGTCATGGGTCATGGCTCGTGTGCTTGTTTCAATGGTAATTTGAAATACGCCGGCGGGAGGATGGGCCGATGTTTGACGCTACGAGCGCGGGAGCTAAACATGCATGGAGCCGTCCCTATTTTCCGTTGGGCAAAGAGCCCGAGTCCCGACCGGCCGGCGACAACGGCTCTCTACTTGCACATGCTTCAACACCTTGAGAGGCCGTCGATCATCGTCCCAGCCATGGAGCCGACCCAATCCTACGTCTTGCCCTACGCTCCACAAATGGCCGCCGCCGCCCCCGCCCTCGTCGATAAGTCGCGGCTGACTAGCCCTGGCCGCCTCAGCCCGCCCGACAGACCGATGGCAATCAAGGATGCTGGACAGAGGTAAAACCTTCCCGTCTCCGGCCGCCCCATCCTCACCCCCCTGCGCACTACCATCCGTTCCTGTCCAGGCCGTGCGTCGAAAAAAGTAGCAATGTGTACCTACCTGGTAGCCAACCCTGGCCACAACCGGGGATATCGTTGGAAACACCCTGGGGCTTCGATGCTGAGCATTGCACTTTCAGCTTCATCGGCATGCTTATCTGGGAATCAGTGCTTCATGATGGTCGTGGCATCTCAAAATTGAACCATAGTTCTTGTTTCTATTCTCATCACCATGGCAAGTTGAGCCTTGACCTGCAAAATCGCCGCCTTCAATGATCGGCTTCCCTTAACATACCAAGCCGTCCATCCATGGATATTGCCGGACGCGCAATGCTCAGGTTACAAGAGTATTAAAACACTTCAACACCCAGGTGATTATTTGTGCTAAGGGCGATGATACTCTCCTCTGTACTGCGGACTTGTGCTCGTCTGCTCTGAGGTTGGAACGTTCGTGAATTTGCATTCTTTTCTTTCGTCCTTTCATATTTGATTCTTCCGGCGTAGGGATTGCATCCCTTACGTCTGTTTTTTCTCTATTGCCCATTTTTTTTTTTCCAGTCGCCGGACGGCTTTTCTTACCAAATACTCATCCTGAGCCTGGTGTATCAGTTGTCCAGGTGACAATACATCAAAATGGCTGAGGAAATGGCAAACATGAAGCCAGCTTGTGCCAGTGGCGAGGAGGTGGGAGAGTACGATCTGCCCTTGCACGTCGTGGGCCTCTGTATGTATATGACCACCGCCCAACGGATGAAGCTCCTTGACTAACACGCTGGAACAGTTTTGGTCATGTTCTTCTCATGCCTCGGTACGATTTCTACGAGACCTCGGGGAGTGAGTAACACGGGATACTGACGCAAAAATTGCAGGAGCGGGCTTTCCCGTCGTGGCGAAGAAGATAAAGTGGTTGAAGATTCCTACTCAGGTGTTTTTCGCTTGCAAGCATTTTGGTACAGGTGTACTGATTGCAACCGCATTCGTTCACGTACGTAGAAGCTGGCCAAGATATTTGGAGGATTTATCAACCCGCCCACTGACTGCCCCATAGCTGCTGCCCACGGCGTTCGCTAGCTTGATGAATCCATGCCTGCCGGACTTGTTCACTGATCTCTACCCGCCAATCACTGGTGTCATCATGATGGCTGCTCTGTTTGCCCTCTTCGTCATCGAGATGACTCTGAACCACAAGATGGGTGGCCAGGCTCATTCTCACGGTGGAAACTTCGGTACTAGCGCACCTGCCGCCCTGACGATGGCCCCCGAGCGTCCTCCCCGATACGGCCACAACAGCTACGAGACGGATGCGTCCTTTGAGAAGAAGGTCCAGCAGCAAGTATTTGTCGACCAGGAGAGATTTGAGCGCCTGCAGCCCAACCCCTTCGGCGATGACGCTCAAGAACTAGCTGCACGATCAGAGATGCCACCGTGGTTCATTGTCTTCTATGAGCAGTACGTCCGTCAGCGCATGGAGATGGTCAACATCATGAAAGGCTCGTCGCCTCAGGTCTCCGTCCAGCCGGCATACGACGTCTCTGAGGCCCCCAAGCCCGCGCGCGGTCTCATCGACTCGCCGTACATTGACGTTGAGACTGGTCTGCCCGTCGACGAGATGACGTACAAGAAGATGTCCATGAACATCACACTCCTCGAGGGTGGTATCCTGTTCCACTCGGTTTTCGTCGGAATGACTGTTTCCATCACCATTGAAGGCTTCGTTATCCTGCTGGTCGCCATCCTGTTCCACCAAATGTTTGAGGGTCTTGGTCTTGGTACCCGTATCGCTGCTGTTCCTTACGCCAAGGGTAGCATCCGCCCCTGGGTGATGGTCTTCGCTTTCGGAACCACTGCGCCCATCGGACAGGCTATTGGACTCATCACTCGCAACAGCTACGACCCTAACAGCGCCTTCGGGCTGATCATTGTCGGTGTTTTTAATGCCATGTACGTCCCCCATCCTGCGTTCAGTCTCAGTGATCTCAGTGTCTAACAAAATCTGTCAGCTCTTCCGGTCTTTTGCTATACGCAGCCACTGTTGATCTTTTGGCTGAGGACTTTCTGTCTGAGGAGGCTCAACACACGCTCACTAAGAACGACACGATTAAGGCATTCAGCTTTGTACTTTTGGGAGGTATGGGTTTTACGATATCTCTGTGTTTGCGGACGATGCTAACATATGTTTTTCAGCTGCTGGCATGTCCATCGTTGGTGCTTTTGCCTAAGCGCACATCCCGCCAGTCCCGATCCGATCGAAGTCATTTCAAACATCGTAGCCCGAAATACGAGCAGCTGGCTTCGTTTCAAGCGCCAAGCCCCGACATCCGCCAACCTGAGATCCATCGCCTACAACCGATGGGCGCGTCCTTCCACGGTCACGAGAAGTTGAAGGACGCGCCTCAGGATGGCACCATGGCGGATCAAGCAGGGAACATAATAGTCCCGATCATTTTCACCAGAATCTGCACGAGCGCATATACAAACGGCTTGAGCTTTTCCTCTGCTCTTGCGAGCAGTCAAATGGATCGATGGTTTCACGTCTCTGTCCATTCCCAGATCAGGGCGGAGAGTGGAGCGGAACAGGCGCAGACAGAAAGCACAGACAAAGAAAATCCCATACACTCGTTTACCAATTTCCTTGCGGACACTGCCTCCACTCGCCGCGAGGGGCCGTGAGTGGTGCGTGTCATATTCTTGGTGAGGATGAGAGAGAAGACTTTCACTGCCAGTCTCACTTTAATTAGGCGCGGTGCGCACTTGGGTAACTGGATATGAGAGACGAGACCGATCTATTGTCCTTTTTATCATATTTGCTGGTTCATGGTTTACGGTCCGGGCGTCAGAGCGAACAGAGAACAAGTTTTGTCTTCTTCTCCTTCAGGACGAGAATTCAGTGTATTGTTATTGGGAAGTAAATAAGTCCTACTACAAATATCAGATCAAAAGAATGCCACAAGATGGTCCAAAAAAATAATTAAAATCCCATGGCTCGCTCTCCTACGAATGTTCATGAAGGTCACTGTTGTGCTTTACTTACTAGCAAGCCCAACATGTGACGGTTCTGAGGTAGCACTTTAAGCTTTGGAGGAGAAAGCATTTTGCCACTACTAGTAGTCTATCGACGTCCGTCTACCTAGTAATAAAGTCGAGGAATCCTTGTTGGGTAAGGCTCACCAAGCAAGAGCATGCAGAAAAGAGACAGCTTTGATGAGAACTCAAAACATTTCGAGGGTGAATAATGAAACTTACTCATTGGATTGTGATTTTTGCAATATATAATGAGAGATAACATGAAATGAGGTTTATTGAATGTCACCAGTCAGCCCATCTATGGGTTGTATTCATGCTGCCTAGATGCTCGGCGGACACGTTGGCTGCCTCGTGCAAGAAAACAATGGCATCATATCTAGTGAGAATCACGATTGACTTGCTTCTTCACAGGTGTTACAGAACTAGATAGCCTATTGCGCTATAACACCAACAAAAGAAGGACGTTGTAATGCCGAGAGCATTACCGTAGCTATCACTTATATACGTACTGTGACAACAGGCCTATATATGGTTGGTCCTAAGACTGGAGAAACTTGGTTATTACATGTAGACATGCCCTTCAATTTTGCCAGATGATTTACCACCAGTCCAATGTTCAAGCAGTTATAGGAGGTAGGCAGCGGCCATTCTCAAGTATTTAAGAGAAAGAACGGGATATTACGGGCAAAGTATCAAACGTAGTAGAACAACCATTCAGCAACTTGGGAACTCTTGTTGCCGTGACTTGGAGGCTCAGGTAGGCTTGCTTGAAATGCCATATTTTATGAAAGAGGGGAATCTCTTGGTAGAAATTATTTGGAGACGAGGCATCTATTGATTCATCCTCGGGGATGTCAGTAGCGGACGTACACCAGGTCTTATCGGAGACATCAATAGGAGAACAGATATTCGCGTACCCAAAAACGGCTACCGCGCACCTATTTGTTTAATTAGCAGCCAGCAACTAATTAAATTACTATATTTAACCTTATTACCGCTAACGCTAAAATGTTTTTTATATCGTTAAATATACGCCCTATAGCAGATTCTCTTACTATACTTAAATATTTACCTATTAACTATTTATCTATTACTTAATTAATTTAAATTTAATATACTTAGTTAATTTAATATTAAAATTTATTCTTATTTAATTAAATAACGCTTATTTTATATTATTATAATAATAGATATACCGGATTATTTAAGCTTTAAGCTATAATAATAGGCTAATTATTATAAATAAAACTTTAATATTATAACTATAAATTATTACTATTTAATACTTTTTAACCTTTCTTTTTTTTTAAAACTTTTTAAAGATAGGTATAATACTTATAATAAGCTAAAGGCTAATTTAAATAAGGCTATAAAATCTATTAATTAATTAGTAATAATTTATATAAAAAAGCTTTAATAAAAGATATTAAGCTATAATTAAAATATTTAACGCTTTTTAATTATTAAATAAAATAATATTATAATAATTAAAGCTAATAATAAATAATATATAATTATATATATAATAAAGGTAATATTTAATAAATAAAAGCTTTTTATTAAAAAGGGATAATATATTTATTATAAATTATAAAAAGTTTTTAAAGCTAAATATAGCTAGGTATAATTATTAGAAAAATATTATAATTTTTTTATTTAAATAATATAAAACTTATTTTTAGCTAAATTAAAAAAATTTAAATTTTTTTTTAATAAAAATATCTAATAATCTTTTTAAAATTTAATAAAATAAGAAATTAGCTAGCTAGCTTTTATAAAGAGAAGTAAAAAATATATATATTAATTTAAATAATATTAAATTTCTTTAAAAAAAATAAGGCTTAATATTACTATATTATAAATAATTAGAAAAGGATTATAAATATATTTTAATATAAAAAGGTATAATTAATTTAGCTATAAAAGTATTATTTCTTTTATTATCTTTTATTTAATTATATTTATTTAATAAATTATAAAAGAATACCCTATTTTTAAAATATTATAATTAGCTATATTAAAAAAAATATTCTTTTTTTTAAAGTATTATTAATAATAAATAAAAACTTATATATCGGTAGCTTTTAAAGTAAATTTAAGAATTATTTTAAGTTTATAAGGCTAAAAGACTTATTTTATTTATTATTAATTATAAAACTACTTTAATTAATACCCTTAAATATATATTTCTTTAAACTTAATATTAATTTTATATCTTTTATATTAATATAAATATTATTTTTAATATTAAAAAAAAATAGCAGAAGCTAATTAATTTAATAGATATAAAATTAAAAAAGAAAGCTAATAATAAAAATAATAATAAGAATAGAAAATTAGCCTTATTAAATATATTAATAAAAAGTAAAGTAACGATTTTATTAAAAGTTTTTAATAATATTCCTTATATTTAATAAGCTTTATTTAACCTTTTTAAATTTATAAAATATTTAATTAATTATAAGGTTTATAAAATAGCTTAAAAGTAATTATAAAAAAAGTTTTAAAATTAAAAGGCTATTATTAATTATTTAAAGATCTAATATATAAATAAGAAAAAAGTAATTATAGCTAAATAAGCTATTTATAAAACTTATAAAACCTTTAACCCCTTTTAAGTATAAGGTTAAAAGACTTATAATTATATTTTCTTTTTAAATTAAATTTTATTTAACTATATTATATTTCTATAATTAAGCTTTATCTCTTTAATTTATTTAAATAAAAGGTAAACCTTTTTAAAAAAGTATATTAAATAATTAATATCCTTATTTCCCTTTAGCTTATTTCCCTTTAGCTTATTATAAATTCTTACTTTATAGGTAATAAACTTCTTTATTTCTTTTAAATAGATTTTATATATCTTTAAGGTACTAATAAATATATCGATTTATTAAGATAAGGAAAGGTTTTTATTTTTATATTTCTTTACCTTAATAAGAAAATCTTTTACTTAGATAAAGATTTATTTATTATAAATAAAGTTTATTTTTATAGCTATAAAGCTATTAAATCTATATATCTAAATAATGAAATATAGTAGCTTTACCTAAGTTTTAGGTATATATAAGTAGTAGTTTAAGCTTAATTAATAGTTATCTTAGTTTTAATAATACGGCAGGCTAAATAATTACTTTTAAATAGTTTTATAAAATAAGGTTATAATGGATAAGTATATGTTTAAGTAAAGCTAAAACCTTTAAAATAATGGCGGCTTTTTAATATCGCTTATTTTAAGTAACTTAAAGGCTTAAGTTATACGGTAATAGCACTTTTATATATTAATAGTGCTTAACGGCGTTAAACTAGGTTGCTTATAGCCTATAATAGCTTTAACCTTAACGGGCTAATAGCTTATTAAAAGTACCGGTGCGAATAGACTAGGTATAGCTTAATGCTATAGCTACTAGCGTAAAATAGCGGCTTTTAACTATAAATAGGCTTATAAAAGCAGATTAATAAGTTATTATAAAAAGTTTTATATAGTAAAACTTATTATATTAATTTAAAAGATATATTATACCTTATTTTTTTCGGATATTTATTATTATTTTAGCTTAATAAAGAAACTTAAATAAATAAAATAGTCGATAAAACCTTTAACTTTAGCTTATATATAATATTATTAATTAAAAGTTTATATTATAAATTAAAAATATATTTAGCTTATAAAATAGAAAATCTTTTTTATTTAATTAAAGCTATTTATAAGGCTTTAAAAAATATAGCTTATAACTTTTATTTAAAGAAAATATATTAAAAGATATTTTTACTTTAAAAGTTTAATAAATAAGTTTAATTAAAAGCCCTTTCTTTATAAGTATTATAAGTAATATTTAAGCTTTTTTTTAAAAAGAAAATATATATAATCTATATACTTAAAAAAAAAGTTTTATAGAGTAATTACTTATTTATAACTTATAAATACCCTATATTTATATAATTTAGTTTAATCTATACTAATTAAATTATAAATAAATTAAAAGCTAATAATCCTTTTAATAAAGTAAATATATATAAATTCTTTTAGCTAAATTATAATCTTTTAATTAATAACCCGCTTTTAAATACTTTTTTATTAAAAAAGGTTAAAGTAAAGGGATAGCTTTATAAATAAAATATATTTAGCGCTAATAAAAAAGGTATATTAAAAAGTAATAAAAGGCGAGAAAAGTTAATAATAATAAATAAGATAAAGTTAATAATTTCTAGCTTAAATAAGGTAAGCGATAAAATAAAGGCGATAATAGCTTTAATTTAAAGGGTAAATTTAGCTTAAAAGTAGAATAACTTAATCTTATAATTCTTAAATAAGAAGAATACCTATAATAGCGATATTTAATAAGCGGCTATCCGGTAAGTAAAGTATTAAAAATATAAATAATATAAAATATAAAATATAAATATAAATATAAATATAAAACATTTAGAAAATATAAATATAAATATAAATATAAAAAAAAATATAAATATAAAAATAAATATAAATATAAAATAATATAAAATATAAATATAAATATAAATATATTCTAAAAATAGACTTATATAACCTTAAATATTAAATTACTAATCTTATAAAGTAGGTTTAGCTCTTTAAAATATACTATTTAGTTTTCGAGAATTTAAATCTAATAAAAAGAAATAAATACTAATACCTAATAAAGACTTTAAAGTTTAAGCTTACTTAGCAAAGTCTTAGCGGCGGCGAGCCTTACTAGATTTTTATTTTGGATATTAGTATTTATTTCTTTATATAAGATTTAAATCCTCGAAAACTGAATAGTATATTTTAAAGGGCTAAACTAGATCTATATAGCTAGCTATTTTACTTTTAAGGTTATAGAAAATCTATTTTTAGAATATATTTATATTTATATTTATATTATAATATAAATATAAAATATAAAATATATATTATAACTCTGCCGGTAAGATTAGCACTTAATAAGCTAGCTTATAAGGTAAGTAAACTATTAGCCGAAATAATAATCTTTTTTTTAAATTAGCTTTTTAAATCTAGAGCTAAGGGCTAAAAAGTAATATAAGGAGGTATTAAAAACTATTAATTAATTATTACTTATAAATTTAATTATTAATAATATTATAAATAAAGTTAGCGGCGGCGAAGGTATATAATTATAGATTAAAGTGCTTAAGGGTAAATAAATATTATTAAATTAAGTTAATATATAAGTAATAAGTATATAATTAAAGTTAAATAAAGGGATATAGTTAAAATAGTATAATATATTAGATAATATATAAATATTAATAGAATAGGTAGTAAGCCTATAATAAAAATAAATCGGTATATATAGGCGAGCATAATTAGTTATAAATGGGTACGCGGTAGCCGTTTTTGGGTATGCGAATATCTGTTCTTATTAATAGAGGGATTATTACTTGGTGCTCTTAGCGATTGGGGGCATTGCTCCGAGAGCCATTGAAATTCTGTCAAGTTTGTTTGATAGCCGATTTGATTGGAACTTGCTCCATGGTGTCGTTACATTCAAACGTCAGGTTCTATGAGCTTGCTGCATGCATGTGAGGAGAGCACATACATTCACAAAGAGAGAGCAGGAACATCTCTCTAATTGCAATTCCAACTTAGAATTCGTCGCTGTTCGCTGGCAATTTCATGGTATGGCTTTCCAAGGTTCTCCTTAGACGCCGAACAATTCAATGTTCACGCAACTCATGTATAAGAGAGTGGCAACGATGTCTTGATTGGTCCGAGCCGCGATCGCTTTTGCTGGAAACCCTTGGATAGATTGGCTTACATTATATCAGACGATTTTCGCGCCTCCATCCGAGGGGATTCGCGTTGGTGAACTCACGACACGGGGCAATTTGCAGCGGCTTCGCGATGTCACCGGGCTGGTCAGCCGTTCACTCAGACTGGTGGTCAGGCGGCTCAGCGCTACGATATGGTTCTGAAGTTCTGAAATCGAGCCTTCTGGTCTTGGTGACCAACTAGGCTCGCTCAGGAGTCAAAAATGGACGCACAAAAAGAAAGCAATTCTGGATCGTCGAGAGCCTCTGCTGCAAGAATGAGTGCTACGGGCGAGGCGCATGTTGTCCCGCTACGGACCAATTCATTCGCTGATGGCAGGGCCATGGTACTCGACCCCATCTCTCGTATGTATCCGTGACGTTGAGATATCCGGATCGAGTAAGAGGAACAACTGAGGAGTGATCGGTCAACGAGACATCCATGCACTAGATAGTGTACATAGTGCCATCCGCTCACCGGGCTGCTTCTACACATACCTCACCACCATGTTCCGTGAAACAGCCTTTGTGACTTCAGGAATATTCCTGCCGCAGGCTTGCCTTTGGGACACACTTCTCCCTGGGCCATGTGAGTGGTTACCGAGTGTGGTGATAACTGCCCAGGTGGTTTCCACGACCAGTGTTGCTCGGTAGTTGCTAAGTTGAAGCATGCATCCAGGCACCAAAAGCATATAAGACTTTTGGCTTTCAATACTCCACAGCGAGGTTTCATTGCTTCGGCTCAGGACAGCTCATCGCAGAGACTCCGAGCTAATAACCGCCTCATCACACTGCAGCTGTTGTACAATTTGAGCCTAAGCGAGGTCGGGTTGCTTGATGAAGCCGCCTCTTGGGCGCAAGTGCGCCCTCAAGTGCTCAATTGGCCAATCACGGGGGATGGATGGCTGTCCAGTCAAGCCGCGGCCGGCGGAAAAGAATTGTGGGCGGTGTGGTACGCGTAGGGGCATGACCAGAGGACATGGTCCAGAAGAGGGAAGACCAGACTGCGACGCAAACAGCTCCGGGCGAGATGGCCGATGTTGAGATTTGCGATGCCGGTATGGCTGGTGGGGGGATAGGGAGGGTTGCATTCCGGTAGGCACGCGTCACGCCTTTTCTGGCTGTCTCCGTTGGCGCCACTCGCTTTACACAATTGATCGCCTGGGTTGTAGCCGCGAGCTGACTCTTGCGCTGGAAAGCTTCTCTATATGAAATGGAGACAGCACGTCGCAGGCACTAGCCGTGTTGCCCTGGTGGCCCTCACCTTTCTTCACACCGCCTGTTTGACACCTGCCCAGGCCGGGCAAACTTTGATGAAACGAGCACCACGAAGAACAGGCATGTCTGCTTGATGTGACCTTGGGTTATCAGATCAGACTCAATTCGGACAGAGTCTGTGTCTGATCTGGCGATCCGGGGCAGAATGCTCACCGTCTGGCCATGCTGAAGACTTTTAATAGATGGAGTCGGCGGCAGGACTTTACCTATGGTGTTAGATGCACATTAGTCGCTCCAAGGGTTGGCGATAACGATGCAGGCGCCCGTCTCCTGCAGCCGCGGCTCGCCTGCTGCACGGGGCTGTACCTAACCGTTGAAGCGAGCAAGCAAGCCATGGATGCTTGGATCCTTGGCTGTTGTTGAAGGCTTGAAGGCTATGAGCAGCAACACGCTACACTACAGTGATGGTCTTGGTGATTGTGGTTCACGACGAGACGAGACAACACTGCGTCGTCATGTTCCGAACGTTTGGGAGGTGCAACGACCTGTTTATCACAGTGTTATTGCCGGGTGAGTCAACGGCGAAATAGCACCGGTTTCTTGCTGCCCTGACGTGCGTCGCAAACTAGACGAAGGCAGTCTAGCCCATTGAATCTTATGCGGGTGATTTTCGCAACCAATGCAATGTCGGCTATGCCTGCCCGGCTGCCCGGTAGCCCGCAGGGCGCAAGACAGCTGGGGACGACCGCAGGAATGGCCAGCGCATGCATCATCCATTGACGACTTGTGGCGGTTTGCGCCAGGAGAAAGACAGTTGGGGACGAGACGGCAAGAGAACAACGGTTTCCTGCCCCATTTTGCCACGCCACGAGTACGTACTGTACTCCGTACTGTTCTCTGTCCCGCCCGTCAATCACGCGCGGGACTGACATCATGACGACCGTCAAGGTGCATTGGGTTTTCAGCCTACCAGTTTGCTGTGCCAGTTCACCACCCAATGCGCCTATTGTAGTAGGTAGGGTAGGATCATAATCGTCAATGACAGTGGCATGCAAAACAGAAGAATAGATGCAGTATTTCAATTGCTAGACCAATGACAGCACATAGTCTACTGATAATGGACAGAACTTGGTGCAAGATGGAATGCTGCCATTTTAGCAGGGCCTTACGGAGTACTTATTAGCCTATCTCCGCCACCGGTGGGTCGTGCATGGGTACGTACCTGCACCTGCCTGACTCTGGACTGTGTTTCTCTGACTGTCCTGCCGTCATGTCTGGTGAGCCGACAATACGGGAAGGTGTCCGGACCGATGCAGGGCCAGGCAAGGAAGCAGAAAAGAAAGAAGATAGGATCGCCAATTCCATCCCAGCCCTTCCAGCCCCCCTGCCCCCGACCCCCAGTAGAGCTTAGTATGTATTGCCCCAGATCATGCAATTCAGTGGCCCCGCCGATAACGCACTTCACGACGCAGAGGCTCGACATGTGCCATGCCATGCCATGCCATGCCATGCCCGTGATAGCTAAGTCTAGCACTGCACCCCGTAGGGTGATTTTACGTACTCGTACCGGCCACCGTACCCGTGCTGCCCTCCACCAGCTAAACTGACACCAACTAGAAAGCCCACACTGGGCTGGACTGGACTGGTGGGCACGCGCAAAGGCAGGGAGCCGGGGTGTGCCGCCATTGAGTCCTGGGTCCCACTCATCAAACTCCCACCCGGGATAAGTCTGCTATGTACAAGTCACTTTTCTCCACCAAATCGCTCTTGTTTGAGCTTCTCAAGCGCCTCTTGTCCCGTCCCGCCTGTTCAATCTTTCCATTTTTTTCTTCTTACTTCTTCCTCCTACTCCTCTACCTCGGCCCCAGCACCCTCCCCGCCGACGACGACGTGGCCCTTCCCGCGCTGTACACGCCTAGCCTCCGCGCCTGTCTCGTGATCCTCGGCCGCCTAGCCCGCCCTCAACACTTTTGCGACAGGAGCCAACACGTCACCAGCCTTGCATCCTGGCTAGTCTCCTACTCACCGTGCGGAGCATTTAGTTGCCTCGCCGCAGCTGGACGGCAGCATGGCGGGTTTCGCCAGCTGCTCGTGGCCGATATGGCATGTCGACGACTTCACCCTGTGCTTCCAGAGAGAGTCAGTATCTTTGCGCCACACCGCCGGCCCGCCCTGCTTAGCACACGCATCCCTGCCCGCCGTGATCTTTGCCCTGGTGCTAACGTCAGTTGCACAGCTACCTCAAGGTCCTCCTACCTGCCATAGTGGTATCGCTTTCTCTCCTCAACCTGCTCTCACAAACTGTACTCCGAGCAGTTAGGATAAAACGAGCAAGTGCAAAGGCGTATAAACCACTACTGAATGGTGACACGAACGGCCACACCGTTCACCAACACACCGACCTCCCCCCAGATGAGGACCAAGTCGACGATTCCGAGGATGAAGGTCTCGCGATCAACGGTGGTCGGCTGGCTCTGGTGAAAACGACGACGAAGGGCTCAATAGTTCAGGCCGACGCGCCGCCTGCCCAGAAGCTCTCTATTGTCGTCGAGGAATTGGCCATCGCTGCCTTGGTCGCGGTGAACGTCGTTGCGCTCGCCACAGGTGCCTTTGGGGGGACTGCATCGTTGCCCTCCGTCGTCGGGCTTGTCACCTGGCTTTACGTCCTTGTTCTCGCGAGCTTGCGGCTCTTTCTCGGAAACACCCAATGGCGCATACCGCATCTTTGGAACCACACGGCCGCCATCTACTCGCTCCAATGGCTCTTCACCGTTGCGATATTCCGCTCTGTCATCGTCCGGCCCAGCTCCAGACTCGCCCAGATCCTGGTCATCCTGGAATTCGCTTTCACGACTCTCCTGTTTGGAATGGCCATTACCACTAGGAAGGGCAACAAGACTGTGCTTCTGGAATGGGAGGACGGCATGCAACCGTCGCGCGAGCCCTTGGCCTCCATATTTTCTAACTACGCGTTCACATGGGTCGATGCTATCACGTGGCAGGGCTACAAGCAGACTATGGAGATCAAGGACGTGTGGAACCTCATGCCCAAGGACAAGGCTGGGGCAGTTTTGGCTCATTACCGCCAGGTGAAGAAGACAATGGCCTTATCATACCACCTCTTGGCTTTTTTCAAAGGGCCATTGGTTGCACAGATTTGGTGGGCCATTCTTTCGGGGATCTTCACCTTCTTGCCGACTATGCTATTGAAAGCCATCTTGGAATTTGTCGAGCATCCTGGCGAGGCTCCCCTTAACGTCCTATGGCTCTACGTCATTCTTCTGCCGGTGACAGATCTGGTTCGCTCCGTGGCGGACAACCAGGCTTTATGGGTTGGCCGTAAAATATGCATCAACGTGCGAGCTATCCTTGTCGGTGAAATATACGCCAAGGCTCTGCGACGAAAGGCTGCTGCAGGCAATGAAGCCGTCCTCGGCAAGACCAAAGATGGCAATGCTGACGCGAGCAAGAGTGGTTGGCTGGCGAGGTTCAAGCGCAAGGTCGGGCTAGGAAAGAAGGATGACAAGAAGCTGCCGAACGGCCAAGGTGCGCCATCTACAGGGGAGAGCGTCGGCGCCAAGAAGGATGCGGCCGACGAACAAGCCAACCTGGGCACGATCATCAACCTCATGTCCGTCGACAGCTTCAAGGTGTCCGAAGTTACCGCGTACCTCCACTTCCTTGTCGCCCATGCGCCCACGCAATTGGTCGTCGCTATCTTCCTGCTTTACCAAGTAATGGGCATGAGTGCTATCCCCGGATTCATCGTCATGGCCGCACTGCTCCCTGTCAACATCTACTTCGGCAAGGCGTTCAACAGCAGCCAGAAGCTGATCATGGCAGCCACCGATAAGCGAATCTCTATCACCAACGAGGTTCTTCAGAACATCAGGATTATCAAATACTTTGCATGGGAGTATCGCTTTTCTCAGATCGTGGACGAAAAGCGTAAGGCGGAGCTCGAGGCTCTTCGGAGGCGGTACATGATCTGGGCTGCCGCAGTTGCCGTCTGGAATACAGTCCCCATCCTGATCACGTTCTTCTCATTCTTGTCTTACACACTGATTGAGAAGAAACCACTTTATCCCTCGATCGCGTTCACGGCGATCTCGCTCTTCATGCTCCTTCGCTACCCTCTTGATCAGATTGGCGACATGATCGCCCACGTACAAGAGTCAAAGGTGTCGATTGACCGTATCGAGGAGTTCTTAAACGAGGAAGAGACCCAAAAGTTCGAGCAGCTTGGCGAGGATAATATTGACGAGAACGGAACCGAAGTCATCGGATTTAGAGGTGCAACACTCATCTGGGGCAGCAGTGATGCGGTCGCCGAGGACGGCTCGATGGCTTTCCGTCTTCTAGACCTGGAAATTGACTTCAAAATTGGCAAGCTGAATGTCATCACTGGCCCGACTGGCTCAGGAAAGACGTCGCTACTAATGGGATTGCTTGGTGAGATGTCACTCATGGAAGGAAAGGTATACCTGCCAGGCGGACGAAGCCGCGAAGACGTCCCTGCGGATCCTGAAACCGGCCTAGCTGAGACTTGCGCCTACGTTGCCCAGAGCGCCTGGCTCGTTAACGCGAACATCAAAGAGAATATCGTCTTCTCGGCGCCGTTGGATGAGAAGCGATATCGGGAAGTCATTGTTGCCTGCGCTTTAGAGCGTGATTTGGAAATCCTCGATAACGGCGACAAGACACTCGTTGGGGAGAAGGGCATCACTCTTTCCGGTGGTCAGAAGCAGCGCATTTCTCTGGCTCGGGCTGTCTATTCGAACTCCAAGCACTTACTTCTCGACGACTGTCTCAGCGCAGTTGATTCCCACACCGCCCAATGGATTTTCAACAACTGCATCAAGGGGCCTCTCATGCGCGAACGGACTTGTATCTTGGTCACTCATAACATCCCTCTGACGGTCCCTCACTCCAGCCACGTCATTGTCATGGATAATGGTAGGGTGGCTATCCAAGGTGATGCGAACGAGGTTATCGACTCCGGCAAGCTGGGCGAGGAGGTGCAGAAAGCTAAGGCAGGCTCGGCTTCGGCCTCTGTCTCGAGGATTCCTTCGCGTGTTCCTTCTAGTGTCGGCGAAGAAAGCGGAAATACACTTATTGATGGTGCTGGTGAAGGTGACGGACTCTCCAAGTCCAAGTCAGCCGGCACGAAAGGGGATGCCATGGACGAGTCCAAGGCTGTTGGCGCTGTTAAGTGGCCAGTCCTCAAACTTTACTTGACCTCCATGGGAGGATGGGCTTTCTGGTCGGCAGCTTGCCTGGTCTTCGTCCTCCAGCAAGTCAGTGGTGTCGCCTCGAACGTATGGATCAGGGAGTGGGCCAACCAGTACCTCGAAGAAGAGCACGTCTCAAACATCCAGTTGACTGCGGCCTCTCAGAACTACCACACCGCCTCACTACCTTCGGCGTATTTGGCCTCAATTCCCAAATACAACCAGCTGCAGTCGTGGTTGCAAAGTGCTGGAAATGACACAAGTCTCACGGCCGCGGGCCCGCACGATGTCAACAGTACCTACTACCTACTGATCCTTGCAGTCATCGGCTTGATCGGGGCGATATGCGCGTTGGTCAGAGATTTGTGGATTTTCCTTGGCTCCCTGACGGCGTCATGGGGACTCCATGACCGTCTCATGAGTTCAGTGACCAAGGCGCAGTTCAAGTTCTTTGACGTGACACCGCTAGGCCAGATCATGAACCGTTTCAGCAAGGACATGGAGGGTATTGACCAGGAGGTCGCACCTGTCGCCATTGGAGTCATGACGTGTGCATTGGGCATCTTCGTTACTGTTGTGTTGATTGCCTCCGTCACACCTGGATTTCTCGTGGCTGGTGTCTTCATCACTGCTGCCTACGTCTTCTTGGGAAAATTCTACCTCGCTTCGTCCCGAGACCTCAAACGACTCGAGTCTGTCCAGCGTAGCCCGTTATTCCAGCAGTTTGGAGAGACCTTGAGTGGAGTCACGACCATTCGAGCATACGGCGACGAGCGTCGTTTCGTACGTGAAAACTTGCAAAAGATCAACGCTCAGTTGCGTCCCTTCATATATTTATGGGCCGCTAACAGATGGCTTGCCTTCCGAACGGACGTCCTTGGAGACCTGGTCTCTTTCTTCGCGGGAGTCTTCGTGATTCTCAGCTTAGGCCAAGTGAATCCTGGGTCTGCTGGCCTGTCACTGTCGTACGCCATCGGCTTTGCGGATAATATTCTCTGGCTTGTGCGTCTATACGCTATGAATGAGCAGAACATGAATTCGGTCGAACGGATCAAGGAGTACTTGGAAGTCGAACAAGAGGCACCCGCTATTGTGGAGAAGAACCGACCGCCACAAAATTGGCCTGCTAGGGGCTCTGTCGAATTCATCCAGTATACCACAAGGTATCGTGCGGATCTTGATCCGGTACTGAATGGCTTGAGCTTCAAGATCGGTGCCCAAGAAAAGGTCGGCATTGTGGGCCGCACTGGCGCCGGCAAAAGTTCCTTGGCTCTGGCATTGTTCCGCGCCCTGGAGGCTGAAGAAGGGAAGATCCTCATCGACGACATCGATATCGGGTTGATTGGCTTACGCGACCTGCGCGAAGCTATTACTATCGTGCCCCAGGACCCAACATTATTTATGGGTACTGTTAGGACCAACCTTGACCCCTTCGACATGTACAGTGATGAGGATATATTCGCCGCCCTTCGCCGCGTCCAACTCATTGGGCCGGACGAGAAGATTCCCAGCCGGCCCGGATCTTCCGGGGCTGTACCTCCCACACCAACCACAGCCGCTGAAGGGATCGTGGAATCATCAGCCAGCACTAGGTCCGCTCCCCTCGTCACCAACAAGAACGTCTTCCTCGACCTCAGTTCTCCAGTCACCGAGTCCGGCTCGAATCTGTCCCAGGGTCAGCGGCAACTTCTCTGCTTGGCGCGTGCCATGCTCAAATCACCAACAGTCTTGCTCATGGACGAGGCGACGGCCTCGATAGACTACGCCACAGACGCCAAGATCCAAGGCACGATCCGTGAACTTGAAAGCAGCACAATTATCACGATTGCTCACCGGTTACAGACCATTGTCGACTACGACAAGGTTCTCGTGCTCGACAAGGGCTCTATCGTCGAGTATGACCACCCGTGGAACTTGATGCAGAAGAAGGATGGCCAGTTCAGAGGGATGTGCGAGATGAGTGGTGACTGGGACGTCTTGGAGAAGCAGGCTAAGAAGGCCTTCAAAGCCAAATATGAGCTCGTCGACACGGAAGTACAGGATGGGGTACAGGGCTCTGATAAGTGAGAAAGCAAACCCCACTGTACAGGAGGGAAGATCATGGCAAGTGATGGACGGGTAGAGAGAGTCTCGAATGGTTCTCTGTGCAAAGAGGAACGTCTTCCTTTTCCTTTTTTGTATAAATATGGGATGGATCCTAGCACGGCGCATCATCTTTTCTAATCATAGAAAAGCATGTTCACTCAAGATCTCCGGGTCGGTCACTAAGGCTGTCTGAAAAGTCCATGGGGTCACCGCGTTGACCTGCTTCATTGCTTAGATTTGCTGCTGGATGGAAAAGCATCGTTCTTCTGGAGAAGGGGTTCACAGCTTGTGTCGCTTGCATTGGCTGCTGGCAGATGCCGATAGATTGAGCAGGCAATTACTAGCTCTCATGATACAACTGTCAGTGGATGCTGGCTGCGACGTTGCGGGAACCGCACGGCTCCTACAAGAAGCCCGGGTGAATAAGAATTTGCAGAATTGTAGATCTAGTCTAAACTACCTAAAGTACAACAGGCGGGGTGTGCACTCGAAGCAGATGAACCTCTTGTCATACGACAGAATATTTCCAGGTCGCGTCTCATTAATCAGGAGTATATATTTCTGTAGCATAAGCTAGCAACATTGAAGTTTACACAGTTAATCACATTGATCAAGCCCCATGTTTGTGGTGATGATAAAATAATGATACTGATAACAGGTTCATTACTTGACGCCGTTTCCCCTGCCCTTTGCGACAGCCCATATGCAAAATCTACTTCGTCCTTTCCCAGATTTCCCTTTCCTGGCCGGTGCTGTTCTTCCTGGCCTCCTAGAGATGCTGCTTCCCCAATGCCCTGCCGATCCAAGCCGCGAGGGCAAAGCCGAATGATGTAAGAGAACAGAATAGAAGAGCATGCTGGCCGAAATTGAGCGAGTGTGCGATGTTTGTGAGAAAAGAAAAGGGAGATGGTCCAAGGCCAAAGTCCTCCGCTCAAAGCGATTGTGTGCGTGTGAAGAGGGTAGGTGGGGTGTGAACAGTAGCGCAGACTGTGGTCGTAGCGCGATGATCAGTCTCCTCTTCCGTCCCATCCTTGATTCTGCACCACTGCTGAGATGCCGCTGCCTGGTACACAATAGAGCTCGTCCTTTTGGAAAATCCCCAGCCACTGTGACGACCAACACCCAGACCATTCTGGCCGACCTGAAAAGCAGAGAGTTACATGACATGGTATCAACCAGTACATAATTGATAATCCAAAAAGCAGATACAGGGAACGACAAAACTTTTTTCTTTTTTCGGTATCTTCGGTGTCCCTGTGTCTATGTCATCCCGGTCATTATCACAAGCACCCTGCTCATGAGTCGAGGATGAGGTGGTGCTGTGTGTGGGGGACCTGGGCCCAATCCTTCTGTCCCGTCCACAAGAAACGAAAATGAAAACGCCAACGAATGCGAGGTATGATTGATATCCATCCAAAGCACAGAGATATCTCATTGATTTTTTTTCCCGTCCCGTGAAACTCCGCCCCAATGATGGATCCTGACAAAGGAAATTTCTGTTGAATGCAAGTCCCGCCCCTGAAGCCTGATGGAATGCTGATTGGGTATCTGCTGCATAAAGATGAGCTGCTGTCCGACGAGAGCCCGTAGTCCACGCTGTCAAAAAGTGGTTTTTGTTTTGTGTTGTTGGTTAGTGCCATCGAGGCATGTGGTGAAATGTAGACCCAAGGCGTCAAGCTCAATGGATCTAGAATTGAAACACACGAGCTGGCAGAACGAACACGTAGCACCTGCCGCTCGGGGAAGCGAACAATAGTGATAATGGTACAGATTTGAGTGCATAGGCTCTGTCGTATCTTCTATGCCGAGATGCCCTGTTCCTTGTCGAAGCTAGATTTGGGGCTCTGCTGGTTTGATGACCGGTTGAATACTGTTCTGCCGAGGCTCTTCAGCTTGTTCGAGTTCTCGCCTTCGGTGTCGTAGTCAACGTAGACGCTGGTAATAGGGTCCACCTTGGTGCGGCAGAATAACGTTGAGAATAGGTACTGGTCCCCGTTGTGGTCAAACAATGGCAAGGTGCGGTAGCCTTGCTTGAGACTCGTCAGTTTCGCCGTGTAGGTGGCAACTGCCGGCGCGCGATCGTTGTAGTTGCCTCCTTCCGAAAGTTTCACCGACCATCTGATGAAAATGAGGTCGGGGTACTTTGTCCGGGCTTCAAAGACGAACTTGTTGTCAAAGACAGGGTTAAAGCCGTTCTCCTTGATGATTTTAGTGCGATGCCTGAGCGGCCTCCGCAGAGGTGGCGCATTCGATTCCTGCTTGTCCCTCTTGTCGTCGGCAAGGAAGGCCTCGACCTCGACGTAGGGATCCACGGTTCGCCGCTCTCCCAAGTTGAAGGGACGCATGAGCTGTTGTGCCGAGATGACGTCGATTGTGAAGCTCACATTCTTCCGTTCTCGTTTGTTGCCCAGTTCATCGGGCAGGTCTGGGTAAGTGTTGAGAAACCTGCCTGATTTCGGATCCATCTGAAGTTCCCTGAAGGCTCGGGGCTTCAACACGTATCCGGAGGCGTCGGTACCTCCAGCGAACATAGCTTGATTGAATTGCATGCCTAGATCGAACGTCTGCCAGTTCAAAGCAGCCATCTGGACACCACGTCTCCAATAGATGAGCGGGTCAAAGTTGGTTGAAGTGAAACGGTGTTGTGCTGGGTACACACGCATCAAGTATCGCATGTTGTGGCGGAACAATGCACCCTTGCTCGATTTGTCGGAGCTGTTATTGAGGAATGTTCGCTCCTTGAAAGAGAGGATGTGATTAAAGGTCTTGCAGTCAGCGTCATCGAAACCTCGGAACTTGATACCAAGGCAGTACACACCAAGATCACCAAGGGCTTTGGTGATCTTGCTCTGCTTGGAACGCGGAGGCTTTTCTGCTCCACTGTCGTCGCTGGAACTGCTGCTGAAGAGTTCCTGGGCATCCGATGTCTCGCCTTCAGCGATGGTGTTCACACGGCGGTTGCTCCCGCGTCGGGCACCAGGGTAGTTGGGACTCAACAGAGGACTATTTGGGATGGACGATTCCCCGATTGCAGTAGGCCGAGAGAAAGGTGATGTCAGGCTGTTTCCACGACGCCTACCCGTGCCGTTGCTGTCGGCGTTCTTTGTGTCGTTGAGGTTTGGCGTCTTGCACTTGATCAGGATGCGACCTCGCAGCTGCTCAGGTGTGGGAAGTTGATCGTCACAGCCTTCGAGCTTCTCTGTGACCAGTTTCTCTCCAAAGACATCCTTCATGATATTGGCCATGACTTCCTGTTGCGTCGCATTGCAGTGAACCTCAAGTGAGATCCACAATGGATAAGTGGATTTGACGAATGCGTACTTGTTGATGGCGCTGATAGCCTCGCGGAACTGGATTTGACTGGTCAATGTCTTGCCGTGAGTGACGATGGGCTGATTGTCTGGACCGTCCCAGCAGTCGATTTCGACACAGCGGCAACCTCGCATCAGCGCGGAGATGTAGCCCTCAATACTGGATATGTCTCCAATCTGACGCCCAGTAAGGTATGTGTTGTGTGAACTGGAGATGAAGTATTCATTGCAGGGCCGGTCGAGCTGACACTCCTTTGGAGCAACCTCAATTGGAGTGTTGTGGATTGATGTGAGATACTTTGCTAGCGCAGTCTCAGACATGCGTGGTTTCTCGAAAGTACCACTGATGGAGCTGGTCTCAGATGCCTTCCCACGACCAAATTGGTGGAAGACGGTCTCCCAGGCGGCTACATCTTCAACATCCTCGTTTTGAACTTCCTTCAGGAACGTGAGGAAATCCTCGAAGGTCAACCCTCCGTCGGTGTCGGTGGCGATCTCACGGTACACGGCGCGAACGTCATCTCTTCTCGCCGTAAGGCGCACGAAATCCTGGAATTCGTCGAAGTTTAGTGTTCCTGTCTGCGTCTTGTCGGCTTGGTCGAACTTTGCTTTGAGAGTTTCTTGCGAGACGTGAATGTGCAGGTTTCGGCAGACGCGCTCGACACCAGCAAAATGGATTTCCTCCTCGACAGGAAGACTGTCCGGGTAGAGTCTTGTCATCTCTTTGCGCCAGTAAATCCTGATGGCCCGGTCGTTGAAGGACATTAAAGAAGTCATCAGGGCTTGTCGATGTTTCGATAACGCATCAAGTGTCGATACCCAGGCGTTGAACGACTCGTCATCGTCCGCGACGAGGTGCATGGTCTTCTGTTTCTTGTCTGGCACTGCGTAGAGAATGGAGAAGAAGCGCGATTCCTCCGCCTCAGAAGCACCGCAATCTAGTCGGTACTGGCGGATCTCTGGCGCGACACGAATCTCCTTGATGTCGTCGATGTAGACACACTTGGAGGGCCTGTTCTTGTCCCAAGAAATCTTGCCGGCCTCGGAATCCAGGACTAGGTTCAGACGCTTCCGCCTCTTGGACAGTTTTGAAACCATTGTGCCCAAGAGTAGACTTTGTGGGATGACAGGTCCTGTGTGGACATCGGAGAGCGTTGTGTAGGCTGCAACTGAAGGGGAAGAAGCATTGGTGGGAGAAAAGTCACGCAACGCCTCGCCTTCGGCAATAGGCACTGGGTGAGATACCTGCTGTTCCCTAACAAGGCCGGACTCGTCGTCACTCTCAGAACCAATCGCAATGGCATACTCGGGTGGAGCAGCAGCGCCGCTGTCACTTCTTCCGCGCCTCATGACCGCGGGCCCTACACTGGCATCGCGGCTGACTGGGTGGGTTGAAGACGTGCGCCGGCTGCCCCTAAGCCGGGAGCTTTCAGTCTTGACCCTGCTCGATAATCGTCTGAAGATGCCGGTCTTGGGTGGCAAGGGTTCATTTTGCGTCGACCTCTCGCTTGTTACGCTCTGTGGCAATGAGTTTGTGCTCGTCTTACGGGATATGATAGAGTCAGGGAGGGGGTCCATCATCGGCAGAAGAGACGATTCTGAGTCCCTTCCGCGGATAGGCTCCGGAGACGGCTGTATGGAGCTATTGGTGGTGAGTACCTCCGGGTCCGGAGACATGATGGGCGAGAATTGCTGAGGACTGGAAGCCATTGATGAGTTGGTGATGGCGGAAGGAGGGGTGGCTGTCATTTTTGGTTGCGCGGTGAGGTTGTTGGTTTGGACTTCACTGGGGCGAGGGCGCCGCAGCTGTGATGTTTGAGAGGCTTGGGAAGGCTGGACAAAGTTCTGAAGCAGTGAGGGAGAGGGGGGAGTTCCTTGTGTAGAGGTAGTGATGGACGGCATGTTGCTTGAAGCGCAGTACGGCACCGGCCGGTAGGCTTTCTCCATGAAAGGGGGTCCGGGGTATGCGGACGGAAAGACCTCCGACCTATGAGAGGGAAATGGACATTTATATCAACGAAGAGGTGGTCAAGAGCCGCATCTTAAGGAAACTCGTCTCGGTATGCCCAGTGTGTGTCCGGGGGGCGGGAGGAGTGCGGGGGAATGAGATGAGACTGATCTCCCGCAGGAAGGATCGTGGATGAGGACCAAATAAAGTCGGGGCCGTCCTGGGGTCGAAGCTGCACGTAGGCGAGTGACCTCGTCGTCAGCGAGCAATGGACGTACGGCAACAGACTGGCAGCACCACTCGAGCCTGGGGTCCAGCGGAGGCAGGTCAGACCAGGTATATGTTTTGTACAGCTACCGTACGCGGCACAAGCCCAAGGTTGCGCGGGAGTGCCAATTCTCTGGAAAGAGGGTGTGGGCGATACCTTGGGATTATCTAGGTGCAGTGCAGCTTTGAGGACCGTATGTCGCGATACCTGGCTCACGGCAGAGTGATGATGTGGCAGCCCGTCATGCAAGTGGACAGATGCGGTTCCCAGGCGCGGGTTGGGGTGTATGCGCCAGTCCCACAGGCGGTCCGCAAGGGCAGCTGCAGACTGCCAGGTCTGTGACTGGGATGGCGATCTCTTCGCAGACCTCGTCTGGAGGGCGCAAAACAAGCAGCCAGCCCACGGTTGCGTCCTCTTGGCGCGCCTCCTTTGACGATGATGCGCGCGAGCCGAGCCTTTCGCCCCTTCGTCTATGTCTCTGGATCCCGAGACTCTGGTCGCCCTTGGTCCTATTGGGCGCGTGCAGTCCTCCTTGCCTGTCGTGCTTCCCCCGCGAAGCCTAATAGCGGTCTCTAAGCAAGTGCGCAAGCGTGCGCAACAGTTGGGCCCGTCCAATGTGTTGAATTTGCCAACGCGCGGGTCAGGGTCCTGGCTGCTGCGAAATCTGGAGAGCGCGGCAGGGTGGGATAGAGAGTGCTCCTTTTGGGAAAGCCTCGGGGATGTTCGACAGAATTTGTTGTGCCTGGTACTCTGGAGCAGGTAACAGTTTGCGTGTGTGCGCGAGTGTGTGTGAGTGTGAGTGTGAGTGTGAGAGATCCAGATGGGATCGCGGGTCGCGAACTGGCCGCGGCGTTGTCTCTCTTTGTGGTAGTGTCTTCGTAGCAACTAAGGACCGGTAGTTGCATGTGATTTGTTGAAGTTTAAGGTACGGTTCGTCCAGCGTCGTTTGCAATGTTGAAAGGGAAGGGGAAAATGTCTGCCCTAGACCAGTTGAATGTAAAGGTGTGGTGTGTCGAAGTGAAGTGTTGCAGTAGGGTGGCGGCAGGGTAGGTACGGGATGTATCTATCTATCTATGTATGCATGGGCGACGGGGTGGTGGGTGGGAAAGCTGGTCCACACGAATGGGGGGTGTGTGGTGGACGATTTCTTAAAGTGCGATCGATGCTAGCCCGAGTGGCATGGCCGGGAAATTGTTGGCGACAGGGACAGGGGAGCGCTCGCGCGCACGATGTAGTGTAGGTAGACGAGGAGGAGCTACAAAGTACCGTGTCGCTGACGGTATGGGCACACAACAATGGGGTGGTGCTAGGACCAGGCGGTGCTCTGGGAGGCTTTCGTGGGTGGGAGGAGGGAGCACCGTCAGGGGGGTGGGTTAGGGAGAGGGACAGCCCGGACAGCCTGGGCAGCGCGGACAGGAGGGTACTCGATACGGCACCAACGGCGACAATCCTTTCTAGCTCGAGGGGAAAAGCGAAATGCGATTGTGACCAGAAGACGGGATGACATGGGATGGGGTCCATGGGGAATGAGGACGGCCAGGAGGTGCGAACAGGGCGAAAAAGGTAGAGAAAGGTACCCGGGCGGTTTTAGCGCGATACCGTGGAATTGGCAGAGTTGCAGGTGCAGGTGCAGGTGGGTGCAGTTGCAGGGGTGTAGGGGACGTGCAGGGGAGGGTGCATGTGGCCCGGGGAAAGGAAGGCTGGAAGGCGTCAGACGCATGTACCTGCCCAGCCTCGTGCATGTACACGCCGCGGTACAGGGTACCTGGGACCTAGGACGACCGCACAGAAGACTAAAATGAGTGCGCGCCCAGCTGTTGGTCGGCGGTTGAGGTCGAAGACGAGGGCGTGGGCGTCAACGAGACCTGTCCGCCCCATCGGCTCTCGGATCCCAGAGCGTAATAAATAAATAAAAATTTATCTGCATGTTGTAGAGAGGTACTGTACACACAAGATACAATGCACTACGTACTATGAATAAATCATACCTGTCCTGCCGTGCCGTGCCGTCCACAACAAAAATATACTGCTGGTGTGTGTGGGGGGGATGCGCTGTTCTCGAGCTGAGCTGAGCTGGAGCTGAGCTGAGACTGAGACGGGTGAGAGGAGGGCAGACGCAAAAGGGAAGTGGCGTGTGGCAGGGAAAGGAAGTGCACGGAAGAGAAAAATAGACCGTTGTGGATGGGACTTGCCTGTAGACGGAAAGGGGACGGTGACATGGGGGGAGGGGGAGGGGGAGGGGGAGGGGGGCAGCAGGCCGGGCAGTTTTCGGTCCTAAGAAAACATTCCAAGACACATAAGGGAATTAACGTGGCGCCCGTGGTTGAGGTGACGACACTGGGGCCGGGCGGAGAGTGAAAATGTGGGATTGGAGGCACGCCAGGAAGAAAGAACCTCGACGAAACTGTCATCGCACATTGCTGTGCAGGAATTGGCTTGGTGCGCGCATGGATGCCTTGGTTCAGTATCCTTTGGCAACTGCAAATGGGTCGGGGCCCAGCGTCACCGTGGGCAATGAACACGCCCGCACGCTGGCCATTCGGGGGAGGGGTGGTCCTGGGGCCGCAGGAAGGCCCCTAACCAACCTGGAAGGCCCTTGGGAAGGTGGGCAACGCAGGAACCGAGCTCGGTACCGATCGAGTTAGGCAGCACTTTCGAGCTGAGCTCTCTTGGCTTTTCCATCTCAATCTGGGCGCCTTGCATGGCCCACAGACGGTCATGGAGGCAGCTGGGCTACAGTGGACAATGGCAGAATTTTCCGTCTACCCCCAAGGTTCCAGGGCTCATCACCCTCACAGTGCCACCTCCCGCCGACGGTCCAGATCCCATCCGGCCCAGCAGTCACGACAGAGTGCTGCAGGAGGGGGTAGGTGGGAAATTCGAATAGATAGCCGGCTTACCGGTCTGGACGGTCCATTCATCAACTCGAGGGCTGTCACCGCGACGGGGGCGCAGTCCGCTTATTAGCAGCAGCAGGTAGAGGGAGGCGAATCCAATAGCCAACCCAAAACTGTGCCCATTCCTATGTACCACCTCATTGCACTGCATTGTATTGGGAACTATTGTCTTCCCTGTGCTTCAGTGTCCTTCTCGTTGGTCGTCATATTCTGAGTTCAGCACTGTAATCTGGTGGTGGAACGCGCGTCTCCAAAACAGTTAGGATGGTTTCCCGCGACGGTGCTTACGCTGGCCCAAAACTGGCCGGCACCCAGATGGCCAACAGCCCACCGGATCTCTACTGTGGTACCACCTAGGGCCGCAAGAGATGCCTCGAATCTGGCCGAAACAAACAATCTACTGTTAGTATGGGTGCGACTAGCTGTGCTAGCCTTGGTGGGGGGGGAGGGTCTGAGGTTCCTGAATCGACATCAAACCCAAAATCCGGGGGAGACAACTGCCACAGCTACAGTACCGTTGGCGACGATGGCCTAGTGAGCTCCGCGCCACACGGGTAGGTTGCCCAAGACCGCCCGAGCCTTGTGATTATTCAAGGATCCCACTCAGCGACGGATGCGACTTTGCCAGAGTGACATAAATTAGCCCTCAGGCTGATGAGTCCCAGGATGGCCGTCCGAACGGCCCTGGCGGCCCTGGCTCCCTGTACTGTATTAGGTGGACACCAGCAGGGTGCAGGGTCTCGCAGGCTCATCAATGTGAGAATCAGCAACATTTGCATTCAGAAAACCCGTGGGTCCGCGCGACATAGGCAGCGCGTTCCCTTTCCCCAGAGCCGACCATGCGACAAGCGGCAAGGTCCTGCGCAGTAGGTAGTAGGGGAGCCCACGCTTGAGGCCTCTCGTTGACTCGGGCTCTTTGTTGATCAGTATCGAAAGTCCCTGATGATCCGTCGCCCAAGTCTCGGATCAGACAAAATGGCGGCAATCAGGTGGGGGCTTGGGTAGGACGGGCTCGACGCCTTGGGGAAATGATCTTCCTCTCCCAAGCCTCCCAAGCCCCTTCAAGCTTGCAACAATCCCGGGAGGTCAGAGACATCACCACGGGAAGGCTCCATGACTGGGAACCACAGCGGCGGAACCGAGCCGCCTGGTCGAGTTTGATAGGAGGTCGAAGCAAGGTGAAGAGAAGGTAAGCGCCCCGGGCCATTCGTGGGCCACATCTCGCAACGACAATATACGCCCAGGGCTTCTTCACCATATCGTGGGTCCTGTCTGCCGCCTTCCCCGACCCGGCCCGCGGGAACTTGGGTGACTCAGAGTTCTGCGCCCAAGGTTTGGCGGTTTGCGAGCGGCTCGTGGGAGTCGAGTCGCATTAAACTTCGCCCGCAATGCGACACGTTTTACTCCATATAGACCATCAGGGAGCGGTTCCGCGAGATTGCAAGACGCAAGAGGTAGATGGACGTTTGCATGATCTCTTGCCCAGCAGGAAGAAATTGATTATGACCCCAAAAGCCAAAACCTACACAGTCTCTCGTCCCGGAGCAACTCACACAGACCACAACCCGGCTTCTGTTACGGTTTAAGTGCAACGCCGAGGTCGAAGTGCGTCTGCCCTCAAGCTTCGGACCAAAACGCCCAAAAAATTCAGAGGACGGGGGGGAAAAAATCGAAATTAATCAAACCTAACGTTGGCTGTGACATGCGGTACACGGTCACGTTCTCCAACATCGACGATTTGTTTGACTTGCGGTTGCAGCGGCATCTGCTTCTGCCCTATGATTTACGCTCCCTCTCTGGAGGCCCCAATTCACACACCCAATAAGCATCGTTGTTAGCTCCACTTGTCATGATTCTCGTCTGCACATGCAACAAAAAGTGTAGTCGAAGCCCACGATTCGCCAAGAGCACCAGACGACAGACTACAGCTCATCCCACGCGACGTGTGCGCTTCAATGGTGATGGGCGCGGTTGAAACACGCCAAAACTTGATTTGGCGTGCCGATGTTGAGCCTGTAGTGGGCGAACAAGCCTCACTCGGGACCCTGATCAACGCCGGTGATGCCTATCATTATCCATCAATCAACCGACGGGCAGCGGTCAAGCCGCCGTCACCGATAGCAGTATGCTGATCGCAGCACGCCTGCTGGGGCTTTGACGTGGTCACAGCCCGACGAATCAACTATGGGGCCGTCCGCCCGCCCGTTGGTGTCATCTGAAGAGGGGCGTCTCCTGGTACCAATCGGTTTACTCGACTTTTCCCTTCTCCGCGACTGCCCAGGCGACGGCATCGTGGGCTCCAGCGCCGTGCGTGCCACTGAGGTTCTGCCCAGCTTGCTTGTCAATCCGTGCCGACGATTCGCGCCCCCCCCCCGGTATTGATTCAAAGTCTACAAGGTGATGGGATCAAACGGCTGTGGCTGAGGTAATCTCTGCTCTCTGCGCCTGGTGTTTGACACATGAATATCTCTCGTCGCACTGCAAGCACATGGGGTGGGGAACCACCCAGGTACTGCCCGTGGTTCGCAGGAGAGACGAACAGAAAAGTCATGGAAACGGTGACGAGCAGGCCGTGCGTGCCAGGTGCCAGGTACCAGGTACTTCGCTGGCCCCCCCCAGCGCCTTCCATGGTTCGTTTGAGATGCAGCCTTGTCGGCGCAAATCCCTGTCTCACGCCCCACCTCTTGCCTCTCGCCCACATGGCATTGGGGAGGGGAGCGCAGGAGCCAGCTTGGAGTAGGTGCGTCATTGCCGTGAAACCTTGCACAACCTTGGAAGTCGCAATGTCCTCATCACCCACGTCGACGCTACCACATCACAAACTCACCTAACTGGCTTCGATTCTTCCACGCTTCTTCCGCGCTCGAATTCCTCCGAGGCAACCTTGCAATAACACCCAGCATGCATCATTAACCAACAGCGCATCATGATTGCATACCACTGCAAGTTTAGGATTTTTGCCTGCGAATGGACAACAATGACATTGCATTTGCATTGCATCATATCGTCACACGTGCCTGCTGGATCTCGCAAATTGCCAATGAGCCCCGGCTGTAGCTGACGTCGGTTTGTCTGTCTTCTTGATGGATGAAGCTGGGGGGTCGGTCGAGGCCGGGTGCTCCAAACCAGCCAAATCAGCGCAGCTGTCGTAACACCATCTTGATTGGGAAAAAGCTGAAGCCTGGACATGACGGGCCAGAGTCTCCCGTCTGAGCTGACCACTCCGGCACGAACGCCCAGCCAGGGACCTCGAGGTCATGGCAGGTGGGCTTGTTTACACTGTCTGGATGCGATGTATCAAAGTGGTGCTGTCAGAGGTACCACACGACGGATCGGGTCAGAAGGACTGTGGTTGTCAGCCGGCATGTGCCGTGCCTCTTTTTCTGCGCCATGGGCATGGGTTTGGAGGCACAGGTGCAAATAGCATACTGTACAGCCCCCTTGGCAAGATGTATGTTGAGGTTGTTATTATTGTGCTCAACGAGAGTCAAGACTTGTGCCCACTGATGCTATTAATACTCATGTGTCCGAGTCGATGTTTTTCGCGTCGACTCCATCAGAGGGTCCCCGTCCATTGGTCAATCCCGTCACTGTCGTTGTCTTTGAGTTGCGAGCCTCACCAAGAGTGGTCCATGCTCCCTGCCCTCGAAACTTTTTGCCACATGCGGAATGGTTCGAGTTTGCTGGAGGAGATCATTAGGGCTCACAAGTGACGATCCCGCGCACGACACCAGAATGTCTGCGTCGTCCGCAGCGGAATTCGGAATTACTTCCAGCTGCTGGCGCCTTCTCGGTTGGGATGGAAATGGTAGATGTAGAGCGCCAGCAAATACATTTTCCTATGCTTTGTCTTGGCCCCGGAAGCCGAGACGACCACGGAAGCGACGGCACCGGCATCGGCCGAACTGAGCGAGCAGCACAATTTGAAGGCACACATGTACTATATTGCAGATACTATGTGGATCCCCCCCCCCTTTCTCACCTGACTGCATAGTATAGTTACTTTCAGTTAAGCCGCTGTGCCTGTTGACGAGAGATTGTCAATTCTGGTATGAGCCAATCTTGTGCGAAATGTCCATCGTCAAGAATGTCGAGGTGGCGACTATCCCCATTCTGTCCGTGCCTTGCTCTACAGATTCGAAACAGCTGTCGGCGCTTCCGCCCAGCTGATCAGTCAGGGACAACGAAAGCTGCCTCTTCATTCTCGTGCTCCTTCCCTGGTGTCGTCGCCGTGATCTTCACCGTCATTGACCGATTCGGTCATCTCGATCTCGTTTCATGCCCGTTGGCCAACTCCATGGGGTCTGTCGTTACTGAATGATGAGCGGTAAGCTGAGACAAGGCCTGCGACCATTGAGCGGCCCTGTGCGCCGCGGTGACTGGCCTGGGAGGCTCCGCTTTCATTGCTTAATGGGTGCTGCATTATGGCTATCATACCAGTCCATGATTCTTCCTCGTCGAGTTGCGCGCCAAAGGAAGGGTCACGAGTGCACATCAGCATCACCGTGTGACAGCAGCAACAAACCTTGTTGGCCCATAGCTCCTCCTTCTCCCCTGCCAACAGGGTCATGCGCGACCAGCATTGAGGGCAAAAGAGTCTCTTGACACTTTCCGTCCCTGAGAAACACCATACCATTTATCTTGGAAACGGGCAGTTTCCGAGCCTGCACAGCCTGGCTCTCTCGAGCGTCCCAAGCCCGTAGGGCGGAAGGTGTGAATCGGGTTTGGATCGTCTCGATTGGATTCGAGGTGAAAGACCACACACCGCTTTTATGACTGCTTCCTTTGACGAGCCATGAAGGGCCCCCCAGCCAAGTCGCCGGCCCAAAGGATCTTGTGTGTGTGTATGTATGTGTGTGTGTGTGTGTGCGTGTTGGTACAGAGCCCGTCGTAGACCGTCGGCCTGCATGCAAATTGTATGTCGACCGGCCGACCAGAGGCCCACAGGCGGCAAGCACAGTACCCAGGTATGAATGAGGGGGAGATCGCAGGCCGCCGGGCGCCTGCCTCATCCAACTGAACTGGGGCAATCTCTCTGGCAGGGCGCCGATAATCGACCATACAGTACCACCTCCCTCGCTTGGGTCCCTGCGACTGCACAACCTGAGTAGCTTTGCCACGCTACGTGGTAGTCGATCATCCAGCGTGCCCGCAGTGAATACAACCTCGACCCCACGCTTCGTTCGGTCCTGTACCGAGCCGCCAACCGACGATGCTTCGCACCATTCCAACCCTCAACCGCCTCACTTTTCTGGTGTCTGCTGACCAACTTCGTCATCACCGGCTACCAGCTATATACTGACTTATTTAGCGACAGTGAGCAGACAGAACCCAGGAGCCCAGGCGTTGAGAGATGCGCCGAAGTGCCTCCACGATCTGCAGGCAGGCCACACGTCGCCCTTCAATTGCAGCAAAAAGGCGATGACCTGCCCTACCATGCGGCTCGTCCAATAGGGCTCTGTCAGCCAAGCTCGATGCACGCGTACTGGGATATCACCAAGCGGCTCGGCTTCTCTTCACAGAGGTGAGCAAGAAAGGAGAAAAAGCAGTTTGTGGGCAGATATCCGTAGTTCCCACTGCAGGATTCCGCATTCGCGGGCATTCGCGGAACTCTGCCGATGGGAAATCACGACGATCGCGTGCGGTCTACCTAGGTATGTAGCGAGAGTCCGTTCCGACAGCGCAGTTTCAATAATAGAGTGGTCCCCACGATCGTCAAGATTTGCGCGAGTCCTTTCGCACTGCCGCGGAGGGAGATCTCTTCACGTGCCTCTACCACTGGACTCGCAATCACAAGGCACAGTAGGCTGAAGGACCTACCTGGAGGTTGGGTTGAACGAGCGGGCATGTCACTGGCAGCGGTTGACCCGAAACACCAACGATCGCGATGGGCTCTGGATGTGGGATGCTTGGATGGAACCTCAAGGATTGGAGCCGAGAGGCCGCAGCATGTGGCCGGGGCGAGAAGATTCTGTCTTCACATCAGAATTGAGTTGGGTTGCCCGACAGCCCGCGACTCGCACTTGCGCCCGCACAACACCATCCCTTCAACATCCCTTCACCCGTCCGTCTATCGCATGGGACACAACGGTGCGCTATCAATGCACCGTGTGTTGCGCGTAATAAATGCGCTCTCAGACTCTGCAGCAAAGGGCAACCCACCTACATACAGTACGCAGTATTTGCCCACAGTACCTTCCTGCCTTGGCTGGTGTGAGCTTTTAGTCTAATTCCCACCTATGATGAGATTGGCAGGGACGGGGAAGGGACGCACCATGCTGGAGTCCCTTAGAGTGGCTCCATCAGTTTGCAGCTTCCCGTCCTTGCGCATGCAGTACAGTCAGTTAGTGAGCCAGTGAGTCAGCTGCGGAAGCCGTGGGTGCTGTTGTTTTGATGAGCTGGCCCCTCCCAATCCGCCGTCCCTCAGCAACGTTGTACTGTAGGTATGCACCTCAGCCCACAGCACAGTACCTGGGTGCCCAGGTGCTATCTCTCTCTTGTCCACAAGAAATACGGATACGACACAAAAAAACCCGTACAGCACAAACCCGACTGCATTGACTGCAATAACTCAGCTTCATCTCGGGTACACCGTGGCCAATTCAGTCACACAGGACCCATCCCCATCATCGAGCCATCGCTTATTAATAATGGACGAGCCGCTTCTTTCCTCATCCCGTTCCCCAGATCAGGTACCTTTCGTGACTTTGTGAAAAACCGGGGAAGTAACAAGTGCGCAATCAAACGAACTCTCCCTCTCCCTCTCTCTCTCCCTTCCCTTCGCCTTGTCAGGCAGAGAGCATGGCGAGGCCGAGCGCTAACAGTCCGCAACGCACGTCGTCCGCGCTCCTCTCCCTTCCTGCCGAGCCTCATGCGCCCGCAAAACCTTTGTCTCTGTTAAGACTACGATGGAGCCGCCAAAGGATCTGCAACGCAATTGCACTGTCAGCCCACGCGCCGAGAGCCGGTCCCTGGCTTGTTTCATCCTCGCCAACAGGGGTCAGGCCAGACTGACCTCAACCTCGCATGTCTGCCTGTCCATCGCCGTTGCCATTGCCGTTGCCATTGCCATTGCCATTGCCATCGCCACGTCCTCTCTGCCAGCCACAAGCCCGACCGTAGGCACGGACGAAGCTTCTTGCGACTCTACTCCCGAGCCTAAATATGAACCATGCGGTATCACCTGCATTCCCTGCGATGAGTCCCCATGATTGCCGACAATGCATCAGCACCATCGCTGACTAGGCCTGTCGAACCAAGTTGGTAATATAGCACGAGATGGGACATCCAGGGTTCACGGCTCAGCGGTACTGTACACTATAGGTCGCAACGGACACTTCTCGTCGCCCGGTGTTGACTCACATGCTGGACAAGATCAACGAGCGACCGCATTGGTCGAACAGTGAAGCAGTTCACGTATAACGTCGTCATTATCGTCGAGCTGTCAAACGCCTCGTTGTCGCTCGGTCCCTTCTTACCGAGGGTCGACGACTCAAGACTTTCATGTCTTTGCTACGAAAAAGGTTACCTGTCAACTGAGGGCCTCGCCTGCCAGGAAATGACATGTGCCTGATTTTATCGCCGCGCGGGAGGAGCCGTCGCAGAACGCGATTTCCCCAGAGGCCCTGCCGTGCATGCGCCTCTGTGGACGGTGATGCGAAAAAGCAGCGGCTTTTCTCCCCGAATCCAGGGGTTGGACAAGCGACATTTGCATGGAATGGCCGCCGGGCTCTTCACCGGTGAGGAGTGAGCCGCCGCCTCTTGGAGAGGGAGATGACAAGTGACACGTGGAACAAACCCGCCGTTCCCTGCAGCCAAATTTCCCGACGACGGGTTTGACATCGCACAGATCTTGTCGCGACAGTTCAGACAGTAACCGCACGCGAGTTTGGGAGCCCGCACAACAGCAATGCAGCAACTCTGCCTTCCCTACTTGGCTGGCAATTGTATGAGCCAGGTCCTGCGTCGACAAGCATGTGCTGCCATGCTTGGCTTCCTCGGTGAAAACGAAATAGGGGTTGCCCACTGCCAGCTTGACGCTTGCAACAGAATGATTAGCAATGCCGCACCTCAGCAGATAGCTCTTCCGGGAACTATGCAGCAGATTCCCTGAGCATCGTTTCTTGGTCTACCCGGCAGCGGATCAGCGGGCGACTGTTGCGCGGGAACCCATCCTCTCGACAGGCCACTCCCCCTGGCGAAGAAAATTGTGCATTCGCATCTCAAGAAGCTTCAGAAACTCCGCAGTGCCGTCGTTGCGGCACCCATCCGAGGTCTCTGACGATCGCGGTAGCGGGAGTGGTCATTTGTCGATTGCTCCCTCAATGAATTGCGGAGAATTGGTGCTTCCCTGATGCCTGGAGAAATGGCTCTCAAGCGTCCTCAAGCCGGATAAGGTTTTAACACAGTAGACATTTGATGTCCCCATTGTAAAAAGTACCGCGACAATATTGGGTTGAACCGATTATCGTACAGTCTATCGAACTGTCGCGTGGGCGACAGGGTCCACCTCGATCTTAGGGTGGCATTGCCCCTTTTTCGACGTTGGACAGAGAGCAGCCAGAATGCATGTGTTCGAACCTACAGGAAATGGCAGGGTCAACGCTGTGTGGAACAGCCCTGTCAATCTGTTTCAGCACCTCCATCAAGAACAGCCTTGCCCTGGTACGAGGACGATACACTTAAGGCTGAGCAGATCTATCATCTGGGGTGACGGAAACCGACACGTAGCAGTTGCGTCTGCAAGGCGCACATCTTGGCCAAGGACTGAAAGCTGATGACACACTTGATACAGAATGGCTGGCACTGGCAAGTTCCTTCCATGACACTGTGCTGTACGCGACGCTCAGTTGATGATGATCTACTATCGAAACTGCAGTCATAATTGGGCCACGACATCCATCCACCAGCATTCCTGGGGCCAAGGAGCATCAAGTGACGCACACAAACGAGCAGGATGATGAGCCGCAGCGCAGGTGCCGCACACTCCAAGATCCTCACTCCGCAGCAGATCCCAGCAGCCATGCCACGCCGTTGTTGTTGTTCGTTGGACCCCAAGACCAATGAATGGGTGTCGTCCTGCGGCGCCATCCCCACATTATCCTTCGGGCAACTCTTGATACACGCCCTCCGTACGCATTCTGAAGCGACAGGCATCACTTCTTCTAGAAGGCTTCCACCAGTCCACCTGTATGATGAGACTCCACCGCAGCCCTGTAACAGATGTTCCGTTTGCTCGGATCAACCGGATTCTACTTCTGCGCTCGCAGCCTGACTGCCCAAGCACCAGAGTAATTGGAGATGACGTAGCAGCCGCCCTGATTCCCCGAGGGCCGGAAGTTCCGACAGGCCTACCCACATGTCACGGAGGTGATACGCAGCAGATCGAATGATCGTTGTTGATCTGAAAGCTCCCAGGAGTCCTGGCAATGAGCTAACATCGAATCACCCCATAAGGCGACATCCGCGATTTCATAAACATTGTGCAATCTCTCTCCTGCTTACGCCTTCGGCGAGTTACGGAGTAAGCCACGGATCGTTTCTGGAGACCCCGGGCGTTGACGCGGGACAAATCTAAAATTGGGGACGCAACGCCGCGCGAATCCCCCACGTTTTCCCCCCTGCGCTCCTACACCTACAACGGGCCTGTCACTATTGCTTAGCCACCCGCAGCGGTATTGTAACGCCCCAGAAGGCACGCAGAATGAAGGAATTACGGCCCTCTAGACCCTGAGGACGGCACTCTCCGGCCGTTGTGAGAAAGGCCCTAGGGCAACCGGAAGATCGACTTCAGGAGGAGCTGGCAGCCCTTGCTCAGGTTTGAAACCAACAAATGGTTGGTCTGTCACCGTCATTAGGGAACAACAGGCGACGGTAGACGTCCTTGGGGCAGATCGCGGACGAGCTCTAGCAGCGTTTGCTCGGCCACCATCATCGCGTCGTGACTTCCCGTCCCTCCCAGCCGGATGAGCGTGGCACATCAGTCTGGGGCGGATTCCAGCTGCAGGCCCCTGGGTCTCATCACTAGGGCATGCCAAGAGCCTGTTCTCAACAGGCGTGCAAAAATACTGTTCCGCGACCAGCGACGTCCGCATAGCTCTGCCGCATCCGATCCTGGCTTCTTCTAGAGGGGACATTTGCTGCGCCGCCCTACTTTGGACTTGTGTGACGTGAGGGGGAAAGACGATTCGGCTGAGGACCCTCCCTGTTCTGTCAAGGCACAGCATCGCCTTGCTATAACTAAGGGGCACGCTGTTGATGGGATGTTACGGATGACACTGAAGCATGAAAACGGCGCCAAATAAGCCTTCGGTCATGTTCATACCAGACGGGACTTACCTGTCGGTCGTTGCATTTAGGAGTTTAAATTTGGTTACACAGCAGCACATGCCAGCGTCAATTTCGGCTGTTGGTGTAGCGCCTTCACTTCGCCGGAAGTCTTGAGCTTGCTTTGATGAAGATAGGTCCTCCTGTTTGCTGCTGTTGCTACACCACTGCTTCTGAGCATCTCAGCCCGCCCACGGGCAATCAGACGGAACTTCCCTGTCTGCTGCCAGAGCTGACGGTATGTCCCGGTTCTGCTGCAGCTGTTGGACCGCACGACGTGCACAATGCTGGCTCTGGATTGTGCATGTTCTCACACCTGCATGGTATCGACCAGCTCTCCAGAGCGGGGGCGGGATGAGCTACACCCTGGTAGCAATGCAGTGAAGTCATTGCTGCTTGCTGAAGTGGCCCTGGGTAGCTTGTATCCCGGCCTTTCCAACCTGTCATGAAGACGTAGCAGTACTTCGAAAGACAACGCATGCTTTAGGATCACGGCCAGCTTACATCTTTCTTCCAGGTGTAGCATCAACAGGGGCCGGAGCACCTTGCGTCTCGTATCGCATGTGTCATGAGGCCGCCTAGGAAGGCAACTTCTGCAGAGCTGCTGCAGCTCCCTTCCTGCGTCTTGGTGACCATGAGTGATTTGAGGAACATGCACCTCGAGAACATACCTTCACTGCTAGTGGTTCAAAGCCCCAGGCTAGACTTACAACTCGGACAATGCGGCGGCTCGCAAGTTCCTGCTTGTGCGACCCTACAGCTGCTGTGCCCAAAGAGACTAGGTGCAGGAATAATTTCTCTTGTGGAAAGACAGATGGTGCCATCCTCACTACTAGGAGATGAAGCGCACACAGACATGCCACGGCAGCCTCCAACAGAATATGGCCGGGCCAGGCTTGATGTTCAAATGTTGCCTACATGACCAAGATGTCACTATCCCTTGGCCACATATTTGGATCATTTTCCCATTTGGAAGGCGGGCTTACCTTCAATAGCCAAGACAGGGAGACGAAGGACGGAAGTGGGAAGTCACACCAATCAAGCCGCTGGTCAGAGCTACTTTGTATGTCGTGTCTTTACTCACCATCATACCCTCTTCTCAGCCTCATAGACAGCTCCCATGATGACTTCCATCAGAAATGATATATCATTTGTCTCCTGCGTATGGGGAAACCGCCGCCGCATTCTATCGTACACTCCTAGTAGCCTGACACGGTTAGGAAGACACTTTATACCTCTAACGCCTGGACACCTTACAGATGGCTACGCCCTACACCCTTTTCTTTTAGTCGACGCCCCTCGACCGTCGATTTCATTCGCACTTCTCGAGGATCGGATGTCTCCCTGCTGTCGATTACATTCCGTTGGTACCTTTGCGGTCGTTGAACCAGATGCCTGAAGCGGACTATACGACAGCTCGCTAGGCAGCCCTGGAAGCAATCGCTGCGCATCGACTCGATTCTTCAGAGCAGCAGCGGCTTGATCCGTCCAACACCCTCCATGGGACTGCCACGTCAGTCGTATGGCCTCCAGATTAAGACAGGGTTGCGTCGATATTGAGTGTTCTCGTTCGATGAGGTTTGGTGGTTCGCCTGGCATCAGGTCACAAGACGGGATGTCACAGTCAACCGTTCCGGATGTGATGCCTACGATCGGCTCCTCCGTCGCCCTTTCCGGATGATCTCGCGGAGTACAGTTCCATAAGGAACCTCACACAGGCCCTCTTCCATGCGCGTAGGCCCCGCACAATGCGGCGCGAGTCTGGGGCATCGAGTGCCGCACCGCCGGCACCGGCTTGTGAAGGAATAACCAGAGGTGCATACGCCAACCGGCTCAGTGCCAAACTGAAAGTGGCTCATAAACTTGCGCAAATCGCTGCCAAGGCATAGTTGACTGCTTTGAAATTCGGGCTGCCAGAACCTTCTGCGGACAGATGTGCGTTTCGTATCATTTGATTTGCGATGAATGCGAACACACAAGGTTGGTGATCCTCTCTATCCCCTCGCCGTCTCGCACCTGATACGACATACCCTGCTAGTATTTCGTCCGACGGATATCTCCTTCTAATGCTGGGACTAGGCTGAAGGAGGCACTCGAGTCTGACTGACAAGCTTGGCACGGACCCGTCAACAATCTCGCCTCTCTCCCACCGCGTTCATCTAATATGGGGCGCTATGCGGATCTGCGGCTCGCTATCTGTTTTTAGGAGGCGGCGACAACGAAGCCAGCCACTCCATAACCCCATACCTCCTCTTGATATGGCCTCGAGGATCCAATGGTCTGCGGCGGCTTGACGGAACAGAAGTTCCGCACAGAATCGGCACGGTGACTGGACACTCTGGACCGTCTCCGGGTTTATTCTGGGCTACAGGAGGCCCGGTCATCCCATGCGAAGACGTCGGAAATGACGGCTTTGGCGACATTCTGTCTGCGATGCTGCCACAGCGACTCAAGAGGTGTCACCCCGTACGAGGATATCACACGTCTTGTCCACGTGGGCCTTGGCTGCTAGGGCGCCCATGTGACTTATTAAGACCCCTTCGTGATTATGCGGACACGCCCATGGGAAGGTTCCACCCGGATATCTCAAAACGACTTGTGGTTCATCGAGGGGGCCATCCTTCGTTGTACGAAGGTCATCGAGACGACATACTGACGGCTGAGCCACGCGTCACCATTTGTCGCCGCATCTGGCGGGAAAGGTGGGTAAGACAGAGATTAACGAGCTCACTCATTATACCAGCTGCAGATCTAAGGGAACACTCTGCTTCTCACTTCAACGCATGTGATGTTGGTCCCCAAACGGTGCAAGTCAAACTCCGGGGTTGGCCTCTGCGAGCATCCGGGCCGCGGACTGCAAGGATAAGTAATCAACGATAACTGTAGGAGGTTCGAGGCCTTCCCGCCACCTCATTGTGCATGGAATGATCAGTCTGTTTGCTTGTCAGAAAAGCGATATCTGACGAGTTCGCTGCCAGGATGCTCCTCACCCCCGGAGTCTGTACCCAGCATAGCATGCACGCACGCACGCACGAACCAGCATACGGTCTTTGTTGAGACGACGCTCGTGGCACAGTCAGGACATCGTTTGCGACCTCAGCTGACCCCAGTGCATGCTCACTTACCACGGTCATCAGGGGGTCGTGGTAAGCGTCTCGATCATGTGTCCCATGCAGAATGCTGGTTTCCAGCACCTTGCAGCTCGTGACACGGTGCCAATATCGAGTCAAAGGAGGGGCCGCAAATTGAGGTGATTGCTCTTATCACTGACGGTCGTGTTCCGCAAGGGTCCAGGGGTCCAAAGGGGTCCAAGGGGTCCAAGGGGCTGGGTATATTGACATATCACCTTTATTGTCCCTGTATGAATTCGCTTCCAGATATTAACAACCCTCCCTGTTGGGGGACGAGGCCGCTAAGTCTATAACGGGCACCACACGGAAACAGCCAGGCAGGGCAAGAGGCTGTGACTGCGATCTTGGTATCATTTCTCAGCAAGCAGCCATCACGCTGGATGACCAGAACCTGGTGCCAAGGAAACTGGCGTGTTACGACACCGACTCGCTGATGGGTCATGGCCATGTCGCACGTCTGTACGTACTGTATCTGGGCTTGGGAACAAAGACGAACGTGTGTAACACCTGAACCCCGCGCCGTGGGCGGTCGTCCACAACTACTGGGCGTGTGTGTTGGTGAGGGCCGCTCGACTGGCACTCGCCGCCCGGCCGGGCCGTTTGCCAAATGCTGGTTACGGTACCAGGACTCTCCCGCCCTGGGGGTACAGAAGCCGGTACAAGGCCACTGCAGGTTACACGAGGGGCAACCCAGGGCCGCGCCGGCATTTATGTCGCATTGTCTTTTTCGCAACCATGTCATATATGTATATACACATGGTGAGGTATAGGCCGGGCAAGAACCCCACATGGCCGAGATCCTTGTTCACCTGAACTCGACCGCCCAAGTAGTGAGGCTGTCAGTTCTTACTGGCGTCCGTCCGCATGCGCGCAGCCGTCTCCTCTCGGGTGGTCCGGGGGCCCGCACACAGGGACCAAGTTACAGTGCCGAATCCTAACGCGAAAACGAAGGCATATAATAGCGGGAACAAGGGATGAGGGAGGTATCTCAACAAAACAAGAGAAAAAGAAAAGAGAAGAAAATGAGCGTACCTCATCAAGACAATTAATCTTCCGGGCCCCCTTGCTGCTCAAGACACGGCCCAGGCCAGCGTGCGTTTGCTAGCGCACCGAATAGCCCGCGAGGCAGCCGAGACATGCATGTGCATTACGCATTGGCTTGCGGCCGTCGCCTTACGGGAGGACAATCGGCGCTGGCTGGCTGGCTGAAGGGGCCGGACGGCAAGGTGAAGGAACGGAGCTTGCATGTGTGTATTGTGGAGGCGCCGAAGAGCGGTGAGGAACGCGTGAGAATACGGGGGTTTTTGCTGAGTGATGGAGAGACCGCTGCCCTCGGCGCACCGCTTGGACGGGGTCTGGCTGGCTGGCTGGCGGGGGATAGCGTAAGGCAACGGCAGAAAAGGCCTCCCTGTCGCCTGCAGTTGATGGGTCTCTCTCATGTAAGTGAGTCGAAATCGGGAAGGAGGGCCATGCGCTCCATCGGCACATCATCGGATCGAGGCCTCGGGTGTGTGTGTATATCCTTGGGACGAACCCTTGGGCGACCCCAGCTGTCCGGGCCTGGGAGGTAGACAGGACTTCGTCTCACGCGTCACGATACATGCGGATTAATGAAGTTGACAGAACGCGTCATTCCAAGAGGGGTCGGGCAGGACAAGACAAGACAGGACAGGATCGGACAGGACTGCTGCTGATGCTCACCAGTAGTGACTTGGCATGGACACGAGCTGGACATGGCAGTGACATGGACGCCTTTCTCTCCTCAGCGTTTGCGTTTCGTTCCGTTTCGTTCTGATACACACAAACCTTCCTGCTGAATCTGGGGTGCTGCTGAGGAACCTGGCAAAGTCCGACAGAACGACATGTCGTCCCCCTTTCCAGAACAACCACCCAATGGCAGCCCTGCGACACGGACGCAATATGGGTGCACGGAGGAGTCTCATTTCAACATCCTGTGACTCGAGCCTGAGGTCGGCACGACTCCACATATGATACCTGTGGCCATGAGTTGAATGACACCGCCTCGATCAGCGTGTGATACGTGCCGCCCGCGACCTGCTCAGCCTCCTCATCCACGCCCTCCTTCTTCTCCTGAATCTTTCATCAATCGGGTGTCACAACCTTGCGCTGCCCTGAGGGAGGGGGAGGGGGAGGGGGACAACCACCGTCGGGCGTCGTCGAAGCGGCATTTGGTCCCTCCCCCTTGCTTGCTGTTTGCATGACAGCATGCAGGCCGAATCGGATTCGGCCCTGCGGGTCCCGTACCAGGACACCGAAGGACCGAAAATGTCTTGGATGCTCAGGCGAGCTGGTCGCACAGGGCGGCTTCTCCGGCGGCCTATCTTCCGTGCACAAGGGGTAAAGAAGGAGGGATGGTACGAGTTGTACATGAGCAATGGTGGACAGCAGAAAGTCGGACATGCATGGTGTTTTTCTGGCGTGTTACCTGGATTTCACAGTGTACGACGTATGCCGGCAGGGAGACGGGATTCTTGACCTCTCCTCGTGGCGTGATAGTCTTCCTTCATCGGGAGACCGCATCAGCGCGGTGCGGTGTAGTGCTACTCGAGGACCTGGTGCTTGTCGATGGCGCCCAATCCTCACAGATGCCAATGCCGGGTCAGTCGACCGCGGCTCGGCGGACAGGCAATAGTCCTGCTGACCGAGTGTCTGCCTTCTCACGGACTACTTCTGATCTTCCAGACCGCATGGGTAACACACAGGCTCAGAAATCCATGTGCCTTATGCCCTCAGAGGGCGTGTAAATTGGCAGTCATCCCGCAGGGGAGTGTATGGAACAGACACGTCCACCATGGAATTGCACTTGGCCGTTCAGGATCATCAGGCGATCGACGAGGCAGCATCTCGGCAACGTCGTTACGAGGGAGATTGTCTCACAGTGGAACAGGCGAGGTGGACTCCAACCAAGTGACGAGGGGTCCGTACGAGCTGTCGCAATCCTGACACTGCTATCAACGTCGCTCCCAATGTCTATGACAAAAAGGTGCTGCGTTGATCTGGTCTCTGATTCACATGCCAGTGTAAAGCAGCCCAGCAGAATCCGTTGTGTTGGCCTGACAGTCAGGAGCAATGTCACATCTGTATTCTGTGTGCAGTCCCACGTGCTGCTTCCAGGGCATGTGCTCGTAGCTTTCGAACGCGATGATACACGAGCACTGAACGATGAATGTCTTGTTCACCAGCACGTCGGAACACAGGCAGGTTGGAAGAAACCTGTCCCTGATAAACCCCAGTGGCTGTCAAACAACACTCCTCCATCGGAGTTGCCGTGAGTGGCACGTCTTGCTCATGCGTATCCATCTGCGTGAACAGATACCAGGTAGGCCAAAATCAGACAGCGGAACCTGTGTGATTGAGAACTCCTCGGGCAGGTGAGCTCCACGATGACCTTTCATGAGCCTTTTCATGAACTGAGAGCAAAGCGCATCCATGTTGGTGTTGGCTCAATCTCGATCCATAGGTAGTGTTACTGTCGTCGCCGTACAGAATCGAAGAAAATTCGGTGCACCAATATCCTGAAACCGGCTCTAGATCATCCAAATTGAACGGAAAATGTCGGCGTGCATGTGCTTCATCAGTTATTCTTGTCTGGGCCTGCAAAGCCGGATTTCTTGTCCACCGGAGCAGCTGTCTGGATCAGTCGTCAAGTCTTGTTAGGATTGCTGTCTGTTCATCACTCAGGCCTCTTTCAAGCCGTTGTGAGTCAGAACCAGGAGCTGGTCATACCGGACCACCGTCTGCGAGCACGAAGGACATGTCATATGATAATGAAACCAACACAGCAGGATGGACCAAATCTGTCTCGGGATTTTGTGTGTTGTTTGTCTTCTTTCCTCACTACAGCTATGTCTTCTGATGGAGTGAATGCTCCAGGAAGGAGACACTTGGCTTCCAATTGCTGCGAGAGGGTGTCGTAGCGAGATTGAACGGATCCAGTGCTCTCGATGCAAAAGGTGTGTGATGGGGTATCGTTGTTCTCTCGCAATAGCGCAGTTCGGGTTCTGACTACCCCAGCAGTTGTATCCCAGACGAGGCGGTGCCTTGCTAGAGGTTACTGAGTCAATCGAAGTCCTCAGAAGTTGCTTGTGGGTTGCGCATGGGGCGCATGATGAATCCCAGGAGGTCTTCATGGAGGATGCCATGAATTTAGCTAGAGAAGTCAATGAGCAGCAAGGAGCTCATGGAATGGCCGCAGATGAGTTGCGAGAATCCAAGAGGCTCATCAGCATCCACAAATGCAGGCAACTGCAGGTGCTTGTAGAAATTTCGTCCTGTTCAAAAACAGAAGCGGCTCACCATCACAATTCTTTCATGACCTCGCCCACGGCCCTGGCAGCCATCCTCTTTTTCTGATCCTCCGGCAAGCCAGCACTCATATCCTTGACGGCCTGCAGTTTCCGCATCATCTGCTCGACCTTCTGTATGTCCTCATCTCCCAGCTCGTCACCGGCTTCGTCGGTGTTCTTGGGCTGAGTTGATGGTGCGTCGAGGTCGCTTGGCTTACTGCTTATGGCCTGATGATCTCCAGCGTCACTTTCTCGCTCTGCGCGAGCCTCCCAGATTGCCTTTTTCAGACCCTCGAAGTCCTCCCTGTCAAAGCCGAAGTCCAGGTTCTCGGGATCCAGCTCAAGACTATCCTCATCATCTGCGCCTCGAGTGATGTCATCTTCCAGTGCTTCTACGTCTTCATCTGCTGCGGCAAATGAATCCCAGTCATTCGACTCCAGAGCCTCGAGGACGCGAGGAATACCCATTTTCTCTAGGTACCAGTGAGCAAGAGATCCTCAGGGCAGATGAAATAAAATGAATGGCAAAACTTACCACCGAACTCATTCTTTGCATCATCTGACGTGGCGGACGACCCTACGTGCACAAACTCAAGCCCGGCATCCCCACAGACCTCATCCCACATGTCCAAGTCGTCGAGGTGGGGCACCTCACCAGTACCGATACCGAGCCCAACACCGTCCCACTCCCATCCGCCGAGGCCTTCCTTGACGACCCTTCCGACCTCCCTGACAAGTTCCCTGTTCTGTGAGGCCGATGTGGAGGATGAGATGGGAAACACGACGACCACGCCACCCAGCACATCCAGGACTTCCTTGGCTTCAGGGGAGAGGAAAGAGGCAGCCCACTCAGACGCAGCGGTGACTAGGTCCAGCCATATGGGAACTGTGGCTGTGTAGTAAGCTGTTTGCAGGTTGAGGTCGTGGGTTGTGCCCGCAAGTGATGATGAGGCGGGCTCAGGGCTGTTGCCGGTGAGGTCTGAAGTACAGTGTCAACAAGCTATCCCCTTTGCCAAAACACCAGTGATGAGTGAGGGCATGATCACGAATGGCTCATGCCCTTGAACTACCTTTGATGACCCTGCTGAGGTGATCTGTTGCGTCTTCCAACGACAGCGCCAATATCCTTCGAGGGTGTGAGATGATTTGAGGCTTGACCATGGCGAAGGAGTGTCAGGTTGAAAGCGTTGTTTATGCAGGAGGCAAGACGTCTCGATTTCTCTTCTGAGGAGAGGATGTGGCCAAATCGGCTGATGAAAATGTGATTTGTGAGATGTTGAGGAAAACGGTTTCTTCTTTGTGTCTTTCTGTGTCTCTCTGTGTCTGTATTGTGTGTCTTGCTGATTGATGCAGCCTCGGAAGTGCAGTGAAGCGCTGGGCTGAACCGTATCTGGAGATCTACAGTGCCGTGCAGTGGCTCGCGCTTATGTAATTCCAGGCCCAATGTGCTGGTAGATCACCTAGCTCTGCTGCTATAGCTACTGAGACCGGCAGAACGGGTGGCCCATACAACGCCGACTGTACCAGGAATCACTCCTCTAAATGGCCTTCCAAGAAAGATTCTCTCAAACCACGTACGGCGTCACTACTAGTAGCACAACTCGCGGCCTGCATGAATAGCAATCGGTCGTGTCCTGGCGTTTCTCAGCATCGGACTGGGCCGGACTCGGACCCGGACCCGGACGACTGCACCGGCGATAGAGCTCCGTGTGCACCGGTCCAGCGAGAAGAAGAACAAACATCCCAAGGCTGACCGTCTCGAGGAATAGGGTCTTTCGGCCTCGCTCACCAATCTGGTCCAGTCTATCGCCCATACAGCTACCGTCGGCAGGATCGCCACGACTCGATCCCGAGACGAGAGGTAGAACGGCCAGCGGCAAAGCTGACAGCAGACGTGGTCTTCAGGATTCAGGTGGGTACTAAACGCTTGCTGCGATCATCATCAATATATTCTTCCTCGTTCTCGGCGAGCCACTGCCATTAATCGCCGTCAACTTGGTGGAGCCCCCAGGTTGCGCGAGACTCACTACCGGTATCACGTTGTGAAGCATCGCTCCATGCCGGAAACCCAGGACGAGGGCTTCGACCAGGACTCCATCCGCAAGAGTTCTTTGAGAGCAATTTCGACAGCGTGGCCGGCGAATGTGACACACTTACAGTGACCGTGGATCCATGTTGGGCCAGACAAGCCATGAAACAGTAGACTACATGAGCAACAGTTGCCACCCACCTGGATGCCAGGGAAGCATTCGACGCGTAGGGCCGCTCCAGCGCCTCTAGCCCTCGACGGCACCGGAATCCGACCTCAACCCGGAGATGGCTATCCCGGGCAAGAGAACAGCCCTTGGGCCCGAGGCGAGGCTGCACATGCACTTACTGCATCCACCAGAGCCGTGGCTGCATCACCACAAGAGGAATGACCCCACGCCGTCATGGCCGATCAGAAATTCACACCTTGTCCGAAGCGAAGTGACGCGTTCGGGGCCCTCGGATGATCGCAAGATGCCCAGGTCCCACAATCCTGGCCCGCGGCGTAGATAAGTGTATGACTGACCACTGCAGCATTCTGCGCTTTCCCCTTCATATCAATGTGAAAATCAAAAACAGACCCGCTCGCGGGTGGGCCAGAATCATCTCGGCCGCACATTGTTCGCTTGTCAGATCGTTGTTCCAGGATGCACTGGGTACTTGGTGAGTACCTGTGGCCCTTTTCCCCCGTCCCCACCCCCATCCCGAAACAATCCAGCTCCCTCCTCCCGCACGGGGGTAGGCGGGACAGCGGAAAGGAAAGGCCGTGAAGCATGTGGAAGCAACGTTTCGCAGTCTACATGATGCTGGACGCGCGTTCCCACAAGAGGGGAGGGGTCGCCAAGATGGAAATGATTAGGTCTCAAGGTCCCAAGTCCATGCGGGTTGTCTCCCGCATTCGCGAACTCTATGCAGGATTTGGGGTTTCCACCGATCGTGACTGGACGGGGTTGAGGTGGCGATCCCTCGACAGCAGGCACGATAATCACACGGTATCGTTTCACGGCCCTCGCCTGCTCCCCGTCTCCGAGCACCAGGCGCTAGCCATCCCAAGCACAGCTGTGTAATAGAATGGTTTGGATAAAACCGCGAACTCTCAATGACCTATTATAGTTCTACCTACCTTGTTAAGACCGATCCAAGAACACAAACGTATACTAAGAACGAACGCCGGGCTAAATGCAGGAGAATAAGTAGCCAATATAGACATCCTGTCGAAGGCAAGAACCCGGAAGGACCAGCTGCTCGTCGTGATCATTGCCATTCGTACTTCCTGGCGGGTGCTATCAATCCACCTCGTCCTCGTCATGCGGCTGCTTATTTCTCGCGTTCGCGTTCGCATTGGCGAGGGAATTAATTGACGCCTTTCGCAGTAGTCCGCTCACGCCACCGCCGCCGACACCCATATTGCGTCCTCTGCTGCTATTGAACGGGTTGTTGGGGTTGCTCGATGTCAGGTTCAAGGGACCGGAGCTCTTCCTGTCCGATTCCTGCCTCTGCCCCTGCTGCTGGGCCTGATCCTCGGTGTCGAGCTCGTCACTGCTTGTGTCGAAGAGGCTGTCGTTATCTCCGTAGGGATCATCCGGCTTTCTCCGCTTTCCCACGTCCCTCTTCACGGGGCTCAGCCTGCTCATGTTCACACCGGGCTGGTCCGCATATAAGTTCGGGTCCCTACCCAGAACTTTGTCGGCCTTGCTTGGTGTCTTGCGCGGTGGGCTCGGCCTCTCGTTCCCGTAATGCCGGCCGGCGCCTCCCAGGGGTGGGTTCCACGACGGGGGCGTGAGAACAGAATCTACGTCGCCGCCGTCATCCACACCCCAGCCAGCAGCACGCTCCCTCGCGCGCTGCTGGTTGCGCTCTCGCTCGATGCGTTCGGTGGCCTCGAGCCACTTGGGCGATGGCTCCCACGTCCACCCGTCGCCCGTGGTGTTGAGAATCGGTATGCACCACAGCCAGGGGTTCGGCCCGAAGAGGTGCAGCAGGTTCCGCCGCCAGCCCAGATCGAACGCGTTGGGTAGTTTTCCGCTGTCCTGCTCTTCAAGATACTCCTCGTACCTCTTGCGTGCGCGCTGGCGCTCCATCTCGTCGTAGGACATGTGTCTCGGCATGCCATTGATCAGAGTCGTGTTCTCCCGGTCTCTCGGATTCGGTGTCAATGTTCGGAGTTCCTCGCCCTCCTCTGGCCGGCTGACTCCCGGCAATATGTTTTGGTGCGCGTCGAGAAGCTGCTGTCCGTAACGGGGCATCGGGACGCCTCGGCCGTCTGTGTGCTGCGCTTGGTAGGCATTCTGCAACGTCTTCCGCAGCGGCGAGAGATATCTCGTCTTCTCGAGACACTCGATGGTTGTCTGCCCGCGAGCTGCCAGCATGATATGCCAAGCCGTGAACGCGCCGACAACCAGTGATATGATCCCCGCAACGACACACAGCACGATGTAGTTTACCGGCATGAGCGATTCGACGTACGTCACGTCACTGACAATCTCGTCCCAGGTCCAAGACCCCGCCACCAAGAAGCTGTACATACTGAACAGCGTTGTATATATGAGGAATAGTAGAAATGCCTTGTGGTTGCGCAGTCCGATGCAGGTGGCGAGCCAGGGGCAATGGTGGTCCATCTTGAGGACACAGCGCCTGCAGGTCGAACAGTGGTGGGCGCGGTCGGGCTTGCGAGCCTGGCATTTCTTGCAGAATCGTATCTCGCCGTTGGACTTGACGGTGAGGGTGGTCGGGCTGGTAGTGGCACGGGGCTCGTGGGTGGGCAGGGTGCTGTACCCGCTGTCGTTGGTCGTGCTGCCGGGAGGGGTGAACACGGCCGTTGTGTAGGACCAGTTCAGAAGACAATAGAGGACGATGGCAAGCAGCGACGACCATGTACCTAGGGAACGAGACGCGGGCACATAGTCAGCGAACTGGCTCTCCTAGCGGCGACCCATCATCGTAACGGGGCTCCCGGGCCAGGGGCTGTCGGCAATCATACCTATCCATCTTGACTTCTGCGCATCGTATCCTATATTACAGTCGACAAAGACGGCCCATGTCGTGATGCCGTAGACGAAAGCGAGCGGGAAGTACGTGGCGCATCGGCAGCAACACCTCTCGATCCTTCTCGCCCATCGAGCCATGACAGAGGTAGTGTCGAGAGAGCGACGCCCATCCATCGATTTGTCAAAAGCTTACTCAGGAGGTTGAAGACGCAAAGATTGCAACCATTTCACACCACGAAGCAGCAGCGGCACACATCAAATACAAGTGCAAGAAGAAGGACGAAGAAGCATGATAAGGAGCAACTGCGTCGCTAGGAGAGGTCACTGCACGGTTCAGCGCTGAACGCATGTCGTTGTTGTTGTTTCCAGGTGAGGCTGAGTACTGATCGCCCCCAAGGGTGTGTGCAGCAGCGAATCATAACCCCTGTTTTGAATCGGCTGCAGGGGCCGAGAGCCTCAGTCAGCAGGGCCGACTGGTCACGGTCCCTGTACTGCACATACGAGGTCTCCTACTGGACATGAGAAGTGACTACAAGTCGTCGTCTTGCTGGACAAAATCAAACCATTTGCTGCAACGCCGATCTGCAGCTTGTCCATGACATGATTTGCGAGTATTCGAGAGTTACATACGATTACTCATTTGGTGACATGAGAGCCAGAGTGCGGATGATGAGCTTCATGTCGTGTCCGAGGCATTTCTGGCCAGTTGCAGCAACATTCTCTGAACCAAATCCAGACCTTCCTTGTTTTCCTCTTGTTCGAAAAAGCGAGGCCATAGTGACCAGCGAACATGGGCTGCGAAGCCCCTCCTTCCAAAGCGACCCTAGCAGTACCCGAGGCCGCAAGCGTGCAGTATGACCTCGTGCTGAACAGCGTGGACGCCATTGCTCAGCCTCATGACCAGCCACTGCTTCCACCGCTACGCTGCTCCCTCCAACCCGATGGCTGGGAATTAGCACCGTTTTTCTGCTGTTGCTCCAGAGTTTCAGGACCTCGATTCCAAGTATCCCAACCGTACGCATCCAACTGCCCCCGAAGCCAACTACGGTTGTCCTGCCGAGGCTCTGAGGGTCGGCCCCAGGAATCAGCGCGCTGATATTGCTGCTGCTGCTGCTGCCGTTGTTGTGCTGGCTGCTGCTGCTGCTGTCGCTCTTGCTGATACTGCTGTCTATGCTGCTGTGGTCCTTGCGACTGCTGCTGCTGACGCCTGCCAGAATTCTGGCTCCCAGGGAAACCACCTTTCTCTTGCAGCTGAAGTCGGGATAGCGCAGCCGCCGTCAGGGCCACGCTTGGACCAGAACTACCACGGCCACCATGATGCTGCCATTCGGATGGCATGAAATGCGGACTATCCTTTCTGTTCTCTTGCTGCTGTTTGCTTAGAGCTGCCTCTGTAAGCCCTGATCGACCCGTGCGGGCTGAGTTGCCTCCACTGCTGAATCCATGCACCGGGATTTGACCAGAGGTTGAGGCTGAGGTCTTTTTGGGACCGTAGGCCTCTTTGAACTCTTCCCGGAGTTCGAATTTCTGAGTGAAGTCCTCGTGAACGCCTGTCACCTCAGCCATACCCCAAGTTAGCTGGTCAAGGAATACCCTGTACATGGTGTTCGTATTCAAGGAGTAACGCATTTCGCATTTCTTGCTTTGGGACTCGACATGAGCGGTGAGCGCGTGAATAGTATCGAAATGGCTTTGGCAGGATGGGCAAGAGAGCATTTTGCCGTTGGGCTTGTGGATGGCTGAAAACTTGAGATGCTCTACGAACGCGGCCTTGTTCTTGAATGACTTGCTGTGACGGTGGTGTACCATGTTAGCAGGCTTCATAGATCCATGTGGGCGCGTTTTCAGAAACCATCTCAAAAGTCTTATTTGCGCCTTGGCCCCTCAAGGTTGTTCGTACTGATCGACAGTTGAACAGCATGTACGTGTCGACCTGAGGAGGGGAAGATGGTAGCTGCACTTACAAGCATGTCTTGTGGGGACACATGTACTTTCGATAAATGTCATGCCAGAATTTCTGAGGATCGAAATAAGGGCTGTTCGGGTCGACTGTGTCTCTGTTCACGTTGTGGGAATGCTCAACTGCAATTTGCTGACCATTGTCGAGTCTCTGCGTCTGCTCGGCAGTTGATGACGATCCGCCGTTCCAAGTAACAGTCTCTGACGAGCCCCACGCGTTCTGTTCTACTACGTCCCAAGCCGAGAGCTGACTGAGGCCATCTTGCCAAGAGGGTTCTTGCCAAGGGGCTGGATCGTCGCTGGATAGTCCTAGATTCGCGGAAAAGTCCTTCATTTTAATGTTGGGAAGCTCGTAACTGCTCGCCTGGTCAAGTTTTGCGAGACCTCTGGCGAACTTCATCTTGTCCGCAAACCGAGCTTGGAGGGCCTCGATGTCAAGCTGGCAGCACTCGCCAAATTCGATGTGCTTGACGAAGGAAGAAAGAGTCCCAAACTTTTTGTCGCAGCCGGGGCAACGGAAGTCTTGCTTGTGAGGGTGATTCTGGACACAAAGTCAGATTCGTCGTCGCACATATTTGTTGTAGAGCGACCCTCTCTCTCTCACCTGTCGCAGATGCTCATCCACACCGCCGCAGGTGCGAAAGTCCAGGTCGCAGACTCCGCACCAGAAGTGCACCAAAGTTCGCCCTGGCTGGTCCTCTTCTTTGAATTTCTCCGCCTTGTGAGCGCGCAGGGCGTCGATGGAAGGAAAAGCTGTCTTGCAGTAGGAGCAGGTCAAGGGTTCGACCTCGTTACCCCTGGGGACCCCGTACTGCCATGTTTTTCTGCCGCTCATTTTCGATACTGCGCGATCAACAGATGGTATTTGCGCGAGCAGATGCTCCGGGAGGATTGGGCTGGGATGTGGAAGATACTGGCTTGTCAACCGCAAAGCGGTTGGTTGATGAACAAACCTCGCTCAACCAAACCTTGAGAGTCTGCATTCTCTTGCGTGGAGAAAACGCTTGGTGAGACAGTTGAAGGCCTGGGCAGGTGGATTGGACCATATCCCGCTTGTATGAACTGGCGGAACAGAGGATTGCGTGTGTCTCTCGAGATTTGAAAGGAGGGCCAGTTCAGAATTGCGAGATGCTGGTGTCCACAAACCCAGGGTCTGACGGGAAAGAGCACGACGGCGACGTTCTTGCCTACATAGTAGGAAGGCACCGTAGCTTTCAAAATCGGCAAGCACCGAGTCACATCGAACAAACCAAGCACAAGGCGTGCACACAGGAGGCAGAAAAAGCTTGATGATCTGATGCGAGATGCAGAGAAAACGATATACCTGCCCAGGTGCTTAGGTACATGCAGAAATCTATACACAGGCATCTTGACTTTCGACTAGACCCATCAGCCTGCGAGCCAGAAGTCCTGAGGTCCGCTGCCCACTGTTTTCTTCAGGACTTGAGCGCACAAGACGAGTCACCGTGCCTGCATCTGTCTCTCTGACAGTGTCCTTGAAGTCCTCCTAATGGGCGCAGCATCTACCTGCTGCTGTGGGTGTCTTTGGCCTCAATGAGCCATGAAAATCTTGCTTGTTAGCTCTCAAGTCACCCATATCATGCATTAACCACTGACCAAAACACTTGTTTGAGATGGCCAATTCCGAGTCCTGTGTGATTTGATGTATCCCAGATGTCGATGGGAATACACCAAGAGCTAGGCAGAGAGAGCAGGATCAAGACATGGATATCTGCAATACATGTATATGTTGCCTTCTGATCATTGTCAGTTCTGCAAAGGGGAAGGAAATACATATATAAATATATCTAGATATACATATATATGCTTCCATAAGGTGTCTCACTTGCTTCCGCAGCAGGAGACAAGGGCAAGATTGGCCGGTCGTTTTTGAGGTACGCAGACTAAAGTAACTCCAGTCTACAGCATTGGAAGCCTCAAGTGCTATTCAGCAGCAAGTGGGGCGGGCTCCGCAGCGTCATCAGCCGCCCGAGCGTGTAACTACAGTACCTACTTGCTTGCAGTGGTAAGCCAACCTACATGGGTCCAATCAGTCGCCCCGGGCCAGCGGCGTCTCATCTTGGTCCGATTAACAACAAGACACATTGCAACCTGAGTACTGTCTGTCCGCCTCTGGATACATTACCACTCACTATCTACCATCTCTTTTACTTTGTCCCCGCTAGGCCTCATCACTTAGTCCTGTTTTCAATTCGAAATGTCGGTTTCCGACTAATTCCAAGCCACATTTCTCTTCCTGTGATACCCGCCCCAAGCACCTCTCTTCTTATCAGCAGCAACCACAGAGGTGTTTCCTGCCTCGCACTCTTTCAATATGGCGGCCAAATTTAATACCAAATCGCCAACTATGAAGCGCATAAGTAAGTATTGCAGCCTGGCTGGGGAAGCACCCATTTTCGACGATTTAAACCACATACTGACCCAGCATCCACTGTGCAGTGCGCGAGGCTCAAGAAATGTCCAAATCGCCATCCCCGGACTACACTGCCTCGCCCCTCGAATCCGATCTCTTCGAGTGGCACTTCACGCTCCGCGGCCCTCCGGGTTCTTCCTACGCTGACGGTCTATACCACGGCCGCATAGTTCTTCCACCGACTTACCCGCTGCGCCCGCCATCCTTCCGCTTCCTGACGCCCTCGGGGCGGTTCGAGGCCAACCGCGAGATCTGCCTGTCAATAAGCGGGCACCACGAGGAGACATGGCAGCCGGCGTGGGGCGTGAGGACGGCGCTGGTGGCGCTGAGGAGCTTCATGGAGACGGACTCAAAGGGCCAGCTGGGCGGCCTGGACACCACCGACGCGGTGCGGAAGAGACTGGCCACCGAGAGCAGGGGCTGGCGGTGTAGCGGCTGCGGGGGGCGCACGAACGAGGACATCATCAAGGAGAGCGAGGACGCCGCGAGGGCCGCCGAGGCGGAAGCACGGGAGGAGGGGAGCAGCAGGATCCAGGACGTCGAGGTGCCGCCGGAGCTGAGCATGGGCTTCAAGGACGAAATGGAGGAGAAGGCTGCCGCTGCCGCTGCCGCTGCCGCTGCCGCTGCCGCTGCCACCGGTGCCGCCGGCGGGAGCATCGAGGCGACGGCGCAGGCCATGGAGGACGCCGAAACCGCCGAGCTGGCAGAGGGCTTCGTGCAGACGGTGCCGCGGGCAGACCTCGGCAGCGCTGCGGCTTCGTCAACGGCCGCCGGCATGGCGCGACCGGGCCAGTCGGTCCCTCAGCCCACGAGGACAGTCCCGTTGCCAAACGCGGCGCATAATACTGCCGTGCCGGCACAACAGGCACAATTACTTCAGCAACAGCACACGCTCAACGACAGGGGGATACCCAAATGGATAGATAGGGTCATCGCTGCACTCGTGGTCTGTTTAGTTGGCATGATTTTGAAGGTCATTCTACGCGTATAGCAGGATTTGGCGTTTGCGCTTGGTGTTGGGAGGCTGGGGAGCAAGGCGTTTTTGTGTGGCTACATTCCAATTTGGATCGATGGCAGGCTGGTACAAATTGCTCGACAAGAGCCAAGGAACATGTCCAAAACCTACATAGACAGGAGTTCTCAGTGGTATAAACTTGGCGAATATCCTTGTCTATATTGAGGGCGTCTTGAGCCTGGCTTGCCTCGATTATTGAGCGGCCACTGACATCTGTCTTCTTGAAAAGGGCAGAGACGGTGCGGCTGACCTCCTCAATCACCACGAGTTGATTGCGGAGTCCGCCATATCGTACTGCAAAGAAGTAGACAGTCAAGCCCAGAAGTTCAACATTCCCTCATGTCCTCATTTCCTAACATCAAACCCCCATAGATCACAGTAAGAATTATGGTCTTTTGGGATATCTTGATCAGGCGACCCACAGGTGTTGAAAAGCGGTTGAAATTCTGAATAAATGTCCAAAGCAGACGAGACCGGTATTTGATGCTTCAATATGCTATAATCTCATTTACACAGCCGTCTTGTGCGGTCGGCTTGCACGGAGTCCTGTGGGTTTCTCCGTGGTGTAGCGAAAACATTGAATGCTTTTCCCAACCCGGACCGCTGAGCCTTTCCCCCTTTTTCGGTGCAACCTTAAATAGTTAAATACACGTGAGCCCATTCTCCGAAAATGTTTCCCCCTGGATCACAACAGCAAGAATTGTAGTACTTGCTTTGCTTCAGGCTAGTTGAATTAGCCCATGATCATGCCCTTCATGCTGGACATATCGCCCTCTTTCGCTGCGATTTCGAAGTAGCTGTAAATGATGCTTTGATAGCTGTTAGCAGAGGAATTTACTGACGGAAACGATCAAGACTTACGTGACAGCAAGCAGGGTTCCGGTTCCGGATCCAAGTGCGCCCATCAAATCGCTAGCAACGGAAAGAGCTCCGATGCAAGCGCCACCAAAGGCGGCGGCAGTGGGAATAATGCGCTTGAGCTCCTTGTACATGCTCTGGTCACGGTGACCAGCCATGACGAGACCCTGGTCCTTCAGCTGCTTGGCGACGTCGCGAGGGCTGGAGCCAGAAACCTCGATCCAGGTCTTGGAGAAGATGGCACAAGCAGTGAGCATGTAGGCGATGTAAACAAGGGTGTGGATTGGATCGATCAGAGCATCTTTCATGTTCAATGGCGGAGACATGTAGTACACAAGACCAGAGACGGGGGACAGCTGGCCAGATCCCTCCTTAGCCTCCCACACGCCGAAAAGACGGACGAGCAGGTTCTCTCCGAAGCGAGTTGCCAGCATCTGAGAGATGAGGAAGACGTTGGAGGACAGGGCCGACTGCAGCATGATGGGCATGTTGGAGGTGTAGAACAGTCGCACGGGGTACGATCCACGAGCACCACGCTGACGGGAGGACTTGACAGGGATCTCAACACGGAAGCCCTGGAGGTAGATGACAGCGGCGAAGACAACAAGGGTGGCCAGCAGGTTCATGATGTTGGGCAGGTTCTGCCTGTAGAAAGCCTCCTGCAGAGCGCGCTGCTTGTTGGGCCAAGTCATGAGCAGGTGGAAGAGGGCGATAACAGCGCCCTCGTACTCAGGGCCACGGCCAGTGTTGATGCTGGTCGGGGAGAAAGCCTTCCACATGATGGACTCGCAAATGTTGGTCGCGATGAAGAGAGAGATGCCGCTGCCGAGACCATAGCCCTTTTGCAGAAGCTCATCAAGAAGAATGACGATCATGCCGGCGATGAAGAGCTGGAGGACCAGCAGAACGACGATACCGGCGCCAAGGTCCGAGGGGGGACCGTAGAGGCCAGTGAAGACATAGACGGTGGCGGTCCCAGCAGACAAGATGAAGGCGAACAGCTTCTGGGCGGTCTGGTAGAGTTCGCGGTCCGACTTGAGGTCGAGGTTGACATCGATCAGGTGGGTGCCAGCCAGGAGCTGGAAGACCATGCCGGACGAGACAATCGGGGTGATACCAAGCTCCATCAGAGTTCCTCGGTTACTCGCCATCATCATACGGAGCCAATATAGCGGGTCGGAGGTGTCCGAAGAGACGATGCCGTACAGGGGCATCTGGCTCATGACCAAGAAGATGAGGAGGGTGAGACCTGTCCACATCAACTTTTGGTTGAAGGGGACCTTGGTCTCGGGCTGCTGAACCTCTGGGAGGAACGGCACGAAAGGCTTGACCAGGTCGAGAAATCGTACTGCAGAGCAGTTGCGCACACATCAGCTTCTACCTCGAACGCAATTGGCCACACGGCGCCATGATTATGGCGCGCCCCGTGGGTAAGCGTGAACGCGAAGCTCGAGGGGTCGTGGTCGCGACTGCACGAGGGCACAGGAGGGTGATGGACGATCGACTTACGGCTACTCATGATGGGCGATTTGTGGTGGGAGTGAACTCGATTAGAGATTCATCCAAGAGAGAAAAAGAAAAAGAAGGCGAGCGGCAATGGCTCGGTTCAAGAACGAAATGTGGACGGAGGGTTGGAAAGGAGAGGAAATTGGTCGAAGAGGGAGTTTCGAGCTACAAAATCGTAGGCAGCTCGCTGGTTGGGTTGAGCTAGGTCGGCTGGCTGTAATCTGGCTTCAACTCGGGCCAGGTCTGCCGCTTGGTTCGGTCAGGCAGGCAGGCAGTCAGTCAGTGCAGGGAGCTCACCCAATTTGTTGATGTGTCCAGAACGGCCAACCAGCGGGCGATCCGGGCCAGGAGCTGGGTGGGCACCCGGCCACATACCCCACGTGACCCTGTGGTACCCAGGTGCCCAGGTGCCCAGGTGGCCCGCTTTGGGCGGAAATTGGGAACCTTGCACCCTGGCACCGTGCCTGCCGAACGTTGCTTGCTTCTTCGGAGCCGAGACGGGTACTCCGTAGATTTCTCAGGTTTGGACCCTGAAAACAAATGTATGTGGTAGGGTCTATCGCCAACATCCAACAACCCTCCTTTATGCGTCACTCGCTCAACCTTTCACCTGTTCGGATGGTCGCCACAAGCAATGCAAAAATCATATGCTGAGATCTCGTCTAATTTCTCGACTCCTCTCTAGGCCTGTGCAATGCTTTTCCACAATGTCGACTCGCGAACCCCCCTCGGCCCCATTGCTGGTCATCTTAGGGTCGACAGGGACCGGAAAGTCTGAGGTGAGATCCGCTCTCTGTGGTACTTAAAATCGCACGTGCTGATCCACGTTCACAGCTTGCTGTAGATCTGGCAGTGCGCTTCGATGGTGAGATCATAAATGCAGATGCCATGCAAATGTACAGGGGTCTGCCCATCATCACCAACAAGATCTCACCAGAAGAGCAACGCTCTGTTCCCCATCACCTTTTGGGCAATATCAGTTTGGACCATGAGACCTGGGTTGTTGGGATCTTCAAGCGGGAAGCCAGCCGAATAATCCAAGACATTCGCAGCAGGGGCCGAATCCCTATTGTTGTCGGAGGCACACATTACTACACCAACGCTCTGTTGTTCAGAGACAGCCTGGTGGAGAAAGAAGATGCCTCCCCCGAAGCCCCTCTGGTCCAAGACAACTCGGTTCAACATCCAATCTTGAATGACAGCACAGAAGCCATTTGGGAGAAGCTCAAAGAAGTCGATCCTGTCATGGCTGACAGGTGGCATCCCAACGATAGACGAAAAATCCGTCGCTCCCTGGAGATATTTCTCACCACGGGAAGGCCAGCTTCCGAGATATATGCCGAGCAGCAGAGTAGAAAGAGAGCAGAGTCCGCGCCGCAGCAGGACTTTTCTAAGCCTGATGCCCTGCTGTTTTGGTTGCACACCGAGCCCCAAGTACTAAAGGACCGACTCGACAGGCGAGTCGACAAAATGCTGGACAATGGCCTCATGAACGAGGCAACGGAAGTCAACGATTACCTCAAGTCGAAATTAGAATCCGGAGAGCCTGTTGACTTCAGCAGGGGCATATGGCAATCGATCGGTTTCAAGGAATTCCAGCCTTATTTTCAAGCCGTGGAAAGCGGTGCCGATGTAAAGGACCTCGGGAAAGTGAAGCTCGAGTGCCTCGAAGTCATGAAGACAGCGACCAGGAGATATGCCAAATACCAAGCGAAATGGATATCGAAGCAGACGTTGCCCATGCTGGAAGAAGAAGGTGACCAGGACCGGCTCTACGTTCTAGATAGCACTGACGTCGCACGGTACTCCGAAGATGTGCTCGACAAGGCAGCGTTCTTGACCCAATTGTTTCTGGCCGGGAAAGGGATGCCGGATCCACCGAGTATATCGGATGCCGCCAACCACGTACTGAACGCTGCCATCAAGTCAGCTCCCTTCAACACGCCTTGCCGAAAGCATTGCGAAACCTGCGAAACCACTCTACTCACAGAACAAGGCTGGGAGAAGCATATCCGCAGCAAAGCGCATCGTCGAAAAGTCCGCCATACAAAACGAACTGCCTTGATTCCTGCGCCAGCCATCGAGACCGCACTTGTGGAGGTTGAGACAGCTCCTGCGACTGAACCTTGAAACAACAACACTGTCCCTTCTCCGTGTGAAGCCAGTGGCCTCTTGTTTGCCACTTGAGTTCAAGTGTGTGTACATGTAGCTGCTAAGAATTCTGCATCTGACAGCCTAGACATTGGAGCCAGATATAGCAAGAGCAGCACACGAAGCACTCTGAACTGGTACGGATGAATCCCAGCTTCTGCGTCTGGTAAAATACGCACGCCGTGAAGTGCACTGCCGAACAAAGTTCGATGGAAGTCCTTGCTCTCTTGAAAGGCAGTGTCGCCCTCATGAGGCCTCGGCATACTCGTAAGACTCTGCCGATGGGGCAGCACTACAGAACTGACGGGCCGTGCTAATCAGATCCTGCGTCAATCTGCCACACCACCTGCAGGCTCGAGTGTTTCTCAGAGACATGCCCTCAGTCCAAGCACCCAGCCCAAGATCTGCCACTTATTCAATGCGCAATTCTGCTCCAAGGGCTGAGCACCAAGACATGTTTATAAGTATCAGAAGGGCTTCAGGATAACACACTATAGCGACTGCGAGGCCGATCATTCTATCGCTACGCAGGTTCAGTTATTGCGTGATCACGCCACGCGCCGGCCACGAGCCGGCCACGAATTGTCCGAAGTCGCATCGCGTGTATGTGAGCTGAGGAGGAGCTGTCGACCGAAAGGCGAATTGCAGCTGCGGTGACCTCCTCTTCAGTCTATTCCAGCCACTCATTAAATCATGTGACTGCGTGGGAGTGTTCATAGAAATCTTAGAGCAGAAGTTTTTCATACTAAGGGCTATGTGTCGAGCAATCAAATATCATGTACCTCTGGCTACTGAGCGCCCTTGGGTTCGATGACCATAAGCAGGGATGTCAGTTTTGATCTCGTGAGTATCATGAAATGTTCGATTGCAGAAGTACCTCTTGGAAAATTCGCCCGTCGTAAGGGGAACGGGGCAAGCTCTTGTCTTGCTTCAGTCTACAATTCCACCGCACCGTGCCTTTTCCAGCTTTGTCTGTTTCATTTACTTTGAGAGGACTTGTATGATTGACTATTTGCTTGGGCATAACAAACACATAATTTGGAAAACAAGCCTGGGAGCGGGTGCACTCCAAAGCGACACTATTCTAAGCTGCCAAGTCATAGTAAATACAAGTCCCCGTCCGGAAATTGTACACGAAAGCGTGCTTCAAGCCCGCATCCCGGAACTCAGACAGCATGTCCTGGACTTCACGCACGTATTTCTTCTCGGCGTTAGTGACGTCGAGTCTCCGCCAGGTGTCGGCGTCTGAAAGGCTCGTTCCCCTGATGGTGTTGAGCACATTGTCAGTCGTCTCGATGGCCGCGATGGGCCCGCTCAAGAAGCCCTGGACGAGCTTGGCTGCGCTGCTCTGTGCCTGCTCGACGACAGTCTGCCTGTTGAACTTCTTGGACTTGGTTTGCGCGGTAAGGACGCGAACCTCTTGTTGATGCTGGGTCTGGTTGGAGTACGGGAAGGGGCTTGTGTCGCCCACCGAGTTGTTCCCCTCCTGATGAGCCAATCCGCCGCGGTTTCGAGAAGATGCAGCGGTCTTCGCATTTGAGTCGCGCTCGCGCATCTCGCCGCGCAGCCAATTCAACAATTCCCTCGCCGGTAAATCTTCGTCTGGTACATTACGCCACAACGTCTTGATTTTGAGTATGTCCGCTTTGACAATGATCATCCATGCGGGCTGCTCTTCCGGCCTGTCTGGTATCAGCTCGTCTGGTGAGCGAGCCTCTTCTGCGAGCTCCGCGCTGATGGCGTTGGTTTGTAGGCTACGCAGAACCTCGAGCGCCGTCGATCGCCTGATGACCGGGTCAAAGCTAGCCACGAGAACGTCGCAGCGTTTCTCTCTGAAGAGGCCATGGGTGTCTTCTTCCGCGGCCTTTTTCAGAAACGCTTTTCCGCCACTCTTCGCGGGCAATTGCGCCAATTTTTCCCAAGGGAGGCTCACTCCCACAGCATGCCGCTCTCCAATCAGGCTACTACCCGCCTTGTGACGGTGTTCCTTTATGAGGCTATCGTATCGCCCTCCAGCAGCCAAGACAACCCTGACCTTCTTGTCAAAGACGCAGGAGAACATGAGTCCGCCTCTGAAGAATGTCTCATTGACGGAGTAGAGCGGACTGATGTATATTTTGGTCTTCACTCCAAGGACTTTACAGTACTCGTAGACTTCCTTCAGGTGGGCGATCGTGGATGAAGCCTTTTGGTAGTAGTCGGTGGGCCCAAATAAAGCTTTCAGCTTGGAAAATGTTTTGGCCGGGGTATCTCGAAAGTCGAAACGCTGAAGTTCGTCCACACTGGTTGCGGAGACGCCGCACTGAGGCGAGCGCAGTTCACCTCGCAGTTTCGGCCAGGTCGCGCCTTGTACATTGAGCTTGCTCAGGGTTTCCGCAGCTGCTCGCCTCACAGAATGCTCGATACCACAGAAGTCGAAAATGAACTCAAGGAGGTCAGAATGGCCAAGCTGAAATGCCATTTGGCTGGAAGATAGGGTTGGAAAGGCGGCAATAATGTCATCAACCACTGACAGGACGCGGGCTTCTTTCAAAGACAAGTCAAGAGTGTTGGTTGCCACAATATCAAAATCCGCAACGCCTATTTGATTCGGTTGACCTCCACCATGTTGTTCTCGGTAAACAGTGCCGAACGAGTAAGAATGCTGGGGAATCGCGTTTGTCGACTTTGCCAGCATACGGGCACGACCCATCTTTAGATCAAATGGTAGTTGCAAAAGATTGCCGTTGTTGTCCAGGAGCCTGACTGCGGTGGTGTAATGAGACGAGGAAGGGTAGAGATTCGGTGTGGGCACCTCAATAGCACCATGGCACTTGAAAATAGAGACCAATGTTTCTTTCACAACACGTTGACGAAGAAGTTCTGTAGTTGAGAGAGTTTGTGCGTGCATATCCCAAACAAAGTCCTTTGCGCGGTCTACCTTTCTGGAAAACAAGGTCGACAATATCTTCTCGTAGAACGGAGAGTTGGGATCTGCCACACCAGCACTGTGATGGAACAGTCAGCTCGTGTATCACTCACCTTTCAATACGAAATGGTGCAAAGAAACTTGAAAGGCGCTGGGGCGGGTGGCACGGGGTCATACATAGCTCTCCGAATAGTATCACTCTCCATTTCATCCGGTAGCTTGTTGCTCTTCAACAATTCGGCACTGGAAGGGCGTTCTTTCGGGCTGTGAGTGAGCAAAGACATGATGATTTCTGCTTGAGCCGCCCCAGCGTCAAAATCAGATGGCAAGACGGGATGTGATCTGCGGAGGTCCTCAAGAACCTGCGCTCTTTGCATGCCGAGCATCGGCTGATAGCACATCTCGAAGAACATGATGCCCAGTGAGTACATCTGATGGAATTAAACGTCAGTCAATTTCAACAATGGTCTCACAAGAGAGAATTTTCCAGATAAGCCGTCTTGGATGTCGTATCCGCGTTTCGTAACACCAGATGCAAACAAAAAAAGATGATAGCCTTAACTGACATCCTCAAATGGAAGAATGTGGGCATGACAACGAAAAAGGATCAATGTATGAACCACTCGAGTGGGCAACAAATATGCTCTTCAAGCAAGAGACCTGTTAAGGGCGGCTATTGAAGCGCATTTACTAAAGATTGAAGGTTACTCACATCGACTTTTGAGGTATAACTGCCGCCACCGCCTGATTTGACTTCAGGGGCAACATAAACCGATGTGCCGACGCTTCTCGTCATGTCCGCTTGGTCTATAACGGAAGGGTGTGAGTGTCCTTTGTCCGCAGCTATGAGACCCTTGCTAGCCAATCCAAAATCCCCAATTTTGACATTATTGACGCCATCCGGGCCAACACTGATGAAGATATTGTCCGGCTTGAGATCACGATGGACAATGTTCAAGCTGTCAATCGTTTCAATTAGCTGCTGGAAAATGTCACGTAGAAGAAAGAAGGTATACCTGTGCACATGAACCAGGCCCTGCAGTATCTGACGGAACAGTCGCCACACCTCTGTCTTATTCTTGGCCAAATTTCTTGCGATGAGGTCGCGAAGTGTCTAGGGATCAGTTAGATCGATCACTGAACGTCGTGACAAAAATCCTTCCAGAGCAATCCAGATCATGCAAGTCGTCTCATATGAGTGAGACGACTCCAGTGAGGTCATCCAGAGGAGTTTCTCCTCCGGCGGGTTGTCAAGGTAAATGAGAAACATACCCGCTTCTCGCAATACTCCATGGAGATGTACAAGATTGTTCTGAAAGGCCTATGGCTTGACCGCCGCGTGCGCTTGCGTACAGGCAGAATATGTTGAGATCCTTTCGTCCCTTGTGTGTCGGTTCCAGACTCTTCATCTGAGTCGTCTGACTCCTCTTCCTCGTCACTTTCATCGTAGTTTTCGTCGTCATCGTCGTCGTCGTCGTCGTCGTCGTCGACAGCTTCACTGTCGTCGTCACCAAACTCAATGTCTAGTCGCCTGCTTGAAGATATGAAGTCCAAACCGCCTTGGCTTGTAGCGAATTCGATGTTGAAATCATCTTGTGATACCGTATCTCTCGAATGTTCCGTGCCGCCAACGTCAGTCGAGGTGTCCTCGTCAGTCGTGTCGGATAAGTCGTACACCTCCTCCAGCCAGGTATTGAAGTAACGCACAACAGAAGGGTGACTCAGCTGGGAGAGGAGCCGCACCTCTTTCAGCACCTCCGTGAGGCCTCCCTGGGAGCCTGATGAGATCTTCTTGATGGCATATACCTGACCGTCAAGCTTTTTACGTGCCTTCACGACCTCACCGAAGCCACCTTTGCCCAGGCGGCCCTCTTCAACAAAGTCTTCCTTGTATCTTGATGCAGGAGGGCCGCGATTTGTCGTGGAGTTGTGCCTGGATCTGCTTCGGATGGGCGTGATCTGGGGCAAAGAGCCAATTGTGTTGCCGGATTGACTAACTGATGCACTCTCGACGAATAAAGGAGCGTCTGTAGCCAGAAACTCACTCGAGCTTAATTCGAAAGCACGTGGTCTCTTCTTCGGGTCTGATTTGAAGAAGAACGCAACCAGCTCTTCTAGTGCATCAGACAATGACAGCGAATCCATGAGATCTACCGGCGAATGATACTTTTGAGCCACATCCAGACCGAGAATCATTTGGAGAAAGACAAGCCCGAGGTCCCATATATCGGTCTTCTGAGTATACTGTGCCTTGGAGGCAGCCGCAATCTCGGGTGGAAACCAGTAAGCAGACTTGGCATCCCTCATTGAGGTCAACGCTTGGGTAGTTGTGCAGAGGTTATGCAGCTCTCTCTGGTAACCGGCATCAGACAGTTTTGGAATCATGTCGCCTGTCGACTCTGTGATCAAAAGTATATTACCGGGGTGGATATCCTGATGCACAACTCCTTGGCTGTGGAGCCAGCCCAGAGCGTCGAGAAGATTGACGGTGCAGCTCCGGACCCTATTCACATCCAGATGACCCGACCACCGCAGAAGCTTCTCGAGTGAACCGTCTTCAGCGAAAGGACTCAGGACACTGACATTCCAGCTCATAGGATTGGCAATATCGTTGGCAGCCCTGCCAATCTTGTAGTCGAGGACCTCGAGGACAGCCTGGTGGCGGAGCTTCTTCATCGAGTCCAGCTCCGACTCCAATGCCTGTAGCTGCTTCTTGAACTGCACTTGGTCCTTCCCAGCAGAATGCACCTGAATCTGCTTCAATGCAAGCTTGGGTCGTTTTTGCCCCGCGGGTACCACTGGACGCACTTCGTACACCGTTGTGATGGGCCCATTGAGGAACTCGGTTTTGCCCGTGACTGCGTTGAAGACGATCGAGTTACCATCAACGTCCGTCAGTCTGCATAGCTGATCGAACACGATGCGCTCACCCTCGGAACCTGGAGCGTCAACAATAGGACTGAACGCGACATGACTGGGCGGGTTTTTTCTTCTTGATTCCTTGACTCTCTCATCCTGACGTTTGAGCTCCTGCTGTACCATTTGACCAAGATACTTCTCCTCTTCCTTGGTGTCCTGGAGCTTCTTCTGCTCTTCTTTGTGCCTTTGCTCCTGCGCAAGCTTAGCAAATGCAGCTTCGTGCGCCGCTCGTTCTTGCTCGAGGGTGGGAAGCGCGCGCCCGGCGATCTTGGCCTGAGCAGCCTCCTCTAGGATTTCTCTGATGCCTTCGACAAGACTCATCATCATGACCTCCTCCTCCTTGACAAAGTCCTTGGACTGTGTCTCGACATAAATCTGGACTTTGTAAAGAGTTGCCTCCTTCAAGTTGCCGTGTTCCTTCAGAGTGAGCAGTGGTGGCGATTTGGGATACGTGGCCACGAGGACCACTCCGAGGGTAAGAGCCATATCCTCATCTGATGTGGCCCTGATACTGATGTCAAACGAGGGCTCTGCCTTCTTCCAAGCACTATGGGCAGCCTTTATCTTGAAATCAGCACCATAGATAGCTTCAAGTGCGGTGATTTCGTCCTGTTGACGTTCCTCATAGCTGGCCTTCAGAGCTGGGGACGGCAGCCCCGACAGGCCTTTGTCGGGCTCATTTTTCTCTAGGTTCTTCTGAGCGGTCTTGTTTCTCTTCTTGCCAGCCATAATGACATGAGGACCATGTTTGTCAGATCAGGGAAAGACGTCTCAGGGCTTATCTGGGAGCCTGTCGGAGGGATAGCCGCCTAATAGTTGCGGGCAAGTTCTGTGTTGAATGGTGTGTCCCTTTTCTGACATGAAGCCCAATGCTGCGTTGTACTGTACCGTCCCCCACTGTGGTTGTGTAATGCGTGCAATATGCAAAGGCGAAGTTGTCGAGGGAAGCAGCCTTGAGGAGAGTGCAACAGTCAGACCCGTCCAAAGCGGTTGCGGGAGTGAGTCCAGATGACCTCAGAGCCCCGGTCCACGTTGTAGGGCTGAGATGCAGGCCAGGGGACCTGGCCTGGATTCCTGGGCGGGGTCGTCTGAGGCCCCAGATCGTTCAGCTCGTCTCGTTCCGCATTTCTCGACATGTCAGGGTAAACCAACAGATGGGACGGGACACACACCTCTGGGAGACAAGAAGTACTTAGAAATCGACCTAGGCAGAGGACGTGCCGTTTACCGCGAGAGTGAACCATCAATGCTGTCTGTCTATACCGGACTCCCAAGGGCCGAAGAACGTAGGCGGGCCCATTTTGGAGCGCATCAGTCTCCGATCCAAGCAGTTCAGAGTGGTGCAGCACACTGAGGCTAGCTTTCAGACCGCTGAGGGGACAAAAGTCGTCGCTAATTTTGAATATATCTAGTATCATCAAAAGCCTCATTCGTTGAAGGTCCAGCGTATGTCAGTTCAACAACAGGGTTCTCAAAGTGTATTCGGGAGCGGGTCCGGGCTCATAACCCATTTGTGACCCCTGCAAATAAAACGCCGGCTACCAATGGATGTTTGTATCTGAAAAGTGTATTTCTTGTTGAGTAAACGGCCCTATAACTCTCCTCTCTCTGGCCCATACTTCCTCGAATCTAGGCGCCGACGTCCGTGTACATACTGTAGTACGTTTGTGTGTATCGGAGCTTCCGCTGCAGCTTAGCGCCCGCCCAACCCTGGAAGCGCTTTCAGTACGGTGCTGTACCACCTGTGCGCCTGCAGCAATTGCCCGGTCTACCGCCAAGCACCCAAGTAAACATCCAAGAACGCGACTCTTCAACTTCCTGCCTAATTCGCGTCAATCTCCTACGATTCAGCACATTCGAAGAGCTCCATGATTACAATTGCCTCTTAGCAATATCACCTAAGAACAATCAACAACCGCGCCCACAATGCTTGGCTGGGCCTTGCACAAGGCGACGGGCAACGCGCCCCAGAACGCGCCCCCTCCTGACCAAGGTAAGCCCCTCGCGTGTGAACCTTCCCGAGCACCAGCGCCGACGCACGCTGCAGATGATACCTTCGTCGAACAACCAGACACCCCCGCCCCTGTGTTTGCAGCACGAGCATTCAAGCGCGCCCTTTTTGGCACGCCTGCCCCCCAGAAGGACGTTCAGTCTAGGAAAGAGGCCAGGGCAGCCGCCGCGAAGTCAGAGAAGCTCAAACTCTCCACTGTCGATGACTACAAGAAATACGAGTCTCCCTCACGACCACAAGGCATACTCCTTACTCCAGGCACCGGAACGTCGCGTCGGAAACGCGTCTCATTCGGGCGCGATGTGAAACCCACCACCGCTGCGGCCAACGCCGAAGGCGCCAAGTCACGTCCTCGCACGAGGCTACAGGAAGCACTCGAGAAGTCGCGCAAGGAAAATAGCAGGGCATCCGGCGAGGACGAAGCTAGCAAGCTGAACTTTGAACCAGAAGAGGCCGAAGGCGACGGCGCTTGGGAAGAAGTCGATGAGCTCGATCGCGAGCCGGACATCACAGTGGACCTCAACGAGCCAAGGTCGCAGTCAGGACAGTACTGGAAAAGCGAGTTCCAGAAATACCATGGGGAGGCGCGAGCCGAGATGGAGAAACTTGTTAAGTACAAGCAGTTGGCCAAGTCATATGCGAAAGCCAAAGACGCAGAGGCTCTCGACTTGAACGAGCGGCTAAAGGAGGAGCAGTCCAAGGTCGTGCAGATGGAGCAGAAGATCACGGAGCTTGCAGGTCAGGTCACGGCAAGACAGAGCCAGGGCAAGGAAACTCGAGACGAGAGGAAAATCATGAAAGACCTCACACGCCAGACGGCCCTTGCCGTCCAGTACAGAGAGCAAGTCGAGGAACTAGAGAAACTGCTTCGAGATTCAGGGTACGACACTGACAGAAACCGCCGGCGCCGCGGAGGTACATCGCCACGGACTGCGCAGACGCTTCTCGAGACCCAACGGGAGCTTAGAAAGGCCCGTGAACAAGTCAAAGAGCTGAACGATCTGCGCCATGAGCTCAAATGCGCCAAATCAGACTTGAGCACCGCGGAGCAACGGGGCCTGAAGCTTGAAGTAGAAAAGAGGAAGGCCGTTGCAGACCTGGCCAGGAGCGAGATCAAGGTGGCAGATCTCGAACGCAAACTGGCCAAAGCTGAACACGACCGGCAAAGGAAAGACAGCCAGTATGAAAAGCTTCAGGCCGATTTTGATGCTCTCAAGGAGAAAAACAGGATGCAAAGAGCGTCCAGGATTAGGGATACACAGCAACTCAGGGATGACCCCAAATTGCTGCCCACCGGACGTGATGGGCGGAGTCCCTCGGAGAATAAGTTTGTGGATTTGCAGGCTAGGCCGAGAGACGGGCAGGACGATCGATATCGCTCAATGGAGGATGCGAGCGTCCCGATCAACAATCTCAGGTTGGAACACAACAGAGCCTCGGATGCCAGCTCGCTTGGTCAGCGGTTTCAAGGCTTGAGAAACAAAGGCGGTGATGGTACAGAAGATTTTACGCATGATCTACTGCAAATCAGGCCTCGCACTGAGGACATGCAGTTCGAGTCGCCTATTCGTACAGTTTCCCGCACAAGTAAGAGGAAGGCTTCTGAACCGGCTGCCCTTGACCAGCATCCCTTTCTTGAAGATTTCAGGGTGGACACCCCCAGCCGCAAAATGAGCCGAACACCTTCCCGAGAGTTCAGAGTGTCCAAGTCTCCACGGGCCAGGAGCAGCAAAGTTTCTGACAACTACGCCGCGCTTGACAATGAGCCCAAGAGTCCAGCTATTGGTCTGGTCGGAGACAGGGCGCGGCCTAGGAAGCTCGATCCTCTATCGGACAATCCACAGCTGGATGGGATTTGCTCCAGACCCTCATCTCTTTCTGCTGATCGACGGGCTGCTGCTATCGCCAGGCTAGAGCAAAAGAGAGCGGAACGAAGACGCGGCCACGGGAGTATGGTACTTCCTGGCAAGGAAAACCTGAGACCTTGAGTAAGGGCTGTTGAGGGAATGAGCAAGAGCGATGCAGTAATTCTGGACAGGATGATACATTGTTTGGATTAGCGACTTTGCGCAGGGCTATGACTTGAATAGTCCCAAAGTTTGGAGTCTGGAGTACCATGGAATTGCCCATGATATTGACACTACCTAGGTAGGCAGTAAGCCTGGTTTTAGGTAATTAGAGCCCGTCCGTTTTGAGCGCTTGCCCCGCAGTCTCACACCAAATTAAGAGACACTGCCAACCTCTCGCTTGTGCACTTCTACTGTACCATATATATATATATATATCACAACTTAGACTCGAGTATGAACTCGAAGCCGCCCGAGGACATCGAGGCTTTGTCGGACGACTTGATCGAGGCCGAGATCCTCGACTTGGAACAGAAATTAAAGCATGCAAAATGTCGAATGAGAACCCGCAAAGCAGGCGCGCTCAACGGTGATGCTCATGACTTTCACAGTAATAACAGCACTCATCAACGACCTACATTCACAATCAATGGCAAGCCTCCTTCACCAAAGCACTACGTGAGACACCGACTTACCTAGCTAGCAGCCTCACCTCACAAAACAACGCACTTCTTCCTCCTGCTGTCCGACTCCGCCCTGCCACTAGGCTCCTTCGCCTTTAGCAGCGGCCTCGAGTCGTATCTCGCTCACAACCGCAGCGCATCTTTTCCCTCGTCGCGCCCCAGCCACTCACAGTTTGAACTCTTCCTGCCCGTCTCGATCTCCTCCTACGCATCCACCACCCTGCCCTTCGTCCTGGCGGCGCACCGCGAGCCCGCGTGCCTCGCCGACCTGGACGACTACCTCGACGCGGCGGTCATCTGCACCGTTGGCAAGCGCGCGTCGGCGGCGCAGGGGCGCGCCCTGCTGGGCATCTGGGAGCGCTCGTTCGCGGCGTCGGCGGCGCTCTCGGCAGCGGCGGCCGCCCAGGCCCGCGGGCAGCTTGAAGACGGCGGAGAAGACGCCGCCGCCCTGCTGAGCCTGGGTGAGTACTCCCGGGCGCTGCGGACTCCGGCCAAAGGGTTCGACGAGACGGGGCTCCCTCCTGTCGCGGCGCACCTCGCGCCCCTTTTCGGCGTGATCTGCCGTGTCGTCGGGCTGAACCTGCACCAGACGGCGTATATCTTCATGCTCGGCCACGTCAAGGCCCTGATATCCGCCGCTGTCCGCGCCAACCTGCTGGGGCCGTACCAGGCGCAGCGCGTGTTGGCGAGCAGTGAGGTGATGGGGATGATTACCTCGGCTATCGACAGGGAGTGGGAGACGCCCGTGGAGGAGGCCGGACAGAGTGTGCCGGTGATGGATCTCTGGGTTGGGAGGCACGAGATTTTGTATAGCAGGATATTCAACAGTTAGGCCATGTGGTTGCACAACTATAAGTATGTACTGTGCGGTATCAAATGGGATTCTTTTTGACCCTGCCATCCATCAAATGCCGTGACCAAGTGCCCGTTATCCTTCTAGTCGCTATCATCGTCGCTGTCATATGCAACTAACGGGCCTTCTGAGGCCTTCTTCTCCTTGGACGCAACTGCTACCTGCGCAGAATTCAACGCCGCCAGCGTGCTGCTCGAGAAAATGCCTTTCTCCTCGAGCTGCCTTTGAGTCTCATCTGCCGCAGCCTGCGCCTCAGCCTCTCCACTCTCAAGCATGAAGCGTTGTTGTTCCTCCAGGCCCATTTGCTCATTATAACCCGCCCTTGCCCTCGGATTGACAGCATTCTCTCCCCTAGCAAAATGTACTTCATCCGGCGCCTCATAGCCTTCCAAGCCGTAATTACTCTCCACCTTCCTCCTCTTCCTCGCCTCCGGGTCTCTGCCTTCTATCTCGGCGATGAACTCCTCCGGCAGCGCGCGGCGGATAGCCTCCGCAGCTTGCTCCTCGATTCTCCTCGCCTCTCTTGCCTGCGCCATCGGGTTGGGATCAGCCGTCGCCCATCGAACGTTCAGGATCTCACTGTGATCCAAGCTCTGATGGGCCATTGACTCCTTTGCGAACTGGGCATTGGCCTCATTGGAATATGTAACAAACGCGACGCCCCTTGTGTTTAGAACTCTGATGCGCTCGACTTCTCCCCATTCGGCAAAGTGGCGTGCCACAGTCTCCTCGATGTCGTCGCTGACATGGATTCTTCCGACGTATATGGTGCGATTCTGCCTCATGAAGGAGCCCACGCCGCCCATGTCATCGCGGTAGTCGCTGAACTTGTCACGCCCGAAGCAATCGACGTTGGGGTTGAACAGGTCGTGGATTGTGGGTAAGCGGTGCAGGTATTCGCAATCTTGGCCTTTGGGACCTGTTCAAACATCTACCGTTAGCAGCTTGTTGCTTGGAGGAAGAAGACCATGATAGCTTACATATTCCTCGCGCAAAGAACAGGCAAAAGTAGGAGCCGGGCACCTTGTCCGCCTTGGTGTATCCGGTGTCCTTTGCGATGTTGCATCTTCCCTTTGCCGCCTTCTGGGAAGCATACTTGTCCTCGCGATCGCCACCAGACCATTTGTTGTACCAAATGTTGAAGATGGTTCCGGTCTGGGGTGGTGGTTCCGACTTGATCAGCGCGGGATCGATTTGCGGCCGTGCTGGGCGCTTCTTCCTTCTGATGATCTTCTTCACTTTTCTGACTCCAGGTTCTGCAACCTCGGTGCTCGTTGTTGTGAGCGCGAGCTCTTCTTGGTTTTCTTCTGGTGCGTCAGCCATCTTCGTGTTGTGATGGTACAGGTGAGGCTTGGTGGTTGGAGGATGGTTGAAAGATCAGGGCTGCGGTGGTATGCAGTAGCGACGGGGCTGACCAAGGACATCTGGACCAGGGCGAGCTTTGGGGCAAATTTAAGTGGGGCAAGCAAAGCCCAGTGTCCCTCCACACGGCTGTGCGCTCGCTTCTCTAACCGCATATCACCTTCACTCACTCCTCATCGAATTTACACGGGGATCCGTGTGTGGAAAGGAGAAAGAACTCGAACTCAACTTCTCTGTTTCTAACCTTCCTACCTGGCTCGTAGCCGACCTGTTTTCCTTTATTCGATGCGAAAATCCAAGGACCCGATCTGACCACGACAGACCTGGGGACATTGAGGTGCCGATGCACTTGAGCATTGAATCCTTGTATAGAGCATAGATTTGACAAACCAGATAATCTCAGACCAGACTTGACCAAGAGGTCGTCTCTTCCACCCTGAAATACAGCCTTCTCTGGTCTATCTATCATCGTGACCTCAGGTCACACCCGCCGCCAAGATGGTCAACATTGTACGTATTCCAAGAGCAGGTTCTCGCCTTATGGCTCTTGTTTTCAGCTTGGTCTTTTCTGCCCTTCGCTGTTGAAGGCACAGCTTTCGGGTACAAGATGAGCTCCGGCTCTCTGCCTATTCTGTGTGAGCGAAAGCTGACTCTCATACTCGTTTAGACGGACAAGATCAAGGAGATTGAGGATGAGATGAAGATAACCCAGAAGAACAAGGCGACAAACTATCACTTGGGTCTTCTTAAGGGAAAACTTGCCCGGCTTCGCGCTCAGCTCCTGGAACCTGCCGCCGGGGCTGGAGGTGGCCCCGGGTCCGGCTTCGATGTGAGCAAGAGCGGTGATGCACGGATAGCATTGGTTGGGTTCCCATCCGTGGGAAAGTCTACCTTTCTCTCTAAAGTCACCAAGACAAAATCTGAGGTCGCGAGTTACGCCTTCACGACGCTCACGGCCATCCCGGGTGTTTTAGAGTACGGGGGTGCGGAAATTCAGCTTCTGGATCTGCCCGGTATCATCGAAGGTGCGTCAGAAGGGAAGGGCCGAGGAAGACAGGTCATTTCGGCAGCAAAGACAAGTGACTTGATCTTGATGGTTTTAGATGCGACAAAGAAGGCAGAGCAGAGGGCGCTACTCGAGGCGGAGTTGGAAGCCGTTGGCATCCGTCTGAACAGGGAACCACCGTGAGTCTCTCTCACACACAAAGGCTCTTGCGCAGACTGTCACTGACGAAAATTTCTGAAGAAACATATACCTCAAGCCGAAGAAGGCAGGCGGCATGAAGATCAACTTCCAGAACACGCCCAAAAATCTCGACGAGAAAATGGTGTACAACATCCTGCGTGACTACAAGATACTCAACTGCGAGGTTCTCATTCGCGATGACGAGGCAACGGTGGACGACCTGATCGACGTGATTATGAAGAACCACCGCACGTACATTAAAGTAAGTCTACCAAGAGAGCCCCTCGTTTTCTCGCGCGTTTGAGTGTGCCCTTGCAAACAGTGTAGAGCACCTACACTTTCTGCAGCCACATATACTGCCCCCCCCCCCAGCGGTGGAAACTGCATACTGACACGTACATAGTGCCTTTATGTGTACAACAAGATCGACAGCGTCTCGCTTGACTTCCTGGACCGCCTGGCGCGTGAGCCTAATACGGTCGTGATGAGCTGCGAGATGGATCTGGGCATACAGGACGTGGTTGACAGGTGCTGGAAGGAGCTGGCACTGATAAGGGTCTACACGAAGCGGAAAGGCATCGAGCCCGACTTTAGTGAAGCGTTGATCGTGAGGAGCAATAGTACCATCGAGGATGTATGTGATCGCATCCACAGAACGCTCAAGGACACCTTCAAATTTGCCATGGTATGGGGCGCGAGTGCCAGGCATATACCACAGCGCGTGGGGTTGGGGCATGTTGTGGCAGATGAGGACGTCGTGTATATCTCTACGGCATGGAAGGCATAGAGCAAAAGCCACTCGTGGATCAAAGCATTTCATTGGGGAAGCAAGTGCGTATGTGCGCTTCATTCAAAAGTCTGGCTGTGTTGTGCTGTCATCAATTCGTTACCCAAGGGGTTGGGGAAACTCTTCGTTCCATACCATTGCCCCCTAACCTGTCAAAATGCATCACTGGTATAGTCGCCTCTTCCTGACAAACGCCGAAGCCCTGAAAACCTTGGGATCGCCGATCCAACCAACCCTGAACGAGAGCCCATTTCTCACCAATTAAGTGCAAGGCCAAGGGAGCCCCATTATCTCGGGCATCCCAGCGAAGGGTATCAGTGCCAGGGATCCCAATCCCATGATGACTTAAAGGGCCCAATCCATGTCTGACAAAAGAGAACTTTTCTTTAGAACGAGTTGTGTAAGGAACCACAGTCATTCTCTATGCGTTCTTGGACGGCGGGGAATCAGGCTTCGAGCCGAAGAGACCCTCGTTGCCTCGCAACCTCTTAGATGATGCTTGCGCGAAGAGAGACTTAGGCTTCACCCTGTAATGACAAGGAGCAGTTAGAAAACGTATGCAACGTCTGAAGCTAATCACAGTCGGTAAGTAATACGTACTTGCCAACCTGCTTGTTGCGGAGGGCGTTCAGCTTGGCCGTGCAAGGAGACATGATCTCGTCTGACGGAGAGACATAGTTGGTGCCGGACCTGGTGATCGCGCGTCAGCGTTGGATTCGAGAGGCAGTGTATCGTTCAAGGACAGGAACCTACTGTTGCGCCTCCATCTTGGACTGCAAGACCTGGCGGTGGTACTCCATGCTCTTGACTGATGAGTCCTTGCCGTTGAGAGGGGCGGCGGTGGTCACGGGCAGGTTGGCGTCCTTTGCGCCTAGCACATTTGCGCCGGTGTTGCCAGTTATGGAAGACATTGTCGTTCTTGGATGATGTATTGCTAGCAATTTCTATGCTCTGCAATGAACGCTCGGGAGAGTGATTCCGTAGGTGCGTTTGTGAGTGGGTGGACGCAGCTGGATGGATTGTGTTCTGGGCTCTTGGTCTCTGCCTCGATTGCACGACGAAACACGATAGCTTTAGGGTTTGTGAAGAAGGGTCTGCGCTTAGTGAATGGGACTGTGAATTGTTTCTTCAGAGGCCTTCGGGGTTTTAAAGGTCATCCGTTGCAGGGTATCAGCAGGAATGACGGGAAGCAGCGGGTTGTTTACTTTAGCGGCCCTGTCGTCAAGGGCAACCGTCAAGTTTTTCCCCCTTTCCCCCGTGCGAGTCACTGCTACCCCCTGCAAGTTCATGGCACTTCGACCCCTGTCTTTTCGATCAGCTCCACCATGACAGCATTGCGACGGGTCAACGGCCACGGCAACATCCACACGAGAGGACTGGCTTGCTGTGAGATCTGCATAGGAAATTGTGCCGGGAGTCAACACGCCTGCACGCTTAATGACAGGTGGCTGAGATTCCAGTCCTTTGAGTAGTATTAAACAGTTAGGGAAAACGGAACCTTCAGAAACAACTCTGTTTCGTTACGCGAGTCCATTCCATGCTGTCTTCAGGATTAGGCAAAGGGCACACGAGGTAGGCCATCCGGCTAGATTCTCCAACAGGAGGCTCTCCCACATGAAGGTATTACACAGAGAGTTTTCCTGCAGAAAGATCACGATGGTCAAATGATACGCTCAGTTGTCTCGGCTTCTACAAGTTGCGTAGCAATCAATTTTGGGTTTTCGCCAGCCGTCCTACACTACTATGAAGCGAAAAGTTTACAACTTGGATTTCTGGATGTTCTGGCCCGGCTGCGCATGCTTCACCCCGTACTTCCTCAGCAACTCCTCAGTCTTTTTCTTCTGCATCTCAATCTTGGCTGTGACTTCCTTGCCCCTCTTGTTCTCGTTCTTACCCATCTGCTGCAGATGCACCTCGTCCGGCCCATCCGCAAGCCGTAGCGTTCTGATGCCCGCCCACATGTATGCCAACGGCGTGTCCTGGCTGACACCGGCGCCGCCAAACGACTGCACCGCGCGGTCGATTACCGTCAAAGCCGTCTGCGGAACGAGGACCTTGGCCTCGGCAATCTCCCTCAAGGCCGCCTTCGGCCCGTGGTCGTCCATAGTGATGGCTGCGTTAAGCACAACGAGGCGAGCGGCGTCGATCTCGAGCCGAGACTTGGCAACCCATTCGAGAATCACGCCGTGCTCGCGGAGCTGCTTCTTGAATGGAGTCTTTGTAGGGTCGTTGATGCGCATCAGCATCCACTCAAGAGCTTTCTCCGCCTAATTTTGAACCAGATCAGCTTGCTGTATCAAGTCTTGGAATGTTGGTCGCAGATCAATAATGCACTTACGGCGCCGATAGTCCGCATGGCGTGGTGGATACGGCCAGGGCCAAGTCTACCCTGTATTATTTCAAAGCCGCGGCCATCGCCGAGCACGAGGCTGCTCGTGGGGACGCGCACGTTCTTGAAAGTGATGTGTCCATGGCCATGGGGGGCATCGTCATATCCGTAGACGTTCAACATGCGGTGAATAGTGATGCCCTTGGTGTCTGCTGGGACGAGGACGACAGACTGCTGACGGTAGGGGTCCTTGTTGTGAGGGTCGGACTTGCCCATAACGATGTAGATCTTACATCTGGGGTCTCCTGCGCCGCTGGACCACCATTTCTGCCATAACGATCAGTTGAGATTGCACAAAAAGATGGTGCGCCAGACCGATTTCTTACCTGGCCATTCAGAACGAATTCGTTCCCCTCTTTGCGGATGTCAAGCTCAATATTAGTGGCATCACTGGAGGCTACTTGAGGCTCGGTCATTAGGAAGGCAGAGCGGATCTGGCCCTCGAGCAGAGGCTTCAACCACTGTGCCTTTTGCGCGTCATTGCCATACTTGGCCAAGACCTCCATGTTGCCCGTGTCAGGGGCAGCGCAGTTGACTGCCTCAGAGGCAGATTTGGACTTTCCGAGCCACTCGGCCATGAGGCCGTACTCGAGGTTTGTGAAACCTGGAGATTCCTTGTAGTGGCCCTTAGGCAGGAACATGTTCCAGAGCCCGAGAGCACGAGCCTTCTGCTTGAGTTCGTCAATGATTGTTGGGTAGTAGTCCCATCTCGCGTCCCCGGCGCCCAACTGGGCCTCGAGGACTGGATCAGCTCTGGCACATTGTCAGTTCTGGCGGCCCGGCGGTGCAGATGGAGGACTTCGGCCTACGGGATGCATTCTTCTTCGACAAATTTGGCCACGATATCCAATGTCTTCTTTGCCCGCTCGCTTACACGATGCTTGCACTGAGTAGCATCTCATATTTAGCCACGGCACTTCGAAAATTGGGATTTGATCCGGAACTGCAATTGCAGACTTACAATCTCTGGAATTCTGGACGACATGATGGTCCGATGAAAATGTGGCAAGCTATTGGAGGGAGACTATATATGATCCAGTATGAATCAAAGGATTTGAATATGGAAGTCGAGAGAAATGGAGAGGGGAGATGGGCATGTCGGATGATGTCCTTGATGTATCGACCTTCCCGAGGTTCCCTGTCTCCCCCACGTTTGGACCGAGGCTCACAGCGCCCAGAGATCTATAGGGGTAGGCCAACAGCGGGGAAGAGCCCACGGATAGCCTGGGGTGGGCGGGTGGTGGGCGGCGCTCAAGGTTGCATGGGACAGGGATCAATCGCCCCCAGAGTTGCGAGTTCAGTCCCACCAGGCGTTGCGCTCTGGTCCCATAGAAAAGGCTGTTCTCATTGGCCTGAGGCAGGCACCTGCTGTGGTGGTTGACTGCACATGGACTTCATCGCTGCAGAGCCTCAACGAACAGCTACATCTCACTGTCACAAGCTTCATCACTTCATCACCCAGCACATCACCAACGCCATTCAATACTGTTGTCACATCAACAGCTGACTGTCCCGGACTTTACTTAGGATCTATTCTCTGTTCATATCATTCTAGGCGGTGTCTTCACAAAATTTAGCGCTATTGGGTTTCAACGCAAGAGCTCTAATACATTCTTGGGATTTTCTTCTCCTCGACCAGCCAAATCCTCAGCGCAACACACATTAAACCCTCCCAGTTTGAAGCGGCGCAAAACCAAACCAGAGGCTGGAGCTTGCTGTGTGAACAGCCAGTGATGTCTGCACCAGGTGCTCCTGTCTCTGGCGGCACTGGGCAGGCTGGGGGAGGATATGGCGGGCAAGCCCATCATGGAGGAGGGGGGGCAGGTTCTGCTGTTGCTCAGGGGCCATCGGCATCATCCGCTCCTGCTCCCCAGTCCACACAAAACCTCAACCAGATTGTGAGTCTGTCAGCTTTCATACTGTCTCTGTGCTCTCCATCTGCTTTCAACCGTTCCTTGCGTGGCATCCCGTTTCATATCCTTTTGCCTTGCGGTTTGAGATCCTTCATAGATGCAGACCTCACACTACGAGGGTAGATCGCGGGGCTGTCTGGCCTCAAGATATGGGTATGCAGGGCGTTGCTACAAGTGTAATCAGAGACCTGCTGGCACGTACGTATTAAGTGCTTCTCGGGCGGTCGTACGACGGCGACAGATTCTGGAGGAAGCACCTTGAGGCCTATGGGACAGCTATAACCATTAGTTCTGGACTATTCTACAGCAATAGCCCAAGAGTGATTGCGCAATGACTTTAGCATCAACTGAATAAGGCCCTCGGTCGTCATGCATGCTGAGGGAACCTCGATCGGAGGGGAGTGTGATGGTTGTGAGGGTTGCGCTTTGTATTGTGAGGGTCCGGACGAAGCTCAGTGAGGAACTTGAACACGTGATCGCAGATTGGCATGCCTCGAACCAGAGGAGAGGAGGTTCGGTCTGGCGACTAGGAGCCGCGAATATCACAGACGCCGGGGTCAGCCAGACGACAACGTTTGAGCGTCGGTGCTGGTCGGTCTCCTGCCTCAGATCGCATCGGAGATGCACGTGATGGCGCAGTCTGTTTGAGGGGCATTGCTACCCTTGAGACGTGATCTTGCATGTTCACCCCGCCGGGGCAGCTGGCAAGACGCTCAATGACCTCACTCCACAAACGGTTTACTCTCCAAACAAGTCTGTGGAAGTTGCTGGGCCTGGCATCGCCAGAATCAAGTCACAGCTCAAGGGGCTAAGCTTTCTTTGACTTCGCACGATCTTTCGACTTCCCACTCGGACTCTCAACTTCTGTTTTTGATCTTTCTGGGTTTCCTGCCTCAGTGGAGCACACCTCAGTCCTATCTTCACATCGCTTTCACCTCGATGTTGATTCACGTTCGGCGCTGCTGACTGACTTTGCTTGGCTAGGTCACAGACTATCTCCTCAAGAGGGGATTCCTCAGAACTGAAGAGATCTTCAGGAAGGAGTCATCTAATTTAGGACCTGACGGTCGACCACAGCACAAGTCGACCGACGAGATGGGGGCCAAGAAGTATGCTAAGGCGTTCAACTTGCTAAAGAACTTCGTTGATAGCAATCTCGACTACTACAAGGCAAGTGACTCTTTGTGTGAGTGGGGCTGAATGCAATTAACCCAACGGGTCGGCAGTTTGAGTTGAACAAGTTCTTGTGGCCCATTTTCATACACTGCTACCTTGAGCTTGTCGACAATGGATACCCGACCGACGCCAAGTCTTTTCTGACAGACTTTGGTGACGACTTCAAAGCCATCCATGGTGATGATCTCAAATTGTTGTCGACCATTACGCTGTCCGCCCACATTGAAGAGAACGAGACTACAAGGCTTTACAAGACCTCCAAGTACCAAATTCCTGTGACCGATAAGGTTGAGGCGTTGATGCTGGGTCATCTCGAAAAGGAGTATGACAATGGCGGACAGACCGTCATTCGGTTGCTCGGACGGTACTGCACCATCAAAACCGTCGACCGAGGTCTTGCAAATCCAAAGAGTTTCTTTGCCATCTTCAACAACCAACCAAGCGTCCGCGTGGACGAGGCCGATGTCCTGGAGGGCATTCCAGGTGTTTTCACCGGTGTTAGATCCAATGTCGCCCCTGATGTGCCACTGAAGCTTGGTCCACTACCTATGGAGGCAGAGCTACAGGAGGAAGTCCGCGCCGAGATCGAAGAAGAAGATCGGCGCATCCCTCCGACCGATGGGAAATCCACTCTGCTCGAGGAGTTCGACAACAAGATCAAGCGTGAAGAGAGCATGGATGGGCCCGCTCGCGCCGATCTTCCACTACCAGCCTCCCGCGCCAGGGATGTGTGGAGTGAAATCGAGAAAATCAAAGAGCACCGAGATCGTTTTCGTATTGAAGGCAGAAGTGGTGGCGTTGGCGCTGCTGTCTCTGTGTGCATGTACACGTTCCACAATACCCTCGGAAGGCAAGGAAATCCCACTCGGCGAGCCAAGCGAGACCTGACTACTAACGCTTCCTAAATGTAGCTATAATTGCATCGAATTTTCCAATGATCAAGAGCTGGTTGCCGTCGGAACCATGGATTCGTACATTCGCGTTTGGAGTATGGACGGGAGCCATCTCAAGTCTGCGCTTGACAACGGCAACCCGTCAGTTACGAACAACCGCATGCTGATAGGTCACTCAGCCCCTGTCTACGGGCTTTCATTTTCTGATGCTGTGTCCTGGCCGCACGAGAGCAAAGAGGGTCCAAAGGCCCCACGATTGCTGCTGTCAAGCTCAGCTGATGGCCACATCCGGCTATGGTCACTCGATACCTGGTCTTGTCTGTGTATCTACAAATCTCATGACGGCCCCGTTTTCAACGTGCAGTGGGGCCCCCACGGCCACTACTTCGTCAGTGGTGGCTGGGACAAGTCTGTTCGCATCTGGATGCAAGATCACGCGACGCCAGTCAGGACCTGTGTTGGCCACGACACCAGCATCTCCGCCATCGCGTGGCACCCAAACGGCACATATGTCTTCTCAGCATCCGATGAGACTGACAAGTCAATTCGCATGTGGTCTGTTATCACGGGTGACTGCGTTAGAGTCATGGTCGGACACTATCATTTCATCAACACCATAGAATGCGCTCCGAATGGCAAGATCATCGCGAGTTCCGACATTGACGGCAACATCTTCTGGTGGGACCTCGAGAAGGGGGTCTGTATCAAGAAGAGCAAAGGCCATGGAAAGGGTGGCATCGCTTCACTCAGCTTCAGCGTCGAGTCCAAAGTTCTTGTCTCGGCTGGCGTGGACAACACTGTTCGTGTCTGGGATGTGGACCTCCCAGCCGATGGCAGCAAGCCTGTTGGTGGCGCGCCGGGCCAAGCCGTGCAGCCTGAAAACAACAACAGCACGGGGGACTCCATGGGACCGAGTGATCGCAGCATTACGGTTGGCGGCCAACCTCAACAGCCACCGGCTGCCGCAGCATCTTCTTCTGCTGGTGGTGGGTCCGGCTCTTCTGGTGTTTCGGGCGCTGGCAGTGGTAAGAAGAAGGGAAAGGAGGTACAAATCTCGGCCGATCAGATCAGCGCTTTTCCCACCAAGAAGACATCTGTCAAGAAAGTTCGGTTCACGCGCATGAACCTGGTTACCGCAGCTGGCGTCTACGAACCCGAGCGCTGAAATTCAGTGGCGCGAGGCACTTCAGCGTAACCAGCTTCATCTTACCTCACTTCCGGGCTGCCAAATGACACAGCAGCATTTGCTAGTCTCTGCCTCCAGCAAGATCGAACAAACCGTTTTGGTGGATCAATGTTGACACATCTTTGAGTCTTTCTATTCTGGTCGCTCTGGAGGGGATGATATCCATGTTTTGTGGCGTTGGGGAATCGCGACAGGCTTGCGCGTTACAAAAGGAGCCTGGGGGCCATTGTGGTTGGTCCTGTCATAACTGAGCACGTAATTTAGCCTCCAGGAGCTCTCACGGGCAAATATTGGCCGTTTATTCTAGGCACATTTCCAGCACCCAATGGTATACCTATATAAACCGTTGGTGAGCGAGGAGACATGAAATTGGTGATGATACACTAGGCAACAGACTTCGGGGTTGTGGGTATCTCAACGTAACGAATTTTGGCTCGAATTGCAGAGCTTGACTTGGTCAATACGATATTTCTTTTGGACAGGATGCCAATACAGTTTTGTCGTCTATTGCAATGCAGGTTTTGTGATGTCGAGGCCGTGATCGCAAACGGCTCCTCCGACTGCTAGTTTTGGCCAAGCGGTGCAGCCCAGTCAGTACCTAACTGTAGGCAGGCAGGTACGTCAGGGATGGCCCAAGCTTCGCCAACCGCGCTGGCGCAGTCAGCGTAGCTCGTCATGCATGTAGATGCAGTTCAACAGACCACGACGTGCATGCTCTCTACCACCAATCTGTTCTGCGAGAGAAGGGTCTGTAAAAGCTTGCAGCAGTGTGTAACATTCGCACAAGCTGGAATCAGATCGGAAACCACTGCTCCATTCACAACAGGCACAATAAATTGCACTGGAGATGGACCCCCTGGGAGAATCGCCCTGGGCCGACGCCCCTGCCCAAGCACCTCCCCCTTCAGCCCCCGAGACCCAGGCAGCCGGAGACGGCGAGACCACCAAGACAGCTTCGGACGCAGCACCTTCGGCCACGACGAGTGCCGGTCCCCGGCCTTCTCGCCTAACACCTCGTCGCCTTGTCGCGCAACCGACCAAGCTCCAAGCCGTCGAAGATGACCCCTTGGGGCCCCTCGGCGCCGCTGAGCCAGTGGCATCTTCCGCCGAAGGCGAGCCGCCCATGCCTCCGCAGAAAGAGCCACTCGCGCCGGCTGCCATGTCGTCGACGCTTCCTGTACGAACGATGATGTCCCCGGGCCAGCAGCAACAGCAACAGCAGAGGAGGGACCCACACAGGGTCGATGACGAGGACGACGGGGAGGAGAGGCTGGGAAGCTCGGGCGGCAGAGCACCGCCACCGGTACAGGTAGCTACACCCGTGCAAGGAAGAGGGGCCGGGCCGCCGAGCGTCAGTGTTGAGCAAGCGGCGAAGCCGTCCTTCATGATCACGGTCGGGGACCCGCACAAGGTCGGCGATCTAACTAGCAGTCATATCGTGTATGCTGTGCGGACAAAGGTATGTCTCAAGAATGCCAATGGGCGCTGTTCGCCAGAGAATGATGCTAATACCGCTTCATGAATATAGACTACATCCAAGGCCTACAAGCAGTCCGAGTTTGAGGTCAAGAGGAGATACCGGGACTTCCTATGGCTCTATAACACCCTGCATGCAAATAACCCTGGCATCGTTGTACCGCCTCCCCCTGAGAAGCAGGCCGTCGGTCGATTCGAGACCAACTTTGTCGAGGCGCGGCGTGCGGCCCTCGAGAAGATGCTCAACAAGACTGCTGCACACTCTACGCTACAACACGATGCGGATCTCAAGCTTTTCTTGGAGAGCGAGTCTTTTAACGTGGACATCAAGCATAAAGAGAGGAGGGAGCCGAATCTTGGGGAGAGCAAGGGCATGTTCAGCTCGCTGGGCCTAGGTGGTTCAAGTAGCAAGTTCGTTGAACAGGACGACGTAAGCTTTCTCACTGTTGCCTCACAGCGGCCTGCATGTTCAAAGACTGACGCTCTTCTTTGCAGTGGTTCCATGATCGTCGGGTGTACCTCGACGCTCTCGAATCCCAACTCAAAGGTCTCCTCAAGGCCATGGATACAATGGTGGCTCAGCGTAAGTCAATGGCAGAGGCGGCTGGCGACTTTTCGGCCTCGCTGCACGCACTGTCAACCGTTGAGCTGTCCCCGACCCTATCTGGACCCTTAGAAGCCTTGTCAGACTTACAGATTACCATCCGCGACGTATATGACCGGCAGGCGCAACAGGATGTTCTGACTTTTGGAATCACAATCGAGGAGTATATTCGACTGATTGGCAGTGTCAAGCAAGCGTTTGGACAACGTCAGAAGGCTTTCTATGCTTGGCATGCCGCGGAGTCAGAGATGCAGAAGCGCAAGGCCAACCAAGATAAACTCCTCCGGCAGGGCAAGTCCCAACAGGACCGGCTGAACCAGGTCAGCGCCGAAGTCGCAGACTCGGAGAGGAAGGTTCACCAGGCACATTTGCTCTTTGAGGATATGGGACGGTTGTTGAGACAGGAGCTGGATCGCTTTGAGAGGGAGAAAGTGGAGGACTTCAAGAGTGGCGTGGAGACGTTCTTGGAGAGTTCAGTCGAGGCACAGAAGGAGGTGAGTAACTTATGACGACATCCTTGGCCGGCAAGAATTGTTGCTAACATTCTTCACAGCTCATCGAGAAGTGGGAGACGTTCCTCTTGCAGCTGGACTCAGCAGATGACGAGAGTGTCTTCTACAAGCCGCCCGTGTTCCAGCCAGCGGGCGGCAACAGGCCAACGGGAGATACTGCGGTCGACCGAGCCCGGGCCCGTATCGAAGAGGATTCGGACTAGAAAGTCCGGAATTATCAAAGACGCTATGATAGCTACAGTGATCGCGGGCTCGGCCGACGTGGCTTCGTGGGGATGAGCTTCACTTGGCATGGCACATGAAAGTACTGCCCTGCTCCATGGTGATGTCAACTTCTAGAGAATCGCACGCCATGAAAGACAAGAACCCCCAGGGAAAGAGGCTTTGATGTAGTTGGCTCCGGTGTACAGATAATGTCTCCTAAAAGTATTGTACATAGAACAGTGCGGCGCGTGGCCTCTTCAACATCCCTAGCTATAGACTCGACGTGACAGTCGCCACATATGCTCCTAAAGCGGTCGCTGTCCCAGATCCCGGAAAAGAGATCTGTCTGGTCGAATCGAAGCGTTGAATTTGTCCGTGACCATCACAAGGCTTGCACGCAAGACGCGACCCTTTTATTTCTTCTTGCCCTTCTTCGCTACACGATTTGAAGCAACCTCGCCGCCCTTCAGATTTGGATCATCCCTGACGTACGAAGCCATTAAGTCGGCAAAGCTGTCCACAGGGGCTGCATCGCCCTGGCCGTCCTTCTTCCCGTCACTCCCGCCCGCCTCTGCGTCTGCCGCCGCGGCCAGGTCGTCCGCCAGGTCGTCCGCCAGGTCGTACGCGGTGCCGTACCGCCCTCTGAAGCTCGCCAGCTTTCCGGCCTCGTCGAGCTCGACGTTCTTGAGCGACGACTCGGACGGCTGCCACGTCAGGTGATTCCGCGTGTCCTTGGTGGACCTGTAGACGGGCTGTGGGGATGTGGACCGCGTGGTGTAGGTCGACCCGTCGCTGAGCTGGACTATCTGCGTGAACGTGTAGGGCCGCTTGGGCCGGACGACCTCGGTGGCGTGGCGGACTTGTTGTGTGGTTTGCCTTGATATCCTCGACGTTGTCGGCCTCGATGTGCTGGATAGGAGAGCGGATGTGGATGACGGCAGGCTCCTCGAGAGGAGGGCGGTGGGAATTTTGGCCATTGCGAGGCGATTTAAACCTTGCTACTAGAATTTTTGTATCGCAGGTATCTTGAGGTTGGCAAGTCCGGGGCGCAGGTTTCTTTGATTGTCGTCCTTATTGCCTTTCGTTGGCCGTCGTTCGCGATACGTCGTGGTTAGAGGTGGAAATTTCGACCGCCGCTTATCGCTTGCTTATCGTAGCTCCCCTGGCCGAGCTCCCGGCATATGAACTACCTTTTTTCTATCATTGCACGACAGCGTCTCAATTCCCTCGCAACACTTCTTGTCGGGACTCGCCAATGCAAAGGACCTCCATTCAGCCATATCTGAATGGGCTGAGATGAGGAGAGCGTGCATTTTGCGCCAATTGGGCAGATGTGCGGGCCATCCACCAGTTCTGTCTCTCTCACGATGCGGCTCTGAAGCGGCGCCGTGGTCACGGCCTCTGCGCCGGGGGCTCGCTGGTGCTCTATGTACGATCTTACACCTGCTTCCCGAGACAACCAGCCCCTTCATACTAATGCCTACAATATAGATCATCAAAGGAGGCCACTCTCCCAGTCCTGCGCTCGGAAAGAGGCATGGAATATCACGCCTCCACAAGCGCCGTCGGTCCACCCGCGCCCACACCACGACGCCGCCTTCGATGCGCTGCCCCTCCCCGAACAGCTCCGCTCCGTCATGCGCCTCCTCACCCACTCGGTTGTGGTGTGCACTTCGGCCGGTGCCACCTCGGACTCGCCCACTCCTGTGCCCAGGGGCATGACCATGTCCTCCTTCACGTCACTCTCGTTGCGCCCGACGCCCCTCGTCACCTTCAACATTGCGACTCCCAGCCGCACCCTAGACGCAGTGTGGCGGAGCCGCCAGTTCAACATCCATATTCTCAGCGGGGATGTCGCTGGTGCCAGGGTGGCCGAGTGGTTCCGGAAAGGCAACGCTGACGATCTCGGGGTCTTTGAGGCTGTTAAGATGCGGGATGAGTGTGGGTGTGAAGTTGCCGCAGCAGAGACGCCAGAGGACGGGGCGTCGCCGTTGTTGAAGGGCCCCGGTGTACTGTTTGCCCTGCAGTGCCGTCTCTTGGATGATGAACCGACCAGGGGACTGGTGAGGGTGAGGGATCACGTTATAGTGTTGGCAGAAATTGTCAACATCATTGAGGGCGGAGGCGGAAATTCAGACCCGGGCCCATTCGGACTGGCTTATGCTGATAGACTATATAGACAGCTTGGATCTACGATGGCTCTGATTAAGGATTAAATGCCTACTTATGACAGGAAGCATTGTCAACGGCGTTGTGTTTAGCCTGGGCGACTTGGGTTCTAGAAGTCCCACTATGTATTAGACTCTGGACACTGTGCCCAGCATGCCGCTTTTCCTCCGTCGAGTGTGCCGTCAGAATATATCTGACGTTGTGTACAAACACCATGTGAACCCACCATAAAGTTTCTCACTACCTCCAGCCCTTGAACACGAAGTCGGGTTATCAGTAATCCTGACCAAAGCGGCGGGGGATAAGCAGATCGAAACATGCAGTCTCAAAACACTCAGTGTCACGAGGAACCCAATTGCAACCGTAGTGTGCAACAAGGTATGCCGAAGCTCTGCCAAGCACGACATCATTTCATCAATGCGACTTGTCCTACTGCCAGTTTCGATCTCTCAACCACGATATAATTCGCAGGAGGACGTGCGGGAGCTCAGATAATTGGACCCCTCCTATCGAGACGAGCCCCGTTTCATCGCAGGCTCTGCCATGAATGTCAAGAAACTCGCTTAGATGCAACTATGTCAGGCTTGGCATCCCAGAGGCTCGGTGGACGAGCCCGCCGCCATGGTACTGATCTCGAGCGGTACTTGGGGTCTGACGCCGTCCGTTCGGTGCACGCGATGGACGGGAGACGGGCAGCTGAGCTTGGTCCCGGCCGGGGCTGAAACGACTCGGGACGACATGTACGGCCTGGGATGGGGCGAAGTGCAATTCATGTTGGAACACGGTTGAAAGAGGCGCAGTCCTTGGTGTCTCTTGCATCTTAAGGGCTTCTGGAGGTTAGGTGACAAAATGGAGAGGAGACATGGGCCATAAAAGTTGCCCTCTCGCAAGGGATCAGTATGATCGAAGAACTGCAAATTGCATACCCATTTGGTAGATACAAGAACCGCCTCCGACCGGAGGGCCCTGGGTGTGAGCTGTGGCACGGCCCCCAAAAGGCTAAACCAATATAAGCGCCGTCCCAGCGCCACGCGAAGCCGCCTGACGGGCAAGGGCCCAATCATTGTGGCTGAGACCGATTGGGGACAGGAAGAGCCATGCGATTTTGGAGGAATCCCAATTTCCATCAGAGGCTGACCACAGCTTGAGAGGTTGTGTATCACTGCCACATGAAAGAATTAGCATTCAGAATAGACGCGTTAGACAGTTGTTACGAGGGCGTTGCCTTGTGGGGGCAGTTTTGCCCTCTTATTAATTCAAACCAGCAAGACGCGCCATGTCGCCGCTGTGTCTTAACGCACCAGCGACCAGCGACCAGCGACCAGGTATCTGAGCTAGTGGCAACGTGGAAGGTTCCTCCGCTTCCAGCCTTGCTCTAGAAGCTTTAGAAGAAAACCCTCTGCTCAGCCGGGAGGTGCCGGCGATGGCTTGGGGCGTGACTACAATCGATACAGGTGTCGATTGATGGCTACACGTGCCGTCTCAATGGGCTGGCCTGCAAGCAATGATGCCCTCCCACCTCCCTCTCGGCCCAAGGTGTTTGCTAAGACACGGGCGGTGCGGCTAGCACACCTTGTTGATCCCTGCTCTGTTCTTGTTTGCGACTGTTGTGCGGGCGGGAGCTCTGGTGAGAAACCCAAGGGACGAGGGCAAGCCACTGGCCCGAACAGCTCTAGCCCTCCATCGCGCTCGTCTCGTGAGGGCCTTTCTGTACTAATGCATGAGGTCGGGCTCTGTGTCGAGGCACACCCCCGTAGCTGAGCTGATTGGCGAGCTGGACCCTGGCCAAGAACGGCGAGATTCGATGTGGCGGGAGGTTGATCCCACCCCCTCTCTGTCCTTCTATTGTGTGTTGCAGGTAGTCAGGTAGTCTAGTCTGGTACTCTACTCTGTGCTGTGTAACCGTCCAAATTGTCGTCGGTATCGCATGGGATGGGAGAAAGCGAGCCGAATTAGCCCGGCGACGATCGTTTGGTCTGGGCACGTGGCTTTGCGTGCCGGGCTGGTGCACACAGGCCTGGCCGTATTCGATGCTGCTCTACTAAGCCGTCATGTGGGAGCTGATCTTCGAAGGACACATGCCACCGTCATGGTGTCGACGAGCCGTTTCTGCTCATCCAGTCTGCCAGTCTGCCCCAGAGTGAGTCAGGTTTGTCGAGCGGCCCCTTCCAGACAGTCTGAAGAATGGAGACCCAAAGCAGTACCGCAGGTGACAGCCGGTGGAGGGCAGCATAGTATGAAATGAATTGGGGGCGACACTGCATGGCATTATTGGTACAGCAGCGTGGTGGTGCTGATACTTGGCATGCGTCCGAGGCTCCTTGCCTGCAGATGCTGCCGGCGAACAGCGTCACACCTCTCGATTTGGGGGTGGCGAGTGGCCAGGGTTGTCAAATGTTTGTTTGAGGGGGAGGGGAAGCGGTCGGGAACAAAAGGCTTCGAAGGTTGATTTCCGCAGGAGGTTGGAGTCTGGACCCGCCCCGCGATTCCGCCGCAGAGGCCATCTTCTTTGTTCTAGCCGGCAACTATACTACAGCATTGCCAACATACTAGACTACAGCTCGCTCGGAGCCGACGACACGAGAAAGAGAGTATCCCCGTTCAGGTTATGGAGCATTTGCAGCACGTTCTGTAGTATATGTGTCAGCGCGCTCCCGGGGAGGATGATCCGTTTTGGGACTCCTGAGCCCCACAGTGTGGTGCAGTGTGGTGCTAGGAGCATGCCGTAGCAGTGTAGCATAGATTGAAGGAAAGCAGGTGCCCATACCATGACTTGACCAGGCGTGCCATGATCAAAATTGGCCAGCAGAACAGGCTATAATTACATGCAGGCGCGCCATGCGATGTCGGTGGGGGGAGGGAGACCACCTCAGCTCAGCACATGGGCATCATGAATAATGCGGTGGCGGGCTAATTGATGCACGCTCACTACTTACTTACAGTACCGCACAAGTAAACAAACACCCAGGACTTGGTAATCCAGGAACTCGTTCCGACCACCTTGATAGTCGGTCCATACTAGTATACAGCATTCTGTAGTCTCTGCAGATGCTGGGCATCTGGGGGGACTGAGTAAAATCTCGATGATTGACCGGGGGGGACCACTATACATAGATGCTGTACCGCGGTATAAGACGCCTGGGTCTTGGAGGCCCAAGTTCACAGGTGCCCAATCAGCCTACCCTGAACACCCCGACTACCCTGCCGCCTGCCACCTAGCTGGTACTGTGCCCTGCCCAGCCTGCGTAATAGCCAAGGAGGTCCAGGTGCAGTCCCGTCAGCCTGTACGTGCGTGGAGTGCCAACCCTCTCCAATCTCGCTGGCTCATTCGCATGGCGAATCTGCAACGCCCGTCGCCTGCCACTGCCCCAGTGCGTGCCCCTGTCTGCCCTATCTTGTCTGCCTGTCTGCCTGCCCGCCTGCAACAATCGGTGCAACAAGCCATCGCTCGGGTCCTGGGTCCTGGGCTGGGCCGTCTTTCCCCACCCGCTTTCCCTTTCGTTGCTGTTGACTCCTCCTCCCCCTGCTGCCACTGCCTTCTGCACACTGCACCGTCAGGCCAGCCTTGGGCACGCACATAGTTTCCTTCGAATGGGGGATGGATTGATCCTTAATCATTCATTTCTTCACGTCTCCGTCCACGCCCCCTTGCCCACCTACCTACCTACCTTGATTCTCCCTCTGTCATCCCATCTTCGACAGCCGGCCAGCACCAGGCCGAATGCGTCAACAGCTGCAAATTACCCAGGACTAGGACCAGGAGAGCAGGGGCAGGCAGACCGACCCTCTGTTCAGCGAGACTGAGAGTGAGAGTGAGACGGGACAGCGGTCGAGCGAGGCGGCATTAGCCACCACGGATAACCTGTTTCGAGTCGCCTACAGATTACGGTCACTCCTTCTCTCCTCCCCCATCCCAGTCCAACCCTCAACTGAAACCTGATACCACACCGCCAACAATCTCGACACAAATCCTCGACCGATCTCCATTTCCATTTTGTTCTCGTCTCCTTCAAGCCATCTCTCCTCCCTACCTGATCTCGGCCGGACACCCACTCGCTCCTTTCCCAATACAATTCCATCGAGCCGTACGAATCCCTCCCAGCCCCGACCCGACCCTCGACCACGCCGCATCACCCTCGACGCAATTTCTCGGATTTGCAGCTCATCACGTCCCCCCGACCTTGCATCCCGGCCTGCCAAATTACTTCGATTAAAGCACGAGCATTACGAACGACCGGCCTGCCCTTTTTTTTTTTTTTTTTTGCGTCATCCACTGCTGCCACTTTTCTTCAGTCGATCAGCTTATTGCATAAAGCCAAAATAAGTAGCCCTCAAACGCGCTCGACCGCAACACCAAATTCAGGGGTTGGAGTTTCGAATCTGTATAATCCTCTCAACCTCAGCCGTCGTCGTTCAAGCCAGCCCCTCTGGTAGTCATCACCATTTCGGAAGATCATCTTGATCTTGACAGCCCATCATGAGGGAAGTCAACTTCAGCATCCCGAACGTCAACAAGGCGTCGGTGGGCATCACCACCGCCCTTTACGACCGACGAGCCCTCGACTGCACATCCACGTTACCTTTGATCAACTCTTTGAACCACCTCGCCTACCTCACGACGTCCTCTGCTCGCATTCGAGACATCCTCACCGTCGATGGAGGCATTGAGCGCCTCATATGTATCCTGAAGCAGGGCAGGAGTAAAGATATGATGGACATGTGGAAATGGAACTTGGCTTTTCAGTGTGTCGTCAATATAGGAGTTAGAGGCACCGAAGCCGTCCGCACCAGGGTAGTCGAGGCTGACATGGTTCCCGTCATCGCCACAATCCTCGACAATTATATTAAGGTCACGGAAAAGTTAAGAGAAAAAGAAGAAAAGAAGAAACGGTTGCAGGACCACCCCAGCCGGTCCAGGCATGACCACAGCGGCGTCTCCAAGTCCGGCAGCTTTTCCAACCGGTCCGGGCGCCTTGACGTGGACCACAGAGCTTTTCGACGACAGGCACCTCCGCCTAGTATCGACATTGCCTCTGTATCCTTTTCTGCAGGTGGTGGTCCCTCAGCCCCGGCTGAGCAGTCGCAATCAGACATCACGCCAACCATCTCACAACACCCCGTCACAACTCCTCCGGAGCGGGCCCCCTTTCACACTCACCGTCACCATCACCACAGAACGCAAGATCCGCGACAGCACGTCACTAACCCACCTCGTCAATCCCTCCAGCCGCTTGCCTCTATGATTCCCAATGCCGATAACGACACCTTTATCCGACCTGTTCGGGACGTTGACAGGCTAGCCTCCATGATGCCTTTCGGCCTTCACTCATTGTCTTCACAACCGACCTCGCCAACCACCCCTCTCCCGCCACCTCAAATAAGGTCTCCGACTGTTCGTCCTGCTTCGGGCATGGCACAAGCGTCAAGATCTCGGCGCCGTCCGTCTATACGCCACCAGAACTCCACTGCTGACTCGGACGACCTGAATGGCGACAGCATGCAATCTGATGACTCACCCGACGCCGAAATGTCAGGCACTGCTGATATTCAGGAAGTCGGTATTTCAGATATCACCATGGAGGGCGAAGACAGTATACTCGCCGAGACCTCAATCGATCTGACACCACCCAATGGATCAGATAACCAGCAAGATGGAACCTTCAACATCACACATCGGACACCAATGGACGGGAGCATTTTGAACACGGCCACCCCCAATCCTGGGCCGACACTTGGCTTATCACCAAACAGGCCCGCAATGGTCAGCCCTCCACAGCCAACAATGCCGACCGCCAGCGTCCCGCACTACCTCCTCGGCCGTCAAATGAACACCAATCCGCAAATGATGGCTGCCATGCCCCGCGAGGAGGATGTGCTCATGTCTCTACAGCTCCTCGCCTACGTTTCTAAATACTGCAATCTCCGTACTTACTTTCAGAAGAGCCATCTGGTGCCCCGGCTGAAGATCGGAAAGGAGATCACAGCTGTTGAAAATGACGACCTGCCTATGGAAATTTCCGACGAGGAGGAAGAGTTTGAGGAGGAGTATCTTCTACCCAACGACCTGAACATTTTCCCATTGGTCGAGAAGTTCACGGTCCGCTACCACAGTACAGACATGCAGTACTGGGCCGGGGTCGTTATGAGGAACCTGTGCCGGAAAGATGACACTCGGGGCGGCATCCGCCAATGCGCTTATTACCAATGCGGGAAATGGGAAGAGTACACCCGCCAGTTTGCCAAATGCCGACGATGCCGACGAACAAAGTACTGCAGCAAGGAGTGTCAAAAGAGCGCGTGGGCTTTCCATCGTCACTGGTGTGTCGCTGCGACACAATGAATGATACCCTCTTCAGCGTCTGGTTTTTCATCAATGGTGGATTCAATGCGGTCACGCATCCACCACATCCGGGCATAATGTCTACTTTGCAGCATCACCTACTCGGTCTTTTTGCGGCCCAACAGCATTGCGAAGCACGCATATTTGCAGGCGTCTCTATTCACGTTGTGGAACTTTTTGGATGGTCTAAAGGGTTGGTTTTCGCGGGTGGAAGGCACCAAAATTTTGGCTTAATCGGATACGCCCATTTCCCATTTATTCCTCAAACACTCTCTCTCAGTAGGGAGAACGGATGATTGAAAAAACAATCCACTTGCTTTTTGTCGACGCCAACCTGTCCGATTCGAAACCAAGGTGCGGTGTTGATCAGTTCAGACCCGAAGACACGGGCCCGGCTCAGAGGGCAATGTTCTTGCAGTGCTTGACAGCTTTGCCGGTCTGACGATCACCCCATCTTCTCAACTCCATCTTGGAGAGCCGGTGAGCTCCCGCCTTTGTTTACTTCCAGGCATCGAAACGGGAGACCGATGCGGGACAGGATGGGAGTTCTAAAGGGCGAGGTGGTCCCACTACAGGGTATAATACCTAGGCACCACGATACATGCATGGCCTGCCAACGGCGCTCTTTGGTTGCTTTCATAATGACCTCTCGGTTTTGTCCCCACATATAATGACCACCCACCGTGGTTCTTGTTTCTTTTGTTTTTGAGTCTGCTGCTTGCATCATGATGAACAAGGACAAAAACAGGGAAGGGAACGCTCGCTACCGCGGCGGTTCACACGAAATGTTTTCTTTTCTCTTCCTTTTTGCATAGGGAGCGGGTGATTTCAAAGTAGGAGAGGAAATGATACCTGGGGAGAAGTTGAAGAGGAGAAAGTAGGAGACCACCGACCTCGTGTCGAGATGAATGAGATGAGCACTATTGAACCAAACCATTGCTGCGCTTTTGAATTACAGATCATTCGTGACCTGAGGTCTGGGGCTCCTAAGGCCCTAGACACAGCCATGGGACCTGGCCAAATGCCATCCAATTCACATCAGTCAAGAGCAGGTGTTGAGACGACTGGGCAATTCAACGTCTTCCATCCAGTCTGCATTTGACTATCGTAGACGACTGCAGGCATCGGCATGAAAGGCAATCGCTTCGGTTTGTACAGCCCAGCCAAAGTGGGAATAGCGTCTCACAATCTTCCCAATGTCTAGATACTGCATGGTATCTTGCGCTTTGGTGGTTCCCCCCCCCCCCCTCACTACTTTTGCCCACCCAGTGCTGCCTATGGAATTCACATTATGCCGTAAACAAAAACCTTGCCATTCGTCCGTCCCGATGTTCAGGACTCATCACCGCTTCCCGGCCATAGTCTTCCTCTTAGCCTTGCCCAAGCGTGCCGTCTTCATGATCTTCTTTGGGCCGCCCTTGCCCTTCATCCCCTTGGCGCTGAACCCGCTCACGTCGCCGGAGCTCTCGGCGGTGCCAGACTTGGCGTACCGCTTCTTTCCGCCGAAACCAAACTTGGCGTCCTTCTTGGCCCGCTTGTGGTTCGGCGTCCTGCTGCCCTGGTCGGACCGGCTCCGCTTGCCCGGCTTGTTGAGCTCGTCGTCGACGCCAACGTCGAAGAGATCTGCCTCGTTGGTGTCGAGGTCACCACCGTTCTCAGCGCGCTCTGTGATTGAGGAAAGAGTTAGCACCACGCGGGCCCGGGGTTTCTGGAAGGAGTTTGTCAGAAGGGGGGAAAGGAGGCCGGCATGAACGTACTCTTCTTTAATGCCTTGATCTTCTCTAGCGTCTCCCTCTTCTCCTTGTGCCTCTCCTGGAGCTTCGCGACCTGGACCTGCTTGCCGAACTTCTTCAGGTCGCGCTGTTTCCTCGCCTCGGCAGATGCCTTCTTTGCGGTCGCCTCCTCGACCAGCTTGGCCTTGACCTTCTCCATATGTCCGTCGTCCTTGACCATTTCGGCGAAGTAGTCCTTGGGGCGCGAGAACGGCAGCCCTTCTGCCTTGAGCAGGGCGCGCGCTTTCTTGGCCGCCTCGAATGACTGTGCGTACAATTGCAGCTCGCGTTGTAGGTCGTCAGATATGTCCTCGATCTTTGACTCCGTGGGCTCGGTAGAGATGACTGTCTGGTGTGTGACGAATGATGTGCTGGAGTCCTTTGGTATGGAGATGCGTTTTACGGCGGCAATAAGGGCTGGCTGGTTGTTAATGGAGAGCTTGGTCTTGACGAAGAGGTCCTCGCGCTCATCCTCGGGGAGGTCCTCGAGGTCAGAGAGTGCGATGTCAGACTCGTCCTCTTCTGGCTCGTCATCATTTTCGTTGGCCTCGGCGAGGCGTTGTCTGCGTCGATTCTCGGTCTTTTTGAGGATTGATTTTGGTTTGCGCTGCATCTTCTCTTCCATGTCCACTTCCGACTCGGAATCGGTATCGCTTTCGTTGAGAATCGCCGCAGCACTTGCCTCCTCGTATACGGACTCGTCGTCTTCACCTTCGTCGGACTCCTCTGCCTCTACATCCAAGAGGCCGTCGCCATCCTCTCCCTCCGAGTCGTCCTCATCTTCCCAACTTTGCTCCTCCTCCTCTTCTGGGATCAGACCCTTCTTGCGCTTATCTTTGATGACCGCCTTGTGCTTCTTCTTGTCCTTGAGTTGTTTGACTTTCTGCAGGCCGTGGAGATTAGCAGCAAGTACTTTTCCCAGGTTGATTTGTCGCAAAGGTGCTCGAGGGAGCGGAGCTACTAACCTTGTCTGTCAGGCCTTTCTCTGCTGCCAAGGCAATCTTGAGTTTGCTGCGTGGCGCCATCTCTGTAATATATGGCGGGCAATTGGGAGGTATGGAGGGACAGACAGAGGGGGCTTGGAAATGGCTCTGCCTCGTGCAGTATGTACTTGCAAGTCGCAAAACAACCTGGACCCACCCAAAAACTTTTGGTCGGGCTTGATCTTATCGGCCTTATCAGAGTGCCTGCCCAGGCAGCCGCTGAGATCTTGGTGGTTGGTGCGCAGGGTCCGGGTAGCTACAAGGGGACTAAACTCAGGCCCACCATACCCAAGGCAAGGATACACAGTATAAGTCAATGCGAGTTATCGCCTACAAACTCGAACCTGCATGTTGCCTTTTCACGAGCAATTGACAGTTTACTCTCAGAGGTGAGCATATCGTCAACTTCCGCGGAGCAAAGATCAACACTGTCCTGTAAATCCCGAATATGGCAATTCCAATTCGTCCCTCATGATCTATTACAAATCCCATGTAAGCTTCCAAATCATCTCATGACAATGGCCGTCTCCGAAGATGGCGCCCTCAAGTCGGTCAGCGAAGTTTGCATATGTCGACACCTCCACAGGCGGGGTGCTTCTAGACCAGGTTCAACTCGCAGGTAGCAAACCTACGGATCATTTCGAGATGGCCTGCTGCGGCTCAGTGCGCCTGCCGTTGTGACTTGGTTCCGTTCTCACGTCAGATCGGACCACCCTTCCGGGTCTGGGCATAATGCGGATTTGCGGGACCCCGGACAAGGGACAGAGTCAGTGTTGACATCAATATGCCCGCGTTGTAACTTGAAAGGTGAGCAGTATGATTGGTGTGTTCTCCAAAACAGCATCAGGCTCGGAACCATACAATGCTACCTAGGTACTCTTCGTCTCCTGTCAGACTGATAAAAGAAATACTCCCACAAAATTTCATAACGTGAAATCCAGCCGGCGGTCTTCTTCAGCGCCAGCGCTGAACGTGAACAAGCCATGTTCGACGGATACGCAGTCACTTTGATCGCCGGCATTGGCCTGGGCGTGCTCGTTCTAAGCCATGTTGTTGCATACTTCAGGTCCCCCTTCAGGTCCCCCTTCAGGTCCCCCTTCAGGGACATTCCAGGGCCATTCCTGGCCAGGGTCACCAATGTATGGCGGCTCATGGATCACTACAAAGCCACTCAGATCAGCACTCAACGACGACTACACGAGGAGCTGGGCCTTGCCGTCTGCATAGGACCAAATGTTGTCAGTCTGAACGACCCTACACTGCTGAGGACTGTGTATTCGACTCGTGGGGATTATCTCAAGGTTAGCTACCACCGAAGACAGAAATAGATACTTTTCCTGGTCGTGGAAAGTTCATCTTGTGGTATCCCTGGCTGCTCTGACATCGTGTGGCATAGAGGCATTTCTACACCGTCAACGATGCTGTGCAAGACGGATCCAGAATGTCTTTGGCACTCGGAGCAACTCCTTTCATAGCAGGTACACGAAGCCAATACGGAAGCTGTACTCGATAAATAGCATGCTCCATGGAAGGACTGGTCGACAAGACGATCAGGTCGCTGTGTGAGCAGATCAAAAAACGGTTTCGTGGACGGCAAGAATGCGGGCAAGACTTGCGATATCGCAGACTGGGTCAACTTCTGTAATTACAACAATCCTTTGGGCTCCATCCAGTCGCTTGTGTCTGTGCCAATGGCCAACTCAGGAACCGAACACACAGACGCGTGGGATGTTGTGGGCGAATTGACTTTTAGCGGGGACTTTGGTTTCCTCAGGGGCGGCTGTGATCAAATGCTACTGATGCAGACAGCTGAGAATTTGGGATCGTGGGCCAGATGCCCATACTGGACAGACTTTTGGGCAAGAACCCCTGGTTCAGAAGTCCCATCAAGTTTTCCTGCTTTGGAAGGGCTGCTGGCTTCTGCTTCGAGCAGCTCACGGAGCGCTTGTCCAACTACGACATCGAGAAAGAGGGAGGCCGGCAGGATTTCCTCCGGGAGTTGCTCAAGACAAAGGAAGAGCACCCGGACATCGTCGGCAATAACGAGGTCCTGGGGTATCTCTTACTAAATGTAAGCTACTGTACGTTTCTATCACATTGGACATTGTGCAGCTGATACCGTTCAGATCCTCGCCGGGGCGGATACAACAGCCATCGTGCAAAAGGGTTTCGTATACCACCTCCTCAGAAACCCGGCGACACAGGCCAAGCTTCGAGCTGAACTGGATACTGCACATGTGTCAAAGTTACCTGGGACGTCTCTCGTTGGATTCTTCGGGGTCACGGGGAGCTGGATATTACACGAGGCACACCTGACTCACTACCTTGTGTTAAGTCTCTTCATCGTGATTTTGTCTCACCTCCTATGGGCAAGACCCAGCGAGATAAGTTCGAGGAGGGAGAATACTACGTCGTCCTAAGAGGATGGCTCAGCGGACGTCGAAAAAGGGAATTCTTGAAGGGAAATTCGAAAACAAGCGACTACGGAATATATTCGCAGTCATTTGCGTTGTCATACGTATTCAATGTTATCAGTGTGGAGAACCTGGCCCTTGTGTGTAACGTGTTTCCCTGGCCCTCGAGACGCAGCTCTGATCAAGTCTCCAGAGGTCACTCTGCCAAGTTCAAGTTGCCTATGTATGTAGGTATCTACAGGCTCACTAGAGTGATTTGTTTGATACCCTCCTAGGTAGCACGGCCTTTTGTAATAAAAGATAAGAAACGAGATATATGTGCCCTGGAGACGGATTTAATTTGAACAAGATCCCTCTTCTGGATTAACAAACGCAAAAAGGTTGTTTATTGAGAAGGTAGAAGTGCCAGGAGTGCGCACGACTACAACGTAATATATGTGCGCATATGAATGGTCTGCTCGCTACTGCCACCCATATCGAGGCGAAACCATGATTTAGCTCTAATGTATACATTTACCCGTTGTTAAATTGATGCGCCCCAACTGAACCAGGATTGAAGACAATTTCATTCCCAACCAGGTGTGCACTGTCATAGAAATTTTATCTTGGAGGAACTTGGAAGCCGAAGTCAGACACTCTCCTCCAGAGTCCCACGCGTTTGATAATTTGAGCTTGGAGACATCTTCCTCATGTCATCGTGGAAGTGATTGCTGCCATGTTCTTGCCGTTCTGGACTCATGATGTCTGAGTGTTACAAACCCTCAACCAGCCTCTTCTTATCTCAAATTAGGCTGTTGTGTTTCTGCTCTCTAGCCAGTGTTATGTCAAGCGTGCAAAGTCAAGGCTGTGCCTATTTCCCCGGTGACCTCCCACTCCGCTCTGATTTCTGCCGTATTCCTCGCGAGAATGCTTTCAGACGATGGAGACTCGGCTGAGCTTGGGGTAGAAGCAGGTATCACTGGGAAGCAAATACAGGCAAGGCAGGATTAATCTAGCAGGGCTACATTCGTTTCACGCTGACGGTTAGGATATTGGTACGATCACAGGCCGCATGAGCCTGTGGGAAAGTACCCGAAGTCGGATTTCATACCATTAGAGTGGGTTGAAAGTCGAAGAAGCGAGAGGCGAACGAGGCGGTTCAAATGCAGATGACCGCGGCACATGCCAAGGAGGAAACCGGTGACTGAAAAAGCAGTATTCTACTGTGGAAAGTTCATAGGAATGCGCAATGATTCACACCTGGGCAGAGAGACTGGGATCAAGAAATAAGTGCAAAAGCCGGATTTTTTTTTTCTGGAGATCTCAGCCCACCAGTATCGGACTGACAATCTGTCTACTGAGGGAAACTGCTGCCATAGAACGTTCCTCTGCCCCGCTCCCTAATCAGGAGCCGATCCATTATGGGGAGCCAATTATCACTCCCACCAAAGGACCCGGCCGGCGCGTAGTCTTTCCTCCGCCTGGGGAACAGTAAAAGCCTTCCGTGCATTTCCTTCCTGTGCGTGCCAAATGTGAAAGCTCGCAGAGCTAGCCAAGCCCAATCTCTTCCTTTTCCGCCATTCCGCGAGTGGAACTTGAAAAGGAAAATAGCCTCGCTCGCTCTTGTGATGGAAGTATTCGCCGTCTTCCAGCTGTTCGTGACCGTGATTAACCTGTCTATCTTGTCTATCATAGTTTCCCATGCTCGCCGTAGACGTCGTTGTCACGCGTCCCCGACCAGAAAGATCCGAGAAATCCACTTTTGTCTAATGTGTCCTGTTGCGTCCAGTGTAAAAGCAAAAATAACAAAGCGCGGTGCCAAGCCACCGTGAACCATCCATCTATGGGGCCAAATTCCTTTTTGGTATGGAGCGCGTTAAAACATGACCGTCGTAATGCTTCGATCAGATCCAGGGTAGTCTCTCCCCAGATAGATGATGCGCTCGTAACTGCACGCCTCGGGCGCCTTCTGCAGTAATGCGTCCTGGCTTTCCGGAAGAGCCCTCATCTAAAGGGTATCAAGAAGGGTTCCAGAGCCGTGCATTCATTAAACCAATGCAAGCGCTCTGATGACTGAGACTGATGTGAAGACTTGAGCATGCCAACTCTAGAAAGACCCGGGAATATCCGAGTCGACTCGGTCGTTACGCGCTTGGTTGTCCGGAAAGTGAGATGAACAAGGTGGCGAATGATCGTATGTACTGAAAGCAATGATGCCTGAGAAAAGTCGAGTGGGAAAGAAAACTTGCTGTAGGAAACGGGGCTCCGTGGCTGAGGAGGTATTTTCTACCACCAAGACTGGCCACCCGGACCACCGGGGTTGCCGTAGCCGCCGCCGTATCCACCTCCGTAGCTACCGCCGCCGCCGCCGCCGTAGCCGCCGGGAGCAGGTGGGGGCCCGCCGTATCCACCACCAAACCCGCTGTTGGGGGGCGGGCCGCCGAAGCCACCGCCACCGCCGCCACCGCCGAAGCCGCCACCACCGAACTTTCGGAAATCGCGGTTGGCGCCTCCTCCGCGTCCACGTCCGCCGCCGCCGCCACGGCCACGGCCACCTCCGCCAAACGAAGACTCACGGGCGATGGTCTCGAGGAATCCTGGGACCTCCTGGTTGGCCTCCTTGAGGAGTTCGATGAGGTCTCGCACGACACCCCTATTGCCGCGGTTGAAGAAGGCAGTAGAGATACCCGTGTTGCCAGCACGACCGGTACGACCGATACGGTGCACGTAGTCATCAATGTCGGTGGGCAAGTCGTAGTTTACGACGTGCGTGACGTTGGGAATATCGAGACCACGAGCGGCGACAGCAGTTGCGACAAGAATGGGACAACGGCCGTTACGGAACATGTCGAGCGCACGCTCACGCTCACGCTGGGTGCGGTCGCCGTGAATCGAAGTGGCGGGGAAGCTCTGGTTGATGAGGAAGTCGGACAGGGAATCCGCCATGCGCTTGGTCTCGACAAAGATCAGAGTCAGACCAGCACCGTGGGTGTGGAGGATGTCAAGCAGAACAGAGCGCTTGTCGACGTCCTCAACGTACTCGACCTTCTGAGTGATGTTCTCAGAGGTGGAACCGACACGACCAACGGAAAGGAAGACGTAGTCCTTGAGGAAGTCGCGGGCAAGCATCTGAATGTCGCGGGGGAAGGTGGCGGAGAACATGAGAGTCTGGCGGTTCTGCACGCCGGGCATGTCCTCACCCTCCACGATCCGTCGAATCTGAGGCTCGAAACCCATGTCAAGCATGCGGTCAGCCTCGTCAAGAACGAGGTACTTGATGTTCTGCAGGGAGATGCGACCACGCTCTATGAGGTCGACCAGACGTCCCGGAGTAGCCACCAGAAGATCGCATCCACGCTCGATCTGGCGAAGCTGAGAGCCGATGTCAGCTCCACCGTAGACAACGCAGGGTCGCACCCAAGACCGGTAGGCGAACTTCCTCGCCTCGTCGTAGATCTGAGAGACCAGCTCACGGGTGGGGGCGAGAATCAGAGACGTGGGGTAAGCCTTGCGTTGACGGCCAAAGCCACCCTGACCGACAGGGTTGGCAGAGGGACCAGTCTTGTAGGCCTGAGAGAGGATAGGGAACAGGAAACCGCCAGTCTTGCCCGATCCAGTCTGAGCACAAGCCATCAGGTCACGGCCGCCCATGACGATGGGAATGGAGTACTTCTGGACTGGGGTTGGGTTGGCGTATCGGGCAAGCGCGATGTTGGAGATCAAGTGGTCGTCCAGGGGTGGGTTACAGAAGGTGAGGACGGGCTCGGGCACGTCGTGACCGGAGGCCTCAACGGGGATGTCGTCGTACTTCTCGAAGTTGATACCAGTGTGCTGCTTGGACGGGTCATCGTGGGTACCGAAGAGTTCGCGCTCAACACGAGGGTTGGCAGGGCCAGGCACGTGTTTTCCATCCTGCCAGCGGCCATCCCCAGAGCCCCTAGCTCCGCCACCTCCGCCACCTCCGCCTCCAGCGTTCGCACCGGGACCACCATACCCGTTGGGGTCGAAAGAGTGGTGCTGTCCCCTGAACCCGTTGTTGCGGGGAGGAGGACCATTCCAGTTGGGGCGGTTGTCGTAGGAGTTGTTGCTGTTAACAAGTCAGTCACTGTCTGAGCAATTGCAGTAAAGAACGCGAGCTGGCTGACAGAAGCCAGCCAGCCATGGTGTCAGGGAACAGTAAGAAGGCAAGAGAGTGCTTACTTTGCCCAGGCGCTGCTGTTCAGGCCGGCCATGGGGCCAGGACCAGGACCAGGAACTGGACCTGGACCAGGAACTGGACCTGGACCACCGGCGGGAGGACCGTTCATGGGTCCGGGGCCCGTGCTACCTCTCATATGAGGCGGGATGTAAGATCGCTTGGTAGGAGGGTGCTGCTCCTGAGGGGTGGGGCCAAGGGAAAGCCCTCCCATGTTGAGTTGATCAGCCATGGCTGCGGTCGAGGTTGGTGGACTGACGGCTCGGTTTGTTGTTTTGGTGTTTTGGATGTTGTTGGTTCGTTCAAGATGTCGGGGGCTTGCAGTCGCCGACAAGAATCATTCAGTCTGAGAAGAGAAGGCAAATGCTGCTCCGATCAAGGAATGAATGAGGAGTGGAAAGAACACAAAGGTCTACTTGGCGATGAGTGTCGCAAGATGCAAAACCAGGATGCAGAGAGAAAAGAAGAAAATCTTCTCGTCCCTTCGTGTCTCGTCTATTACGTTTCGCGCGACGTATGTGTGTCGATTAAGCGTGGCTCCTAATGAAAAGCCTCGCGGGTGGCCTTCTCGAAGAAACAACAATGACTTCTTCAAAAAGGAAAGGAAAACTGAACACACAGTTGAGGTTGGGATGTGGTCAAGAAGGGTTTGTGGGTTGGTGTTGGGGGGGAAAAGGGAGGAAGGAAGAGGATAGGAGAAAAGGGCGTTGGCTGCTGAAAAAATTGTCAAGTTTTTGAGAGGGAGCAGGGCCCAGGGCGGGAGCAGGCAGTCATCAGAAGCAGCGGCACTCGCTGGCTGGCTGGTAGACCGCAGGCTAGGTCATGTACGTAGTGTGCGTAGGGGAAAGCGCCACCGACGGGGTGGTGGGCTGCAGAACCTTGAGGGGCCGCCCTGCCCTCATGATACCATTTGGGGGGGGGGGTGGCGCTAATCGGATACTTGCAGCGGGGTATCCGACGTGTGCGATAAGATGTATCATTTTAGCAGGCATCTGTCGGTGGCAGAAGCCACATGCCCTTTCCGTCAACAGATCCGTCTCTGCGTCTTATTCTGAGCTAAGGCACCCAGGCGCCAGTGTGCCTGTCAGTAGGGGACTACGACAACAGTTTCACATTCTGGTCCTTTCGCCCTTTCGCCATCTTACTTGTCAATAGATACGCATGTAGCGACCCGAAGGAGCTGGCTCCCGTTCAGTCTGGGGTTTCTATCTTGTCCTGTCCATGTTTTTATTCCGCCTTGGGGAACCGGGAACCCCAGTGTCGTGGTAGACACTGTTCGCCGTGGCCAAGGCGGGAAGGCTTCGCCAGACGAGATTGCCCGACGGCTCGTCATACCAAAAAAAAAATTGCAACAAACGCTAGGCTTCTGAGACCTCACCGCAACAGTTCGATCGAGCGGCCAACAAAGAACCTTGGAACCTTGAAAAATTGCCTACAAAGCCTGCATGTTCCACTACTACGCCACGCCCATGCCCACTCCCACTAGCACCCGCGACTAAATAGGCACAGTGGCACAGTGGCACAGTCCTGGTAGTCTTACATACAATCTGACAGGCAGGAATAGCCATCCATTCCTGAGGACCGCACACGATACAAAGCCGCCCAACAAGTTACAGTCACAGCAACAAGTCGCGGCTGTGGGCTGATCCTCCTTATCAAGCGCACCTCAGACAAGGAAGTCCGTTTCTGCAACGTCGAGTGTGACGAGAGAACAGGTGTAACCCTTGGTTTTCAGCCCCCAGCCCGGGCTCGATTCGAAGACGCTCGTCGCTCTTCCTACATGACCCCAGCCCACATCTCCCTCAGCCTGCACTCTATGTAGCCTCAAGACTATGTTCGCGATGAAAACGACGTGGTATGCGCAGTATCTTCATCAGTGGGTGCTTGATATCCCATGACTTTCCCGGTTTCTTGTCGTGACGCTATTAAGATTTCACATGCTACGCTACCGGAGACCCTGACTAGCTTGGGCTGGTCTGCGACGCTGTGCTCCCAGAGTTCAGAGGCTCATGTGAATATTTACTACAACTTGCCTCAAGGACTGCCGGCGTGTGTCCCCTGCACTAAGCGGGCCATTTATCAAGTCTCAGTGGTTACTTTTGGTCGCCTTTCTTCCCTCTGCGCGAAGCTGAGTCCTTTTCGCCACCCCGCAACGTCATCGCGCATCTACGGCAGGTGTGGTGACCTGAGTAAGAGGCCTTCACTGCTTCATGCATCGTGATCATTTCAATTGGCTGCCTCTATGCCTCTGTATCATTCCATGGTATAGTACACGGTCTTTTGTATTGGAAACCGAGTTAGTCCGTATTGCGCCTTGCCCGCCTCCTAAGCACTCTTCACCACTTTGTCGTCGTTGAACTCGATGTCAACGATTCCGTCCTTCGTGACCGCCTTTACTGTCATCCCCTTGAAATCAACAGGCATCCTTCTCTTCAGCTCGTCCGTACACTTCGTCAGGATCACGATTCCCTGGTGAAGGTTGATGTCAGGATGGTGGTGCTTGTCGAGGATGGAGAGGCAATAGTATCTGTGTTGGTGATCATGTCAGCTCTCACGGTCAATCATCAGGCCCCTTTGAGGCCATATGAGTGCGGTTCAAGACGTACTGTGCATATCCATGGGCAGCGTAGGGTACTTCCGCCAGTGACGCGAGGTAGTCTAGCCAGTACAGGCTGGGCTTGTGTGTGATGGGGTCGACTCCGCCCAGGAGGAGGTTGACGTTGTATGGCTTTCGTGACCGGAGGCTCGATGCAAGCTCGCCACGGACAAAGTGTGCCAGTGCTGACGGTGACAAGTCGGTCTCGTTGCGCATCGAGTAGAGCTGAGCGTTGGCCTGCAGGTACTCTGCGAATTGCACTGTAGAGACTGGTCAGCTCCACAGCATGTGCAATCGGGCTCCCTGGAATGGACCGTACCAGTATCACCTGCTTCTCCAGAATACGCCATCAAAGTGTGCTTGTTCAACTGTCGGGTCTTGTCGTCGGCAGCTTTCAGGATAGTGGCACCTCGCATCGCAGCCTTGGAGGCCGCGATCAAGGTGAAGTCCTTGCCCGTAATTCCCAGCAGAACCTCCCTGACATCACATTGTCAGACTGTAACTACTGAAGGTTGGGGTGCAGCAACCGTATGGACTCACATTGCGTATTTCGGTGCGTAGTGAAAGTGCAGAGGTTGGAAAGTTGGCGTTGATGATGGAGAGTTGGTGGTCGATCAAAGTTACCCAGACGGCAGCTCGAGAGAGCTTCCAACCCGCCTGTCGTCAGGTCTCCAGGTAGCGAGCAGACAGACGCGGCCCGCCTGGGCCGCCCTGTGTCCACCGGCAGGCAAGCACAGAAGCCGCCTGGCACTAGTGTAAGTCCCAGCGCGCCCAGGTACCTAGGACAGGGATCATGGCGCCAGTGGGGGGGGGGGACCCCGGCCCAGAAAAATATTTCCAAAATTTCTCGAGCAGAACCAGACCTCACCAGTATTGGAGAAATCTACTTGGTCGACAGCTCGAGGCAGCCAAAGTTCTGGTGACAACTTACAGCTGCCACCACCACGGCAACAGTCATGTCGTCTTTTTTCACGGCCCCTGGGGCTCAAAATAAACGCAAAAGGCAGTCCTCACCAGCAGGCGGTCCGAAAAAGAGACTGGCAACATCGTCCAACTCGATTCCCTTACAAAAGTCGGCTGGCAGGGCAACCAAGAGGCCAGGCAACCCCGCGCCAAAGAAACAAAGAGTCGAGCGTGACGAGTCAATATCAGGCAGCGACTCGGAGGATGAAGACCATCCCGAGGACGAGGAGGAGTTCAATGGGGTCGACGACGACAGCTCCGGGTCAGAAGCGGAGGGAGAAACAGTGGCGGAGCGGCGATTGAGACTGGCGGAGCGATACCTTGACAATGTGAAGGGCGAAGTGCAAGACGAGTACGGGTTCGACGCCGAAGAAATCGACCGCGATCTTATCGCCGAGCGAATGCAAGAAGACGTCGCCGAAAGCAAGGGCAAAGTCTACAGGAATCTTGCAAGCGAGCTGCTGTTTGAGCAAGCATCACATACGATTTTCAGGTGGAACTCGCAAAACGTGAACTCGATAGCTACGTGCGCTCCATACGCCTACACAGTGTCCAAGGACATGTTCCTAGTGAAGTGGAAGCTCCAGGACCTGCCGCAGTACCAGTGGCCGCAAACAACAAAAAAGAAGCCCAAGAAACCACCTGCACCACCCAAGAAGAAGCCACAGAGGGTTGCATCGAGTCGAGGCGATTCGAGGAAAACGAAAGACAAGAATTATCAGGGCCACACAGGCCCGATACTGAAAGTTGCAGCATCACAGGACGGCAAGTTCGTGGTGACAGCTGGCGCGGACAGGAGGATGGTTGTCCACGATGCCGAGACGTTGAAACCTATAAGAGCCTTCACCCAGCACCGTGATGCCGTCACTGGCCTGGCTTTCCGCAGAGGCACAAACCAGCTATACTCAAGCTCCAAAGACCGAACTGTCAAAGTTTGGTCTCTAAACGAGATGGCCTACGTCGAAACACTGTTCGGCCACCAGGATCACGTCGTGGACATCGATGCCCTTGCGCAAGAACGCTGTGTTAGCGTCGGTGCTCGGGACAGGACAGCGCGACTGTGGAAGGTTGTCGAAGAGACACAACTCGTCTTCCGCGGCGGCGGCTCTGGTATCTCTGAGAAGAAGAAAGATTCCAAGCCAGTCGTCAATGTGGACCCCAAATCCAATGCCCACGAAGGGAGCATGGAGCGGATAGCCATGATCGACGACGACATGTTCGTGACGGGCAGCGACAACGGCTCCATAGCCCTATGGAGCCTGCAGAAGAAGAAGCCTGTCTTCGTCCTGCCCCAAGCTCATGGCATCGAGCCAGCGTTGACACCGGAGAAGGCATCAGGCGAGATAGACCCCGACCCAGCGGTGATCCCCCCTCCTCAGCCGCGTTGGATCACAGCTTTGAGGACAATACCGTACTCAGACATCATCCTGTCAGGCAGTTGGGACGGTTACGTCCGTGTGTGGAAACTGAGTGATGACAAGCGACGGCTAGAGCGCGCGGGCGTACTGGGCGCAATATCAGATGAGGACGGCAACATCCTGTCACACAATCCACAGTATCAGTTTCCTCAGGAGGCACTGACAAACGGCAGCGTAGAGCAGCCTAAGGTGAATGGCAGCTCGTCTGCACAAGCGGTCGCACAGAACGAGAAGGAGAGGTCGTCATCTCCCACTCCAGACACTGCTCTCGGCCTCGTCAAGGGCGTAATCAACGACATCTCCACATTCGAGCGTGGTGATCGTGGCAGGGATGGGCTGTGCGTCGTCATCGCTCTGGGCAAAGAGCACCGCCTGGGCCGGTGGAAGAAACTACAGGGCGGTCGGAACGGGGCCATGGTGTTTGAGGTGCCGAGGGTTAGGAAAGAGGTTGTCCATACCAATGGTGTTGAGCATGCATCTGAAGAGGAATCGGCATCATGATTTGCATAGCAAACATTGTAGGCATGGCTTCGGAAAAGAACTGAGGCGACATGACAAACATCCCGCTTTCACATCTGTTTGCAATAGTGATGTGGCACATGCATAGTCGACTTCGCACGTGAAGTTTCTCCTTTGAAAAGTATTATTTCCATGCTATAGAGCCCTGGTCAAGAGCACAGCTAATGTAAAGTTCCGGAGGCATGTCGAAGCCATTCTCCGTCCGACTACTCTCAACCACCCTCCACCTGTTTGGTCTATGTGAGCCAGGTCTGCAACTTCTCGCACATGCTTGAACCAGATACAAAATCGCTTTGCCTCAAGGCGCCAATGCTATCAAACACACAAGGCCCAGATGCTTCTGCATTGTGCATCCAAACTTGCATGCATTTCAGTTGTATTATTTGCTGACGCTGCTTTGGTGCAGGTGCACCATTACGACAAAGAACACAAGTCTCGGCCATTGTGTCTCTACCAGGAGAGGCGGCTGGCTCGATTTGAGTGCCCGTCTGTCGAAGGTTCCTGACCCAATGTCGTTTCTTATCCGGACCGCCAACCTGACCAGAACCCCATCATTCCAAAGTCAGGTCAATTGTAGGACTCTCTCTTTTTTTGCCCTTCGTGGCCCCGCCTTCCTCATCGCTTGATGACGGAATCACCTCACTCTTCGTGACTCTACCTTTCGCAGCACCATACCTGCGAGCATGTCCACCATCCAAGGGAGAGCTTGTAAAATTGCCCTTGTCGCCTGAACCCTTGACCCCAACAAGATTTTCCCGACTCGTCTTATTCTTGACAGGGGCGGCTTTCACGGGTGAGCTTGATGCCGATGAGGATGGAATTGGTGCCAGAAACCTCCTCTCATCAAATATCTTGGCCGGTGTCGCCGTCTGGGTGATTGTACTCTGAGGTATTTCTCGGGCTGATGGTGTTTCTCTTGTCGCTGAGGACTTGGGGACTTCGCCATCGCTCTCCAACTCTATTGACTCCACAGGCTTTGACGCGGATGCGACCGAGAAGCTATGTGCTTCGGCACCCTCAATGCTCTCGTCCACATTCACAATCATGCTAGCGTTATTGACGTCGTTGTTGACGTTGGCAGGTGTATCGGTCTGTTGAGATTGCCGATGGCTTGGTCTTGTTTGTCCAACCTCATCGTGGCGGTCGACGGCCGCTGGCTGTGGCACATCATCCTCCACATGAGCGACACGAACGTCATGATTGATGGCTGCCCGCAAATGACTCCTTTCAGCCAGCAAGGGTGTTACCTGGCGAGAGTTTGCCGCTGAGCTTGACAGGGGCGCGGGCGATTCTCGGACAGGTGATTCAACAGAAGACCGAGAAGGAATTTCTGATGCCACCGCTAGGCCTTGCGGCTTCTGCTTCTGACGCTTAGCCTGGGCCCTTTCGCGCCTCCTGTGTTCTTGATCTCTTTGATAATCTTTCTGCATCTTGAAAATGAGCTCGCGAATCTCATTCCGCAATGTCGGAGCTTCCACGTCCCAATCTCTCGGCTCGCGCTGCAGGATGTTCTTCACAAACCTGTGCGGGTCCTTCATGAATTCCCGCATATACCCTAGGAGATAGACACCGCAATCCGTAAAGTTGGGTTGGGTGGGAATGTCCTTTGCAGACGTTCCGAAGTTACCTGAGGCCTCGACGCGCAGCCCCTTCTTGGCCTCAATCTCATGTTGTAGATAAGTTTTCAGTGCGGTATTAACTGCTGAGTGTGTCCCACCTAATGAATCAAAAGTAATCACTATTGGTGCTTTAGGATCGTACTTCCGGATGGAGCCTTTTCTTGGCGCTTTCGGCTTCTTTGCCGCAGCTGCTTTCCTGTGCTCGTCCTGATAGTCTGATACAATTTCGGCAGATTCATCATCGATCGAGATATGGCTGACATCAACAGCAATTTTCTTCATGGTGTCGCTAGCTGGCGTCTCTGCAACATCATCCTCTGCGACAGCGTCCGCCTGGTCTTGAGGCTTATCCGAGCCATGCTCATCTGTTTCCGAGGTGGCATGGGGGGACAGAAGCCCCTTGGCGTTGCAAATGATAGCGACGTACCAGTGCGCATGCTCATTGATCGGTACGATGATGTAGTCGAACGAAAGAAGATCAACTTTGGCTGTCCAGTTCTTGACGCCTTCGTAGTTGACCATCCCTCGTTTTGATCTCAGCTTCTCCCAGAAGAAAGAATTGAAGAAGTAGACCTTCTTAGCCAGCTGTTCGTCTGTGTTCTCCAGTTGCTTGTGAAGATACTTGAGGTACAGTGTAATGATCTCATCATTTAACAGCTGGCCTTCATCGAGTCGTTCGACGTCACTTTTGCCGATGACGGTGCGCTCGTACACGAGATCGATTCTCCAACCAGCGGCCCAGTCAGGGTGGTTGGCCGTCCATCTGTCAATCACTGGTGAGGGACTCTGGGGCTTGGGCCCCGCTGATCGAAGGTTTCTCTGGGATCGCAGTTCAGGCTCATATGTACCTATCCGAGAGGAGGTCTGCAACTTCTTGTCATTGCGCACATTTCGCCGTGGCTGGCATTCTGACTGACTGTCGTCACCAAAGTTCTCTCGAATTTGCTTCTCTTGCTCAGGTGTCATGGATGTTGCTTCTTGCACAGATGTGGCCTTTCCCTCAGCCAGAACTGGACTATCACCTTTCATTTGCACCCGAAGCGGTCTTTCGTCGGCAGCCTGCTGTGAATGCTTTGGATTCAGCCCCGCTGACTGGGCTGATGGTTTGGGTTTGGCTTGATTGCTCGTGGACTCCTTGTGCTCTAAGTATTGCACATCGGTATCTGGCGCCTTTCCGGTTTTGTTAAACGCCTCAATTCGTTCACCCTTGTGATCCATCTCCTTTGCCAGAGCAACACTGTGCTGGATCAGTAACTTCCCTTGAAATCAGAAATCCGCGAGACTCACATATCCATGGTGACTCTGGCAATGGTATCGATGACACTGCAGCACCTGCTCACAAACCGCTCCGCTAAGTGACCATTGCCAAACTGTATGAAGAGGACAGCCCCTGTGTTCAAGGGATGTGTGCCATTGGAAGACTTCAATATTTTAACAATCATCGAGTTTCGAGCATGGAAAATCTTGGTGACCTTGGACAACGTGGGTGTTAACCACACGAGATCAGGTATCGTTTCTCCGGTAACAGCATCAACAGCTTCGAAAAGCGAACCCCCCTCTTTTGTTGGGACCAAAACACAGGGCCTGTCGCTCGCGCCTTTGGCATCTCTGGGCATGGACCCCTTGGCTGGATACGCGTACCTGGGTTCGCAGACAGCCTTAGTGACGCGAAGACGGCCGCGATCGCCTCCGATCTGTGCGACTTCAGAGCCGAGAGTCATTCTGTGTATGTTAGTGCGATCTGAAGGCTGTGTACGCCGCTTGGCCAGCGACGTCGTCTGGGACTTGTCGTCGATTTGATTCTCGATTTGTCGCTTTCTTCCGTCCATTTGTTGGCTAACCAGCACGGTCGTCTTTTTGAATGCGCCTCGCGCCTGAATCGGCTGGTCCATGCTCAGCTCATCCTCGCTTCCACAGCCTCCGTCAAGGAGTCTCGAGTCTGTGTAGGCGGCCTTTGCTGCGGCTGTCTTCGCACTTGGCCGCCCATTGATCACAGATGCCCGAGCTACTGGGCCGGCTGTCACTACTGGGTCTTCATCATCTTGGATGGGATCGTTGGTGGGCTTTTGAAGCTGCAGAAGACTGTTCCGTGACTTGAACGGCGCAGACGAAGTCATCTTCTGCGTGTGTATCTCGGAGTCATCATCCACAATGCCGCCGGAAGGCCGCCGTGCTTGTGGCCTCCGCCTTGACCGCGAAGTAGTTCCCAACCCTCCCCTATGTTGAGCGCTGCGATATTCTTCGACTGTTTTGCCGTTGGCAGATCTATCGGCACTCGATCGTAGACTCAGGGCATCCTGTCCGTCCTGGGCTCCTTTTCTTTGACCGCTGCTAGCTGCAACTGACCTCTCGGGCAACTCTGGGCTGCTAGGAATGATGTGGACGTCGTGACGCGCATCGTCTTCGATACGCCGTCGTTTCGCGGGGTTGTCCAGTGAGGATTCTCGTACACGTTTGGGTGTCGTTGCGGGCGCTTCTGTCTGAGATGATCGACCGTTAAGAAGGTCCCCATAAAAGAATTTCCCTATGTCCTTTAAGCTGCGACCCATTTTCGCGCCTTCTGGTTTCCTGTGGAAGTTCAGCAACCGACCCCTGAGGTCATTTGTCGAAGACTTACCCATAGTCGGGGAAGGAGTTCCTGTCAGACCAGTATCTCTCGTAGGCGTTCCTGTCAGGTTGTCAACTCCAGCTCCTGATACGCCATAATGGGTCTTCCAAGCTACCATGGAGGGTTCCTCGAAACGGTAGTGGGACCAACCGCAGATGCGGCGGAGGTCTCGCCACAGCCCTTGCTTCCGTTTAGTTGGGTCGTTTGAGGCCTTGGTCTGCGCCGAGTATGGGTCAGGCTCCTTTATCTCCAAGGCCCACAGGAGCAAAAGACTTGAGGCTCACACATGCCCTACTTCCACAGAGTCGTCCGTCTCTGCCTTGCGCAGTCGCACGGTCGAGTCACCGGCCTGTACGAGGGGTCGAGGTAGTCGCGAGGATTTCTAGTGGTCACGAGGTGGATCAGTAAGAGGAAGTGTTGGGCAGACAGGAGGCCGAAGACACCAAGACACCAACCAAATGGGCAGCTCCCTGCGTCGTTCTGCGTCGACTTTTTGGCAGCCGTTGAGATCGGCCTCGAGTTGCGCACTTGCACCCAACATCCCTGTCCGGGTGGCCCCACTTGCCTCGCAGTGGCAGGCAGTGGGAATGGAGCACCCCCTGCTGGGCAACTGACTCACAGGGCAACTAGCCTAGCCTGGCAGGCTCGGGACTCTCCCGCCGCCTGCTAACAAGCCCACATAGTGCTGACAGGAAACGGACAAAGCCATGCCTACTTCCTAAGTAGGTACCTAAGGGGTCCTGTAGCAAGAGGAAGCGAGGTCCGAGAGAGAAGCAAATCCAAACGGCCATAGACAACATAATCCAGAAACGATCTACTCACCATCTTCGTGCCCATTTTGGTGCATTGCGGAGCGTCTGAGTCTTTGCAGCAATGAAAGCACTGAAGTAAGTGGGTAGTTCACTGGCAGACCGCTCATGGAAGCTCAGAGGCACTCGAGCTTCAGCAAAGTCATCTGGTGCACGGCTCATCTGGACAGCTGGTTCCGTAATCAGTCAGAGGCGGTGGTCTCATCATCCCATGCTCCTGTTGGGCAGTTTCCCAGAACAAAGAGGCGACAAGACGCTGTAGCGATCTTTATGCACCAGGGAGAAGGGAAGGATGGTTATGTAGCAAAGAGCATCAGGATTGGGGTTGGTGGAGGGGACTTGCGGAGTTAAATGTTGCATCTCCGCCTCCAATGGTTTACCTCTGCTGCACATGAACCACATACAGTAGATAGATAGTGCCATCCCCAGACTCTTGAGTTTTCCGACCCCAATTGTGTCAACTATAAATAATACCATGGATTCTGGCGTTCAGTAAGTATCAACATTGATGGACTGGCTACGAGAGATGTTCTATCCTGCACCCAAATCGGGATCTCGCTCTGTCTTTGATCAGAGCGTGTGTTTCTATCCCCGAATGCTATAGGTAGTGCACTATTCCAGTTCGATGATTCTAAATTCTAGCCTTGAATAACCCAACTTGGTTCATCATAAAACTGGAAGATGCTATAGAGGCTGTTGGTAAGATCCAAGAGAGATTCTGTTACAATCAGCATCACTGGACTTGTCATGCATCGCTTGTAGGTATTCACTGTTTACGACGCCTTTCCCATCCACTTGGTCTGATACGGGTCTCGGGTCCATCTGTTCTAGAAATTAGTCCCTGTGAAAGCAGCCTGCACGCTGCCAAAGCCCTGTGGACACTGCCTCCCCAGACCAACACTTCCGCTCCTCATGTAGCAGATCCTTGCCTCTGCACATGCTTGGTTGGTGCAGTTGGGGCTCATGACACTGCTCTTCCCCTGATACGTGTTCTGCAGGGACACCAAGCTCCTGTCCTTTTCCATTGCCTCGGTGACACGATGCCAGAATGTTGCATTCAAGGGCTCATTCTCACCCCACCCCGCTGCCGTTCCATACGCCTCGCGGGTGGAGTACTCAAACTCCCAGGTTGGTCCAGACCCTTCGAGAGAGGAGAACTTGGAGACGTCCGAGTAGAATGTGTATGCTTCCATAACTTCGAATGAGCCCGTATCTATTTCGTACATCCTATACCTATAGATTGAGGCATCAGTTAGTTACTTCTTTGGAAGGCAAGGGCAAAGACAAAGGATCGTCGCGGCTGTTGTCAGTTGCTACAGTTTTCCAAGATATATTTGTAGCCGTCTTTCTCCTCATCCCCACCCCTCCCCTTTTCACCTTTCTCGTTTCCCAAGAGCAAGTCCCACCGCGGAATCAGTATTGCTATCACTCACCCAGAGTTCAGATTTGTTAGCGGGGTCAGCGAGGGGCCAACCCAGGCATTGGCAACGGCATTCTCAGCAGACTGGTTCGTGCCGTTGTTGCTGTAGTAGATGAAAGCCTGGTCTTCATGGGTGTGACCAAAGAACACTCCTGCAATAACGTGGGGAGAGTATCGCTCGACGATCTGATAGAAGTAATCGGACCCGCCGGGGGTGGGATTTGTCCCGTCCCCTAAGACATTGTTAGTAGATGTTCCCGCTTCCGTGAACAGAGACACAGATAGCTTCCTATCCAAGTACTTACACCCAGTCAGGACATGTGCAACCACATATGCCCTCTGACCGGCGTCTTCGGCTTTTTGTAGCTCATCAATAAGGAAGGTGAATATCCCAGAGTAGTCCGGATCCGCGATGTGCAGAAAGGCGTAGTAATTACTCTTGTAGTAGAAGTCGCTGTTAAGCGTGATAATCCTGACACCGAGTGGGTGCGTTACCGCATACGCGCCGTAATGCACAGCGGCCTCGGCCTGCGTGCTACTATTAATCCAGCCATAGTGTTCCCACAATTGTGAGATGTGGTCATAGTTCCAAGAGAACTGCTCGCCCAGTGGACCGTTATTGTCAATTGCGTGAGGGGCATCGTTGTTTTCTGGGCTGCTGTCGTGATTACCCAGGGCAGCGTAAATGGGTCCGCCAATGTACGCTTTGAACATTTGGAGGAGAGAATCTTCGACATCTTCGACGAAGGCTTGCGAGAGCTGGACCTGGGAAGGTGCATGCGTAACCATGTCTCCCGTGTAGAAGGTCATTGCTGGGGGATCATCCTGAGAAGTCCCTGTCAAAGGCCCGATGGACTGTAGAGCTGCGAGTGCCAAATAGTACGGTGAGTCACATCTGAACCATCCATACAGAGGAGCAGGAATCTCGACAGCTAGCAGGCTTCCATTTGATAGAGCACTACTAGGCCGACAGCAAGGGCTGCTTGTACAGTCACCTTCTGTGCCGGCCTCGTATCTCGGATCTAGAGGTCGAGATTAGTCAGAATGTCTCCGTGTTAGAGTCTCGTCGCTCACCTAGATGCATATCCGAGAGATGGAAAACCTTTGCCCTTTTCCCACTCCTCGCAGGCACGCTTACACCATCGGGCTTCTCCTTTGGGAACGTCGCCTTGACAGAAATCACCGGTGGCGCACTGCAGAATTTCGTACTCAAAGAAGAGCAGATGTACCGGCCGTCCAAACCCGCAAAATCAGCTTTTGCCAATACCTGCGTCCACACAGCCCCAAAGCTGCCTGCTTCGTATGTGTTCTGGCATGCCGACTTTGAGCTGAATCCAGTGGCTTGGCACAGAGCTACCAGGGCGTCCGGGACGTGTGCGGGCGCAAGGCTGGCCGCAAACTTCGCGACCGATAGTGCTGCTACGCATTTGGAACAACTGTCGGCCAGGCCCGTATTGTTGGCTGAGATAATGCCAAGGACCTCGGTCACGGCCGCTGAAATAATGGCAGCGCTGGCAACATCAGAGAGATTAGCAGCAGCCACAGGGTAAAGGACTGGGTCCAGGTCTTCGGTCGGTATAGTCGATGGGTCCGTAAGATTCAGCGGAAATGTGATATTCAACACAGGATCGTAGATGGCTGGCTGAGGCTCCTGTGTTGGTCCCGGTTGGACTTGCTCACTGTCAGGACTGATAACGCTTGGCCAGGTGCCGGAGACCCAGGGAACATAGTCTTACCGTAGTAGGAAGAGTAGACTGAGGTAGGAAATGCAGTAGGGACGACATAAGAAGCAGCCCCTGGGAGACTTGCCTCGGCGGCACTCACGGCGGCGAGAAGCGGATATTGTGGCCGCATACCGGTCATGAGCTTGCCCTCGAGGGCAATACAGCCTGTGGTACTTGATTTCAGTGTTTATTCACGAAAGAAGAAAAAAAACGGCCTGTAGCCCGCTATCACCGGATTAGACAAATAGCCCAGGTTTCTGGAAGGGTCGAAAGAAGCTCCGCAATAGACTGGTAATACATCATGGAAAATTCCCATGGACATAATAAATAATTATTGTGCCACACGGCCAGGCTTCCAGGGACATGAGAGAAGCCTTTCTGACATCAACCAGACCGGGACCGGGATTCTATGAGGGGCGGGTTTAGCCGTATTAGGATATCTTTAGAGGCCGATGAGGAAACGTGCAAGATTCATTGGATTCGAGTTCCGGCGCGGGGCCGTCGATATGGCCCAGCAGGATATATACGCATGGCCGATCATTTGAGCTGCAGCACGTGTGCCTAGTAGATACAGTGATAGCCTGGTGATCGATCTGTAGTCCATAGTGCCGGGAATACGAGGGTCCTGCGATTGAACGCAGCCATGGACAAGATAAGAAGTTTGCCATATCTCACGAAAAGGCCGCTCGTCCAAAATGTACCTCTCTGACTAGCCAACGAACGATCTGCTCAGGAAAGCCGAGTCAAAGACTCCAGCTCGCTTCTCATAGTCTGTCAAGGCCTGGGACAGACCACTTGGCCCGACTTCTAAGGCTTCGTTGCCGTATTGAGGGCAAACGGTCCTAGTTGCAGAGCATGGCCAGCTCCGTCATGCTCGGACAGCCGTTGTCTGCCATTTCCTGAGCTAGAAAGTGCTTGGGATGCTGTGGTGTGGTGTGGTGTACTGTGTTGTAAACGAAGGGTCGCGCGCATTGATGATGGCGTCCAAGAATGTTGATCTCGCCATCGGTCCCAGGCCACGTGATGGTTGTCCTCCATTGCCGGTTGCAATCAAATCTCCAGGTGGAAGTGTCTGGGTCTCTGCTCAGGTACCCAAGGCAGTCAAGCAGGTGAAGTTTGAGCTGCTAGGGCTCATGCAGCAAATTGGGAGCCCTTTTTGTTGGTAAAGTCCAAAGCAGAACCCTATCGGGCCTAAGAGTTGCATACACAAGCTGAGCCCTTGGTGACGGCAGCACGTGGGCAGGAGTCTTGCTGGTGAAGAAACGGTTGCAAATGAGGTGGAGTACGTGGCTACCGTTTTGGGCACTGCAGTTTGGCCAAGGCCAGACTTGCACGCTGCCTATCCCTGCACTGCTTCCGTCGCTCTCACTCACCCTAGCCCACCTGCGCTTGCACCTCCTGCACCTCGCGCATATGAACGCGCTCATCGTCTTGCTGCCGTGATAGTGCACCCCTCGATCAACCCCAGCCCCTGGTGCTCGAGAACAAGGCCACGCTCACCCTCTCGCTGGCGCTCATTACATACCTGTTCCACAACGTGACGGGCCGAGGTCCCTGGCATGGGCTGCCGCAGACTAGGCTAGGCGTCAATGAGCGGCTCCAAGCAAAAGGCAATCAGTATTGGCAACACCGAGAGGAGCAACAACAACGGTAGCAGATCCCACAGCAGCAGTGGCACTCGCACACGCACACTCACGCTCACAAGCACGCCTCGATTGGACACAACACGCATGCGTACTCGTGCTCAAGCCAAGGCCCAGCGTGCTGAATCTCTGAAGAGGCAAAAGCTGCGCCATGATACTCGTCAAGACAACGTCTTTGCCATCAAAGATATAGTTGACGAGAAGTTCATCCGCGGCGAGCGCCACTACAAGATCGACTGGCAAGAAGATCCCAACACTGGTGAATCAGTTTCGCCCACTTGGGTTTGCCATCCCTTTTCTCAGCAACCAAGCTTTTGACTAACCTTTTGAGTAGGAGCCCGAGGAGAACGCAAACGAGGCCGCTGTCAGGGACTGGGAGTGGGACAAGCAGCGCCGCGCCCTGGTCAGTCTCACCTCGGAGGAGTCAGTCGCCGACGTTGAACCCTCCGAGGCCTCAACACCCGGTGGAACTCCCGCCCGAGCCATCTTCGTTGAGCTGCAGTCCAAGTCGGATTTCTTGAGGTCAAGGCCAGATTTCGACCTTTCCGACGTTATCATTGTCTCCTCGTCACAACTTTCACAATTCCCGAACTCTGAATCTCAGACGGAGCTCCCGCCTTCTCAATTCTTTGTCGCCTCGTCTCATCCATCTCTTGACTTTATCGCAGATTCCCAACCTGTGAACCCGCCCCTGGTTGAGTCTGAGCAGACAAAAGCCACCACTAAGAACCCAGGCTTCAGCCAGACGACCATTCCTGATTCTCAGGACTTCTCGACAGACTTATCGCAGGACCCCACCATCGCCGGCTTCGCAGGCCGAGGACACAGCTTGTCACCAGTGGGTCAGGAGACTCGAGCCGTAATAGGAAGACCGGCGAGCGCATCCACACAACACCTATTACTCGAATCATCCATACCATCTCGTCAGCCTGGTACTGTCTTGGGCTCCTTTGGAACTCATTCGATCCCCCGTTGGGAGGAAGGAGAGTGTTTAGGAGAAGACGGCCAGCAGGGAGCAGAGGCAGAATATTCGCAAGTGGAGAACCCGGTCTCAGGTAGGCCGGCGTCTAGTTTTGAGGGCTTCTTTACTCAAGTGGATTTCGGAAGTGGCAGCTCCGACCTGCCTGGCAGCTCAGCATCACGACATCAATCTCAGAAATCCGCTTCCCAAAGCGAGCAGCCTTCAAACACCTTGGCTGATGTGACTCCATGCGACGACTCTCAGCAAGCTGCCCAGATAATATCGCCCTTAGTAGCAGAAGCTCCTCTGTTCTATACGCAGAACGAGGAAGACTTCTTCACAGCATCGGAGGACTACGAGATCGTCCCGGATACTTTAAAGAAAACCGCACGACGCAACCATGGATGAGTCGGAGGTCGCTTCGTCGGAACGCTCTGCGATTGAAGAGCTAAGAGCAATTCAAGAGGCTTTCATACCTGGTTATCACAACGGTACCGCCGTTGACAGTACTGTTGCAGGGCAAGATCCAAATGCACCCCCTTCACCGGTCTCTCCGTCCACGATTCTCAACAGCGTAGAGCAAGACTCACTCGAGAACCTGCATCATCCGGGTCTCAATCACTCTGATGTTGACCCGACATCTTGGGCTCAACCATCTGAATTATTTCCCGGTGGCACAGAGCCTCAGCACGATGCGCCGCCTATTGCTTCCAGCATGGTATCTCTGAATCCCCCTGCGGCAGCTTTGGGTGCAATTGAGGACTTGGATTTACCATCGAATGCCCTGAAACAACACATGGGAGCGAGTATGGAAGAGAGCGACGTGCCCGTTACAGTCACCCCATCAGCTCTGCTCGCGTCTGTCGATCTTAACGTTCCCTCTGACCTCTCACTTCGCCCAAGCAGTGGTTTGCCTGGAGAAGTCGACCCTGTTGTCGCATCAAGCGAGGGCCACGACGATGTCGTCATGCACAACGATCAAGATTTCGACATTCTCCCTTCCGAGGACAGTGCACCAAACGAGTACCTCGTCCCAATACCTCCTGCGGCCAGAATCCGCGCCGAAGCTTTGGACTTCATCAATGAACATCGCCAAGAAATACACGCTTTCACTACAAGTATCGATTATGATGCCGACCGGTCACCAGATCGCAAAATTACCGCCAAAATCGACGAGATCCTTCAGCATCTCACTGATCTGAGCAATCTACCACCTTATCACAAAGACCTTTCTGGCCTATCTCAGGAAGAATGTGTGAGATATGCCAGAGACACTAGCAGCAAACTGTCCTTTGTATACGAGTTCCTGGAAGGCTTGCGTGACGCAGCTGTGGAAATTGCCATTCTCGCTGATTCAGGCACGATATCGAAGCAATTAGAGGCCATAGTGTCACAGGGTGGTATTGCATATCGACATCTTCGAGAGAGCTGGCCGCAAACACCAACTGCCCAAGGCTCAGCGTGCAGGGTGGTTCTGATCGATGCATCTATTGAAGGTGCGCAACCTGTGCGCACTGCGAACATCGTGCTTGCGTATGACCAGACCGCTGAGAATTGCGGCCTCCTCGACCAATATAAGACCGACAGTTTGGATAGACAGGAGCCATTGGTGTTTTCTCTTGTGGAGGTGTACACACTCGAACACATCAACCGGCGCCTGTCCCCCGCGATGGACCCGTTCGAGCGGAAGCAGGCACAAGCTCATTGTTTGGCCTTTCTTTCTAGAAATCTCGAAGATGAGTGGATGTATGAGCGAATCCCGCAACCACATGAGATGGCGCAGGATCTGATTCGCTATCTCGTGGATGATGAAGGACGCTTCACTCGTCCTGAAACGAGATGGGAGACGTGGGAGCACCAGACGGTCCCTGAAGATGTCTTCGATCGATACAAGGCATTCAGGAGTCGAGAAATCTCCTCTGTCAACCGAAAGCGGCGGTTGGAAGATGGCGATGACGTCTCTGAGACTCCAAAACGGGCTCGCATCGAGTCACCGCCTGGTCTGAGCGATGAATTGAGGGAGCTCCTGGGTGCCGATGCCACTTTCACGGGCCATGCAGCTCAGGTCTCCATTGAGAAGCTCGAGGACCTTGTTGCTCTGGTAGGTTATCGCAAATCAACCTGTCCTAATTTACGATGTACTGACAAACCCTAGGCAAAAGATTTAAAAGCTGCATTGGACAAAAAAGGCGAAGAATTGAAGGGCTGGGTGAAGACCGTGAGAAACTTCCAGCCTAAATTTCAACAAGCCGTCAGAGACCGCAACAGCTTTGAGGAGGAGCGCAACAAGGCGCTCAAGGACAAAGAGAAGATTCAGAAGCTGCTCGATAGCAGCCAGGCAAAGACGATCAAGCTTCTGGAAGAAAAATACGAGCTTGAAATCAAGCTGCAGGAGTTGACGAACACCGACGATCCCAACACTACGGCAGCCGCGCAACGGGAATTAGATCTTGCATCCTCTCGGGAGAACGCAGCGAGTCTTGAGAAACAGCTGACGTTCTCAAAAAACAACGTCGAATATGCGCGCAGCCGGTATCAGGACGCCTCTGACAAGGCTGCTTCTCTAGAGGAAGAGAACGCAGCCTTGAAAAGCCAAATCGCGGAGCTTGAGAAGAGAGCCTCTGGCAATGTCGTCAAGCTTCGGGAGCTCAGTGCAGACGCGGCCCGCTCGGAGGCCTGGCGGCTGTACCTGGACGAGAAGGCTCAGCGCCACAGCGCGGAGCGAGAGCTAGACAGGAAGAATGAGGAGCTGCGAAACTACAAGAGCCGGTTTGGTGGCCGCGAGACTAGGGGAAGTAGTGTTCCCCGTAGCCCTCGGGTCCGTCAAGTATCCAGCCGGAACACAAGTCCAGTCGGTGACAACGGAAATGGCGGAAATGGTAGTGGACCAGGCCCCATTTCCGGCGTTTTTGGTCCGAGGAGCACACATTTGAAGGAGAACTTCTAGGGGAGAAGAGACAGGTCACTAATCAGTGCATGAAATGGAAATGTCGTGATGTCGTTTCCAATGCGATTGGAGCTAGCGAGGTTGGCCACTTGCACAGGGCGTAATCATGTTATTGCTATTGCATACTATATCAGAACAGCAAGCGTTTCCAACACTGTTAGAAGCTGCTACGTGGACAGCAGATTTGGGCAGCATCTTTCATTGCCACCCTGTCAAGAAGAGCGGCTCATCTCAAAGCTGTCCAGGACCGGCACTGATCGTTCGACGTCAGTCTGCTGATGAGTTTGGATAATCTTGCCTTTCACAAAAGATACATTTTCTGAGATTTAAGCTGCTGGCACCTTTTCCCTCCACCACTGACTTCGCCTGTTCACATCACAGAGCGTGGGACAGAGGTGTTATTCTGACCGTCGAGAGCCATGGTTCAGAGGCTCTCAGCGCAAGAAAGGGGCGGAGCAGTCACAAGAAATAAAGTGTTACAGATGCTCTTATAGATCCCTTCCCATCTTGCAGTCTTTCTCAATATGCCAGATTCGCGATCTCAGTTCCGGGCATCAGCTCATACTGAGGCTGGCTCCCATAACTGGCGTCATAAGTGCCGAGCTTGTCATCATTGGCGGATGCGACTTTACCGAATGACACCGTTGAGAAGGGAACTTATTGTGCCTCGCCTGTGTATATGTAATCTGAGGCTGATCGAGTGAGAGCCTCCCGTCAAGAACAGACAATGGTCCAAACGCGGGGCTCATGCAGAGCCGCACCATTCGACGTGAACATGGACGTACAGATACCGTGGGGCTTGTATCCATACGTACATTATGTATATCATATGTGTATATTTTTATGCACACACACAAGACACCCTGGTCCAAGGCGCCATACTTGGATATCTGGGAGGGCAAGTCGCTATCCAGTAACGTCCTCTCTCCTAATCCAAGTTTATTTCGTGCTTCGACTTCCTAGTATTGACTATACTGTACGACATGTAAGAAGCATGAGCGTTTGGTAAGGCAGATCTGTGATACGCAGTGAACATATAACACGGCCGGGTCCATACTGTATTCGAAATTTCCAGTCTTCCGTTGCGTTTACTGTTGCCGGTACTCGTCGACACACTTCTACGAGGTTTCAAGCTCCGACGGCGAGTCCAAAGGAACTAACTCAGGTCACAAGTTGGTAAAATGCTACGCATATGGGTGTGACTCCCTGGTTTCGCAATTATCACAATGCCAGCCGCACAAAAGAAGCTGGAGAAACCGCACAGGTCAATTCTGTGTTCAGGCGCAAAGGTTCAAAGTACAAAGTAGTGGCTAGCCAAGCGAGTTCATCTCGTAGTGTCTCTGTTGTACAATTCCGGATCCAATGAGCAACCTACTCTTTTTTGTGGCTGACTCGCTGTGTCCGCGGTCCGTTGGCAAGTACTACGCTGTTGCTTCTCCTCCTCCTGGGCGGAGAGAGGGGATGTGATGGCCAGTGTCACTCACCTCGAGCTCGGTTCACACGGGCTTGTAACTGCTCAACCGCCAATTCAGTAGATATGAGAAGAGTAGAGAATTAAAGTTCCCCATGGCCTCCTCTGCTGTTGGTACATTACCCGGTATCATAACACCGAGGCAGAAGGCAGCACCGCCGTCAGTGGATCTCGCTTCGTTTGACATGAGAACATGGACAACGTCAGAATTTCCCCTCCCGCCTTCTATGAAAATAGTAGTCCCAAGCTGGCTGCTGTTTTGTCTAAGGTTGGTGTTTTTCCCCCCTTGATAGTAGCACATATACAAATCCGGCCTTGCTCAGTTTCGCCTCGCAACTTGGATTCAATATTGAACTGCCTTCTCCCGCGCGGTACGGAATAGAGTGTCCGCACCTCGTGTGGTTCGGCGAGTTTCGTGGATCACGGGTATCTAGTGCTCGGCCGTCTCCTCAGGGTACAGATCCTCCTTGAGCAGAACGCCGAGCTCCTTGCGCAGGGGCTCGAGCTCGGTGAGGTATTGCTGGTACTGCTCCTTGTTCTCGACCTTGGACTTGATGCCTGTTGTGATCCCACGGGGTCAGCCAATCGCAATTTCTGTGACAATTCAAAGCTTGTGGTCGTTAGCCATACCCTCGAAGATGCGCACAGCAGTGGGGAAGTCGTTAACCCTCCGGGCGGCCCTCAGCGCGGCCGTGCAGACGGAAGGAGAGGGGACCAGATCGTAGGCGAAAGCATTGTTCAGGTTGCGCTATGTCGGGTCGAGAGGGTCAGCGGCAATTCCGTCCGTCCGGCGTGGCCGGGAAGCTCGCGGCCTGGGGCCAAACTCACCTGGAGCTCGAAAACATCCTGGACACTGTCGAATTCCTTCTCATATCTGTATTGGCAGTGGCTCCGTCAGTCATTGATCCATGACGGCATCGTTCTGTGGTCCAATTGACCCCGATTGACCTTCGAGTCGAGCTATGACGTGACGTGCTGGTGTTGTTTGCACGTCACCGTGGAAAGGGCCTGTCGGTCGCCGGGATGTCCTCACCTGTCGCTGAATTCCTCGAACGACTCCTCGTGGTGCTCGGCCCACAGGCGTGACGAGGTGCTGAAGCTGGGGCGGGCGGCGACCAGAGGGCGGGCGGCAGTGGTCCGCAGGGTGGTTGCACGGAAGAAGGTCGAGGCCGTGGGGCCACGGGCGGCGATACGGAGGAAAGACATGGTTTTTTTTTTTTTTTTTTTTTGGTGGTCTCCAGCACCTGCTGTGCACTCGTCCTCGAGGTTGGGTCTGCGGATGGCAGCGACAAGGGGAGCGAAAGGGTTGACCTCACAATCGCAAGTGAGTGGAGAGTGGAGAGTGATGCGGTCGAGGGTGCGTGGGTGTGGTGTGCTGTTTGTGTTGGTTGACGGTTGAGAGAGCAGCTTTCCGGTATGAGTAGGGTGCCTATCAAGATCGGACCACCTGCGCCAGAGCTGCGGGTAAGCCAGGAGCCAGGCTCAGCTGCCAGACCGTGCCGGTTGGGAGGAAGGAAGTTGTCGGGCCACCTCTTCGAAAGCCCATGATTGGACAGCCGGTCTCTGGCTTGAGCTCCACTCCGCCCAAATCTGGCCAATTGACCCGGCTGCTTTGGTGAGCAATGAGCATTCCACCACTATCACTTTCAGGGCGCAGGTGTGTGAGTCGCTGATGCTATGTACTCGGGGCTCGGCTCATGGATCCAGTCCACAACACATCATGCGCGTTGCTCATCTCAATGAGACAGACGTTGGTGGATGGATGGGTGGGCTTCTAAGACAGCACTCGAAGACCATAGGGGCATTGCGGCAGGCTCTCGACAGTAGAGTTTCTGTTGATATATATATATATACATGGACAGCTGTGGTCGAACGGCACACTACCTGAAGGTCGGCCGTCGTGGACATTGCCGTGTCGGCTACTTACTGTTCCAAGGCTCATGCTCGCAGGATGAACAGTGAACAGTGAACAGTGAACAGTGAGCAGCGAGCAGCGAGCAGCGAGGTTCGGCTCGTGTTCCGAGTCTGGGGTCACAGGCCTACCTGCCGAATCCATTCCGAAGAAGCAACGTTCCTCGCTGCAGGAACACTTCACCTTGACCACCCATCGGTCGCGGAATGACATCAACGCCATGTGTCGGGATGTTGATATCGGACCACTTGCATGTGGAACTTGAGCAACAGCAACAGCAGATGTAGCCTGCCTACATGTGGTCCATGTATATTTTGACAACCTAGACTATATGCATATGGTCTGAACGGGGTAGGCGGGAAGCTGCCCGTCACATGCATCATGTCCGTCTGCGTGCATATATTACACTGGCTGCACGTCTGGCACGATGGCATATCTACTCTAGCTCAAAGTCTTTGTGGCCGCAAGATTGCTCGCTCCCCTTCCCCCTCACCCTTTCCCGCACCTCTTCAAAAATATACAACCCAACACACACAAAACCGCTCGTGCGTTGAGAGTCGGGACATCGGCGGCTGCAAGGCCGACAGGGTGGAAATGAGACGGGACGCGTTGAGATTAGATGGAATCAAAGACCGGCACCCTAGCACCGGCCCCGGCGCCTTGGCCCGAGGCCCTCGCTGCTTCGGGGCACTTCCTACCTCGCGCTGGCCAAGCAGAGTACAGAGTACACGAGTAGGTAGATTACTATTCTTCTTTGCAAGGGTTGGGATTTGGCCCGAGGCTCTTCTGCCAGATGACCCCATTCAGTGTATCTTTCCTACATAGTACACAGTATCGTGAGAATCTAGGCATATGCTAGACTGCCTGGAGGGGACCACGTCTCTAGTAAACCTTGTGATTTCGACCATCCGGTTACAGTCTGTGCTGTTGGTGAGCAGATGCAGAAAACAATGCGTGAGCACATGTCCATCGTGAGGAGATAGTTCCAACTCATTGCAGTTACGAAGGCCTGTATCTAATTCTGGACCGGGCGCGGGAAGGTGCAGCCGCTAGGAAAAGCCTGCGCGCGCGCCCTCTTGAGGTGAGCTGCGGGTGCCTGTGCGGGTACCCGGGTTTGCGGGTACGGGCCTGGCGGGTGCAGCAGCAGCACCAGCAGCAGCAGCACTTGCGCTTGCCTTGCGCTTGCCTTGGGCTTGCCTTGGTGGTGCTCTAGTCGACTAGTCTGGCAGTCTGGCAGTCTGGCAGTCTGGATGCGACTGCCACTCGCCCGACCCCTGCGTGCCTGGCAGATTAAACACATCTCCTTTTTCCCTGTTCCTGTTCCTGCTCCTGCTTATAGACCCCCAAATTGATAAACTTTTCCCACATCCCCATCATCAGCATCCTCGCCCTTCTCTTCCGTCCCCGTCTTCCCCCCAATCCCGACCCTTCTTCTTCCCCTTCCTTGTTGTGCCGTGCCGTGCCGTGTTTGCTTCGTTGCGGACGGTGGTTTGCTGCTTGGGGATTTTGTTGAGACGCATTCAATTGTTTTCTTGTCCTTCCTTTTCTGCCGGCCGTCGCGTAAGCTAAGCTCAGCTCAGCTCGGGGCAGAGGTGCTCGCAATCAATTCGAGCTATGTACGTCTACATCTTCACGTCTGCTGCCCATACAATGGGAATGCACCACCCGCCGCCCAGTCTTTGCTTCGTCTTTAGACCAAGCCAGATCACCAGTCGTGCTCTTGCGCGCTCCCATTGTCCCCGACGGAACGTCCCCTGACTGACAACTCTACCGCAGCAGCCGTCGCATCCGCCGCCGCCGGACACCCGAACCACAATGGACAATACAGCCTCCGCCACGTTCTATGAGCGGTTACCGCTTCCCACCATCGATCGGCCCTTCGGCATCCAGCTATGGCCTATTTTTGACAAGGCATGGACGCTGTTCACCGGCTACCCGGTCAGCGAATTCCGCTTCGTCGCCGGAGAGACGCCCATGTCCACTCTGAAAGAGACTGGCATCTTTGTCGTCCTTTACTACATCGTCATCTTCGGTGGCCGCGAGCTCATGCGCAACCGGGAGCCCTTCAAGCTCAAGGCCTTTTTCCTTATCCACAACTTCTACCTCACTGCCATCTCCGGAATACTGCTCGCCCTCTTCATTGAGCAACTACTGCCTACCGTTGTCCGTGGAGGCATCTTCCACGCGATTTGCGACCACTCCGGTGGTTGGACTCAGCCCCTTGTTGTTCTCTACTATGTATGTCGACGTGTCGCCTGTCATTGTGCGCTCAATACGGTCCAGAAAACTAACATCCCCTCTCATAGCTGAATTATTTGACCAAGTATCTCGAGCTGTTGGACACCGTCTTCCTCTTCCTAAAGAAGAAGCCTTTGAGTGCGTACCCCATGAAAATTTTGCTGCCCCAAGACTAATATTTTGCTAACACGTTCTCGTATAGCCTTCCTTCACTGCTACCACCATGGCGCCACTGCTGTCTTGTGCTACACGCAGCTACTCGGAAGTACCTCCGTGTCATGGGTCGTCATCTCATTGAACTTGACGGTTCACGTTCTCATGTACTGGTACTACTTCCAGAGCGCGCGTGGCGTTCGTATCTGGTGGAAGGAGTGGGTCACTCGGCTCCAGATTATCCAGTTCATCATTGATCTCGGTCAGTTTACCCAGTCGGGACACCGTCTGTCGATATCGCTAGCTAACAAATCGCAGGATTCGTTTACTTCGCCTCTTATACCTACTTCACCTCCACCTACTTCACCTGGATGCCCAACCACGGCAAATGTGCTGGCGAGGAGTTCGCCGCCTTTGCTGGTATCGGTGTTCTCACTTCTTACCTGGTTCTTTTCATCTCCTTCTACATTGCGACCTATAAGAAGGATTCCAAGCCCAACCACCGCAAGTCGCTCCGTCGCATGTCTCAGGCTCCTCTGCCCGACCCTCACGACCTCGTGCACGGTATGTCCGGCACCAACGGGATCCTGACTGGAGAGGTCAAGACCACGGGTGCCAAGCCCAACGGTACTACCACGCGATCCCGAAAGGCGTAGAGGCCTCAGCGATTTTCGAACGAGTAGGAGCATTTGGAAAACAACGTCAAGGACGCGCTGTGTGTGTTGGGCGACCCCAGTCGCCATTTTTTAGACCGGACCGAGATCGAACGTGCCCTCAAAGTATGAAGACACGACTGAAACTTCTGACCAAGGCATGTGATATTGAAGTCTGCGGCTGTACTGTAGTGTTTTTGAATATGATAAGAACCCGTCAGCGCTGTGGGAGCCACGGGACTAGAGGGTGGGGGTTTGTGGTTCCTGACACGGGCGTGGTCAAAAGGTGGGCGGCTTTTTGTTGATCGAGTGTTGAGACATGCGGTATGATTCATCTGTCCAGGGCGGCTGTTTGGGACAAGACACGGGGACACGGAGGGCTCGGGTGAGGCTCAATAACGACCAGGGTAACGCAGCCGGACTTTCTCCACCTCACCTTCTTTCGGGGCGCTGAGAAGCTGTCTTACCATTTTTAACACCTTCGCTGTCACATATTGGCATTAGAGACTTTGCTGTGCCCTGCCCGTCAACCAGGGCGATGGTGCCAGGATAATGCATAATTACCGGTCTTAGAGGTTAAAATCATGATTTTGCCATGTTTCTGGTCATGTTGGTTCTGCTTAACGGCGTTGCTGTATCTCAAGATTGCGGTCACATGTCAGCCCGAGCAGGTTACAGGTGCCCAGTCGGTTCCGTGATCGAAAACGGCCTTGTGGTGTAACAATCAAGCAAGTGCTGCTTACCATCCGGACGAGCTTCCACGGCCGGCAAGGAGTATTGAGGACATTTCGAAAGGACAGATTCTAGTCCTCGAGACTGGATTTGGTGAGAACAACCAAGCTGAAAGTCTGGCAAAAGGCCCTTCGTTCACTGAAGCATCCCTGGCATGTGAATGTAACCCACCAAGTCATCGGGATCCGACTCTGCTGTAACCACTCCGATTCTGCCCCTGCATGCGTGTGCCTGCGCGAGACAGACCTGGGCATCCCAGAAATTGGGGAAGCGCAAAGGGTGGGTTGGAAAACGGAGCGAGGAGGAGTGTGTACATTTTGCATGTTTCGCACCAGCACGTTGGGAGAGCTGACGTGCAGCACACACACACACACACACACACACACACACACACACACACACACACACATGAGGGCAGAGCCTCCTTTTTAAGGGTCACCACCTGAAGCACCGGCGTGCATATGGAGGATGGATGGATGACTTTTGGGTGATATCTCACACACAAAACAAATATACGCACACTAATACACGCCGAAACTGAGTCTTGAGTACCAAAACGTTGGCTGGCACCTGGTAGCAGAATTCAGCCGCACGAAAGCTTGTCGCGTGTTCATCCGGATTCTTGTGTGCCTTGCTACCACCCTTCGATGGGGGTGCGTGTATACACACCTGTACCTTTATCCTTTTGGGTTAAGGTTGGCAGATGAGACTCGAGATCCGACGGGGGTGACAGCTTGTGCTCCTGCGATGAGACCGATGTTTTGTGTGTCCGAGGCTGCTGCTGCCTGTGGCTTACACGGAGGAAGGCACACGTGCATGGTGGCAACTGAATAGGTCTGGCCACGAACGAGATGCTCAGGATGAGCACGGGACGTGCAAGAGGGATTAGAAGTTTTATTGGTGTTGGCGTGCCATGTCTCGAGCCTGTAACTGCGCCGAGCCTCTCGATCCTCCTGCCGCTGTCGACACTCTAGGTGTAGCCGGCCGAGAGGGGGAAGCCCTCCGAGAAGGAGAAAACACCTAAGAAACGCCCTGACGCCCCGAATATGGTATCGCACTTTGAGAAGAGGAAAGAAAAGCAGATATGTATGTATGCCATTGTGTCCCCGGCACAATGCGGACCCCCACACCCCCTTCAACTCATGAAGAGGACTCGTAGAACCAGTATCTATAGCAGAGCTTGTTAGTGGCTTGATCAACAACCGACGGACCGCTTCTGGTAGGGTAGTGGTACTTACTGCGCACTGTACTCGACCTCAAAGGAGGCCGGCATGCCTGAACATGTGCTTGGAGCGCTCCCGCCGGCCGTCTCGATGCGGTAGACCTCCTGCAGCCGGCCGGTGGCACCCTCCCTGGCCGTGAGCTTCAGCCACGGGACAGCCTTGTCACCAGTCTGACCGGTAGGGGACCCATCCGGAGCATTGACGGCGGCGTTCTTGCTGCATGGGATTGTCCCCAGCTTGAGGGTATCGGTGTCGAGGGTGAAGAAAGGGGTGGTGGCGTTGGTGAAGAAGTGGTGGCCGCTGATCACGTAGTTGCCGGGGGCCAGCCTGGTGTTGGTGGAGCTCGGGAGCAGGTTCTTTGGGTAGGCGCCAGTTGGGGAGGCAGTCAGGTTGAAGGCCAGGGACACGCGGGGCAGCATGTTCAGCAGGTCCGGGTAGGTGGCTGCGATGCAGCTGGCGTTGAAGAGAGTGGCGACGGCGCCGGTGGCAGTCGGAGCTGCCGTGGCATTGGAGGTGTCGCAGGTGTAGTTCTGGGTGCCGCGGCCGACGGCGACGTGCTTGAGGATCAGACCATCCGAGACGGCTGGGAGAGCGTCGGGTGCTAGTTCTTCTGTATTAGTATATCGCCGCTATGTGATGTAATGGAGGCATATCCTCGGCCTAGATTGCACTTACTTGCGACTGGCATCTTTGCTGCGGATACATCACAAGCGGGTGCTTGTCCCATCTGCCTGCCCTCCTGGGTCTTCTGCGCCAGCATGTTGAAGTACTGCGAGATGTCATTCATGGCATCATCTGGCAGGGCGGCCTTGAGGTTAAGATCTGGGTAGACGGGTGCAGCGAAGACCGAAGCACACAGTGCCGGGAGGAAGATCGTCGAAGATCGCATCTTGCTGGTGATGTGTGTGTGTGTGTGTGGTGACGTTGTGGTTGAAGTATTTGGTGGTGGTGGTCCCTCAGTCTCGTAATGTTTTCTTTCCCCTTGTATTTCTTTCACTCGTGACGGAAGTCGGATAAGAGACAGACAACAGAGACTGAATCAAGAAACCCAGATACCGGACAGAGACAGCCTTGGACAAGAGAAGATTGGAAAAATCGAGCCCAAAGCAAGGAAAAGAAGAACCAACAGAGAGACTGAAGGAAAAGACGGAAAGTAGGAAAGAGGAAGGAAGCAACGAGGAAAGCAAGACTATATGAAAATGGAATGAGTTTCACAGATTACCATGAGTTGAGATGAGGACATGGTCTATTGTATACTTTATACATGCTGCAGACCTGCCTCGACGGGGCAGGTCGGCGGCACGCACAGGATGGGAAGGACAGGGAGACAGGGTATAGTGGGTCGTTAAAAAAAACGCAACTCGCAAAAACACGTTAAATCATTACCAATTAGCCGTATGCATACCCTTTATATATACCTATCTGCATAACGCAATTTAATAGCTATATAGATGCAATTAATTAAGCAGATATTTTAAAGCCTTTACTATTAATCTATATAAGTTATTATACTTAATACTTAATATACTAGCTATAGGCGTAGATAACCGCTATAACCCGACACGGTATTAAGTTAATTAGCCTATTAATTATATCCTCTCTAAAATCCTTCTAAACCTTTATAGCAATTTATAATAGCCTTAAAAGTAATTTAGCTATCTTTAGTATATTTAAAAGCTCCGGGTAAAGGTTTATAATCTTTTTTTTAAATAGATATTAAAGGTTTTTAATAGGGTTAAGGTTAAGTAAATAAGGCGGCTACTTTAATATATAAATGCCCTTCTCTTTAAACTAATCTTATATAATCTATACTATATATATAGGCGCGTTATCTTATATAAAGATAGTATTATTATTTATAATTATTAATAAGTATTTTTAAAAATATTTAAGGTAAACTATAGTATTAATACTACCTCGCTTAATATTAGGATTATTAAAAAGTGGTATAAGGTTATTTCTTACGCTATATTAAATACCGCCCTAATATATTTAAGATTACCCTGCTTTCTTATACCTAGCTTATATATATTTAATATTTATAGCTAGACTTTCTATTTTAAAAGAATTAAAAAATATATTAAAATATTAAAGTTAAAAGAAAGTTAGGGTTAATTTTATACCTTTTAGCCGAAATATTTATTTCCGGCCTATACCGGTGCTATATTTAATAATACTTTTATCTATAAATAAAATATATTATTAATATTTAAGCGGCTTATTCTAATGCTTTAAAGCCTATATAAGTCTACCTATAATATAGTTTTTAAATAAATATAAATATATTACGGCGAGATAATATATTATTCTATTCCGGATTAGCTCTTTTTAAATAATCGATTTTAAGCAGTTAAAGCTATAATCCCTTATAATTTAAGCTATTAATATAAAGGGATTAAAAGCTATATAATATAATATAAGTTTTATATCGCCTTTAGAGAAAAGGTGTAGGCGGCTATAGCCGGTTTTAAAGATATCTGGATTATTATAATTTTAATATTGGATGATACTATAAATATAGCTCTTCTTTACGCCCTTTTTAACGGCGATTACGGGGGCTATCTAGCTTAAGTTATACCTTATAAAAATGCGGTTTTTTATATAAGGAGTTAAGTATTTAAACTTTTCTTTTTAGGGTGGTGTACGAAGTATAGTAGGTAATTAAAGTTAAGGAGTATTTTAGGGGGTATAGTGGTTGCGCGAAAAACGCGGTTTTGATGACGCGAGTTGCGTTTTTTTTGACGACCCACTGTATGGAGAGCACGGAGAGGTAGGGTAGCCACCGAGATGCAGATTCGAACTGCAGTCTAACGGCAATGTCCACTCCCAGGGCCCAGAGGCCGGGCCCAGAGAAGCAGAGAGGGTGCCGAGAATAGAGCGTGGTAGCAGCCCGAACGTCTAGCACGTACATGCGGATACAGTAGCCTATGTCGTCCAGGGTGGGTTGGGAGGCGACGGTGAAAGATGAGTGGACGGAGCGGCTCATGTGCGGCCAGGGGTGGGGCCCAGGGAGCCAGGGTCCAGGGAGCAAAAGAAGCATGTCCTCTTGTGGCCCCTCGCCCTCTCCCTCGCCCTCCCCCTTGGTCCCCCATGTCCCGCAGGCGCTTGAGCAGCGAAGGGGAAGGAGTGCAGCGACAAAACGAGAGAGGTGTCAAGCACACACACGCGGCACAGTTGTCTCCTGTGTACCGTAGCATCTTGGTAGAGTTCGAGGAGGGGAACACGATGATGCTCGCAGGCAGGTGCAGGTGCAGATGGCCAGCACTGCAGTCTTCATCTGGTGTTTGAACTTGTCTTGCCTGTCAGGCACCGCACTCTGTCTACACCACTCTCGTCTCGGCTCCGCTGTCAGATTGAGATATGAGATAGAATCCAGTACCATAATTTAATTCCTCACTGCACTGTAGCACCCAGGTGCAGGTGCAGATGCAGCACGCAGACGTAAACGCAGATGAGATGCCGAGTCCCGTCTCTCGCTTGCGGTCGGCCTGTTGTCGAGTCGAATCTGCCAGTCAGCCAGTCCAATTCCCTCCCGGCGGTTAAAAAAGAGGGCATGGCCTAGAAATAGCACTCGCCCGCTACACTAGCCCACCGTTACCGCCCGGAGCCGCGGGCCAGGCACGCTGGCACGGTAATAAACTTGGAAGCAGAGGGCAGACGGGAGCGCGTCCATGGGCCAATCACCGCACACCCTTGTTGGACGGGTGCCCACTTTCGGTACACACCAGACACCACACCTGGGGCTGGCACCTAGACGTGCTAGCCTAATACTGGATGGAGAGCACAGGCGGCTCGCCGTGCAACATGGGAATTTCCCATCCCAGCCACTCCAGCTTGTCTTCCAAGCTTACTACTACAACCCGCTGCAACCCCTCCACGCCTGCGCTGCGTGTACGTACACACTACATACACACACACACAGAGAGAGAGAGAGAGTACAGGCCACACCAGGCCGCCTCAACGGGCCAGCGTCTATTTTGTCTTCGGTCAGCGCTTTGCTGGCCCTGCTCATCTCATCCCATCCCATCCCATCCCATCCCTTCTCTTGTCAATTTCTTTCGGTCCACAGTACTCCTTGGGGTTGCTTCCAGAAGCACAAGTGGAGATAAAGACAAGGCAAGTGAGAGTTGATACTTTGGACACGGGGGCTCATGGTTGGATCTTCGCGACATCCTGCCCCATATTCCGGCCCGACAAGAAAAACACACTACACGTGTACTGTTGAAACCCTACACGTCTCCATCTGGGGTCCCTGAGATCTCGGTCCCAAGAAAAGAATAGCTTCTCCGAGGTCGAGCCAAGACAAGCCGCCGGCGGGGTCTGACATGCCGCCCTTGATGACATGGTGGGGTGCGTTTGTTTATCATACAAACAGTAGATAGAATAGCAGACAGACAAGATTTCCCTTTTCCCACTGCCAACCCGAGATCTATACCACCTGTTCATGCAGCAACATGTTGCTCTCAACCAATTGGTCGGTCCCCCCCATCAAGGACAGAGATGATGGGTGCCAGTTGGCGCCAACGGGCTAACCACCCAAGATCCAATCCTTCTGCCCACAAACTCAAAAAATGACCTACATACCCGCCCCTCCCCCAGCGAGTCCTTTAATAGCTCCCACCCCTCTTGCCAACCAGACACACCGTCTTTGTCGCTTATCGCCGACCAACCACATCGGCACATGCCCTGCGCCTGGCCAGATTTTTTTTTATTATTTTTATTATTTTTATTTTTATTAATATTATCATTATTTTCTTCCTGGCTCAATGATTTGGAGTGTATACAAGCCGACACATGGCCCACGAGGCCTCATCCAAACAATTGTATCTCCGCCTGCTATGATAAGTCTGCACGACCTCAAACATGTGCCGGCCAATGACCGGCCCGCGTCGGTCTGACTAAATAGACCATCTGGCATTGGGGATACTGGCAATGCTCACGAGGGACCGTAGGTCGAGACAGGATGAGTCACGCATCGCAACGCATCGCAAAGCCCGGGGGACGTGTTCTTGCAGATGAATGATGTGTCCCTTCCCACCGGACCACCCCCCCCCCAGGGCGTTTGATTCGCAGTTCCCTCCTTGCGGCCCTGCCTGCACATAAACATATCTCTTGGCAATCTTGGCTGGGCAGACAGAGACTACGGGAAGCGCCAGCGTATCAGCGTGTGTAGAATGGTCCAGTATGTTCCGCTCCACATGATCCTTGATCAGATCGCCTTGCCCCTGCCGCCGTCGACCCCCTCCACCGGAGCAACAGAACAAGCAGGTCGACCTCAACACAAAGATAGACTGGTTCCGCAGTTCCCTGTTCTTCGTTTTGAGGGGAGCCTTGGCTCGGAATCAACTCGACATGTCCGTTCCTTTATTGAATTCAGTGTGACCTCCTAGACTGGGCTGGCTTCAAGTCCAATAGACAGTAGTGCTCTAGGAGGCATTTCGATCAGCGGGAAGCAGGCGCAAAGGCGCCCTTCCTCTTGCACCCGTGTGTTACATCAAAGCTCACCTAGCAAGAATTTTCAGATGACACGAGGACCTTTTGAACTGATCTTCGGACAGAGCGCGGCTGGTCATGACACCCACCCCGACCGTTGAACGGTGCGAGGCATGTGAGAGGTCATGGATATCAGCCATTGGGACAGCCTGTAGATATGTATTGACCGCCTGCTTGCTTGCTTGCTTTTAATAGCGACCACAATTGAAGCCCCGGACCCCCCTCCTCCCAAATCCTGGACCAATCGAGACGCCTCTGCGCTAACTCTTTACAGCCCCCATCCGTGATCGTACTCACCCATCAGCACTCTATATTGATTTCAAGGTTCATGCATTGCTCATTCGCCAACCGCCTCAGGACGGTTCCACCCAATTCACTTGGTCCATTACCTGCCCTGCCGAGGGGTGTGCGTACTGGACTCTTAACCGCAGACGCAGGGGCTGATACTCAAACTGTTAGTCAGGAACGGCACTCATTTGATAGACAAGTGGCTCTTACCCCTTTGACTCCCTGAATCCTCATTGCCTGCGTAGCTTCGGTCCCAGGCGCCAGCTCCGAGTTGGAGATGCTGTTGAGTTGCAGTTTCTGGCTCTTGGGCACAGCCGCCTGCACTCCGACATTCGATAGCGGCCCACCCGACGCATTACGGAAACGAGCGACGGCCTGCACCATACCCTCGGCATTGCGTTGCGTCGCAATGGTAACCACAACGCCGTTGTTGTTGTAACAGGGGAAGCCCGCCGGTGCGGCTGCTTGCGGTGCGGGAGATGAAGATGAACCCATTTGGCCGAGTAGATCAAGACCTGAAGACGGCGGCGCCGCGGCGGCTGCCGCCTGAGGAGGTGGCGTAGCTTGTGCGGGGCCGGTGCCAAAGAGGTCCATGATGGCGGACACGTTTGATTGGGGAGTTGGCGTGCCAGTGTTTGACGACATAGGGGGCGGTGAGGTCGTTCCTCCGAGAATGTCTGCCAGAAGATCTGCGTTGTTCTGAGAGTTGCCGTTGGCGGGAGCAGGAGACGGGGCGCTGTCGCCCATGATGTCCATGAGCAGATCCTGTTCTGAGACTTTGATAGGCTTGGACCTCCTGTTTGCCTTCTTCTTTTCCTTGGTGGACTTTTCGCCGAGGACGCGGTTCTCTTCCTTGATCTGTGGCGGTGGCATCTTTTCGAGTACACCACGCCGAAGCTGGTCGTGATCAAACAAGTTGAGGTACTCAACAGCACGCTGTTGAACCTCGACATCCAAACTTGCCTGGTGGTTCTGGAGCAATTTTTTTACTCTCTCCACTTGTGTCACGTCCGAGAGCCTGGTCGTCAGTTTGATCAACGCATTAACGATATACTCGGTGGTAACTTGAGTGGCGTAGTTGCTGTTCAGGATGGTGGAGAAAAGGTCGACGATTTCGTGCTCCTTGACCTCTTTGACCAGCTCCTCTTCTTCGTACTGCCCGCCTCTGAGGAGCACATCACCGTACTCTCCAATACACCACGCTCCTGCCTGTGACAAGCTCTCCTGTGTGATGTCCTTCTTGAGGCTTGTGTACAGCTTCTGGACTGCGTATGTCTGCAGCTCAGGGGTCGTCGCGATCAGCCGAATGACAGAAGACATGATGGGTTCCTTCACGTAATTTCCAGCCAAGGCCAAGACTCTCAGCATAGTGTCAACGTGCCACCTCTTGTTGGGTGCATATCTGTCGGCCGCGATGCCGATCTGAGTCGTCAGGGTAGGCTTGAATTCATTATCTGCGACTTCCAAGAAGGCCAGAAGTTCCCTGATCAGCACCCTGACGTTGCTCTCGTTGATGAGCGTAAAACTGAGGTCGAGGGCTCGCCGCCTTATACTGATATCCGGGTCTCTGAGACACTCGAGGATTGTGTTTCGGTGCCTCTGCACGGCATTGGGCTCGATTGCGACAACCTTGATCAGAGTATTTAGCGCGACATAGCGGATGTTATTGTCCCTGTTGGTGAGAAATTTGCCAAGTATGTTGACACCGAGCACCCTGAGACCTGAGTCGGCTTCGATGTCGAGGATTGTTCGCACCGCCTCGTACAGGATCGAGTTGCCCACGTTCTTGGAAGAGTCGGTGTTTGTCGCAACCTGTGCGAGAATATCGTTGATCTGCTCGCTGATCTGGGCATCGCCTCTGGCCAGAACTCGGAGCAGATGGAGGATTTTGACCTGTATGAAGGGATCTGTGATGCCCATTACATCATGTTCAGGGGCATAGCCAGAGGACGCCAGTCCCTTCAGAGTCCTGACCAGTATGGGTACGAACTGCCTGAATTTCTCGACAATACCCTCCTCGCCGCCCTCCTCTTCGTCTGCCTCGCAAAGACTCGTCACGAGTGTCAAGCCACAGAGTAGCACACCGTGATTCCTGTCCTGGAGAAGAGCCGTGGCTTTCTCGACAAAGTGTTCCTGCAGGTCCGGTACCTTTCGACATATCCTCATGGCGCAGAGTGCGGCTTTTCTTCGAATATAAGGGTTCGCGGTCGATACTAGCTTTTCGATCTCGGAGAACAGATCTCGAGACATTTCGATGGAGGCAATGTTGCCGAGGGTGCAGAGGGCGAGCCCGACGACATATTGGTTCGAGTGGCCAAGGTCACTGGGTCAATGTGAGCTGAGAGCGTCATCAGGGGTGTCGTTGCAGTCCAGCATACTTTTGGAGCGAGTTTGTCACCAATGTGAGCACCTCCTGGTTTTCATCCAGCAGCAAGCTCGTGGCCAGGTGGCCTAGACGTTTGTCGGCGAAGCGGGGCGAAGCAAGGAGCTTGAGACACTCGATCTGGCCGAAATGTGTTCTCTCGCCGAGTGTGAAGAGGTATAGCAGTTTGGCAACATTGTTACGCCTGCGTTGGAATATCCACAATCATCATCAGCACCACTATTGATCCGAGGACTTGTCGCATTGGGATGGTCGCGGGACGGGATGGTGAGGGAGCAGGGAGCAGGAGCACACACCTAACTTGGTGGTCGTGGCTTTCCTCGCGGAAGCTGGCCCGTATGGATGCACTCTCCTTCTGAATGACGGCGCGCTCATCCGCGATCGTTTTTGCGGCCCGGACGTTTCGAATAAACTGCTTGACTGAGATGTGGCCGTCTAATGTCAGCGACTTCAGATCCATGTTGACTGCTGCCCTAGTGGAGGCGATGCGAGCAGGGCGTGTGGGTGTGGTGTTGAGGAGGGTCGAGCTCACGGGAGGCCATGATGGTAAGGTTCAACCCCACGAGGGGACCTTGGGGCCGTCAAAAGGGTACTCGGGGTAATAGAGTCGCACCGGCGCTGGATGGGCGCGTGTGTGAGTGGTGGTGTGTGCTCGGACTGAGACACCAAAGAAGTAACGTCTGCTGGAGTGATAATTGCTCCCGCCCGGTCTGCAGCCTAAAGTGAACTGCACCCTGCAACAATAAGGTCAACAGCTTTTGGGCATGCGATGTCGATTGCGGCGGGGCCAAGAAAGAGCGCCAAGTGGCTTCCTGGGTCGGAGCTTGCTTACCTTATGCCCTGGATGTATGTAATAGAGGGAATTGGGCCTGGTGCAGTCTACGCAGGCCTAAGACTAAATCTAAAGCCAACTGTCAGGTTTCCAGCCGTCGCTTCCCCTTTTCTTTTACCCCTGTCCGAGCTCTGGCCAGTGCTGCTTGCTGTTGCTGGCCGCAACGCCCAAGACTGGGCATGCTAAATACATGCAGAAGCACTAGATATTCCATATTTCGATAGTTTCCAAGATTTATTTACTTATCTATTTTGCCTGGTTCTTATGCATGCATCATGTACGAGTTATAAAATCAGATGAAAATGTACAATAGAGCTTCCCCTTCGACATCATCATCATCTCACATCAGGGCGGTGAAGGGGATGCGCCTCGGTGTTCAACACCCAAGTATCCAGGTCCACGGTGTCGAACTCGGAGAACACCAGATAGAAGTACTTGAGCGTCTCGGCGAGCCAGAAGCTCTCCATAGAGTCCACCTGCTCCGGTTCCTTCAACGACACGTCCCTCAGGCTCGCAGCCCCTACTTTTGACCTCGTGAGCCTCTCGATATTCTGGAACATTGTCCATGCCTTGTCCATCCACGCACTGTCGCCCGTGAGCCTGTACATGATAAAGACACTCTCGATAGCCTCCGGCCGGAGTATGTATTTCTTGTCGTAGAACCCCACAAACCCAGGAGTCAGCAGTCGACTGTTGATCAGTTTGTCCACGTCGCTCCCTCGAGGGTCCTTGCCGCTGTTAGGCCCCAAGTACTGGTCTCTCACGGCGGTGCGCCATTTCAGATCGCTGTACTTGCACTCTGGACCAGTCTGGCTGTCCTCAAAGTCCCCGCATGGAATGAAGCCAAAGATCTCGGGCATGATTCCGGTGACAGTTGCTCCGTATGCCCAGACGCAACCGTCCGTCAGCTCCACCGCAAGCTTCATCTCGCTCGGCCTGTTGAAGATTTTCGAGGCGATTCCAACCATCCCGCCCGCGAAACACGTCAGGTGCTGGCCCTTGGGCGTGTTTACCGAGGCCGTCTCCCCATTTACGCTTTTCACCCTCACGTCGCTCGAAATCATGATCGGAGTGTCCTCTGGGTTACTAGCACGACGCATAAGGTGCTTCTTGGCAACACCAATAAACTTCTCGTACATCTTCTTAGGCTGTTCGAGCACACCACCGAGGATGAGATACTGCTTGGGGAAGTACTCGTAAAGGGAGTCTGACATTCCACCAAGGGTGAAGGCATTGTCATTCGTGAACTTCGGTCCGGATGAGTCGACTTCGACTGGCCACATGCCCGGCATTTTGGTGGTGTCTTGGCCCTTTTCAAACTCGTCGGAGATCCTCTGAACGGCGTCATAGTACTTCATATCTCCTGTCAGCTGCGAAAGTTTAGTAAACTCGAGTGACAGCGATCCAAGCTCTGATACAAGCACGCTTCTAGGATGCTTCTGTGCATAGCCGGTCATATAACTAAGAGCAGTTCAGTCAGCAAAGGTTTGTCCTAATCCGGTACCCTGTGTAGAAGGACTTGCAACTTCCAGTCCCATCTCGCGATGGGCATCCTGTTATCCGTATCGAAAGCGCACATCAGCAACTCGCCGACCTCAACCGACTTTCTCAGCAGGCCCTCATACTTCTTCCCACTGAGCTCGTACGCGGCCAGGAACCCGCCGAGGTACCTGATGGTCGTCTCGAAGACATTGACCAGGTCAGACTGCGACTTAGAGAAGACGATCGTCTCGGCCGCCTTCACAGCAGCCCGGAACTCATCTCCCAGTCCCATGATCCACAGCGTGTCCAGCGCGTCTACCAGCGTCGCCGCCCACCCCCCGAAAGGATTCTTCGGCTTGCCGCCCAGCGGCGTCACCTCGTCCGACATCCACGCGTACTTCTTGTACCCGTTCCAGCTGTGCAGGAAGCTCTCCTTGACGGCCTTCTGCCTCAGCAGCCTCTGCTCCCGCGCGGTCTCTGACTCCCGAGGCGTTGGTGCCTGGATCTTGGGTATGCTGCTCCGGCCCACGCTCACTTCCGGCAGCCCCTGCAGCTTCCCCGTGACCGGGAACCGGTCGGGCAGCTTTCGCCAGCGCTTGGCGTCCAGCTCACCGCCGTTCTCTGCGATGCCTCCGCCGTGAGCATCCCCGACGGGCGCCACGTGATGATGGCCCGTCTGCGGCTGTTGGCCGGGGACCGTGTGCGGCCGGGGGCCTGGGGAGTGTGCGATGGGCGTCTCGTAGCCAATGCCAAAAATCCAGTACATGCCAAGGAGCCATAGAGCCACAAAGAGGATCAGCGGGCGCCACCGCCGCAAAGGAGGCATTGTGTTGGACCGAAGCGAGGACCAGCTCAGAAGCGGGAGGAGAGCCTATAGGATAGTAGAAAGCCGATATCTCACAGCCTCACAAAGCAAGTTCGCAGCGTGGATTCCAACACCCAGATCGACCAAAGACAGATGACGTCGGCGGTGGTTTCACGTTCACCATTTGAAAAGAGCGGGGCCGAAGCGACGAACGACTTGCACAAGGCGGAAACCAAAATACACCGGTCGAGGCAGTCTCATGTACGAAATTGACATCAAAGGACTGACTTTGGACGCTGAAGCTGTGTCGCATCGTCAGGCTGGTCTTTAGGGCACAGGCGTGGGCTCTGCCGTGGTTCAATTCGCTCGGCTGGCAATTGCTGGAAAAGGGGGCCAAGACAAGGATGTCTTACCCCTGGGCGCCCCTCTTAAATGCAAGTATCTCACATTATTGTCCTGCTGAATTGCGGGGGCAAGGCTGTCCCGTAGCCTGTCGGTAATGTTTGCTAGTCTTGGGGGCCACGCGATAAACCGCCAAATAAAACATGGCGACGATTCCCGTTGAGCATCACTGAACACGTGCGCGCGCTCTTCCTCTAAAGAACTTGAGGACTTGCAGACTTTTAGGGGAACGAGCTAGTTTGCTTAAAAAACCAATACCACATGTCAAACAAATTGCCGACTCGTAGGGCTGAAGATTAAAGAGAAAGCTTGTTGAAGAAACACTTGGCCTAGACACACACGCTAGCCAGAGAGCACCGCCACGTTGGGGATGGATCATGACCCTGGCACTGCTGGGACCACCAACACACTGCCACTCTATGATATGGCTTGGAGGCCGCCGCGCATGTGTAGGGCATGACGTTTGTTTCTGGGAATTCTCTCCAAGACGTAATCTTCAGTGCTGCGGAATCGTCACTGGTAGAGCTGCAAAGGACCAAGGCATTGAGTGGACACTCTGCCCCAGTTCTGACAACACCGCCGGTCATGAGTGAAAAGATCAGGGCTAATAGCCTTCGCAAGCCATTCAGACAATGTGTTACTTCTCTACTCTAAATAGCCAGGCTCCTAACGCGATTTTAATGTTGACATGGCTCGGCGGGGGAGACGTGAGTCTCGGTCTTTGACTTTGATCAGGATTGAGTTCAAAAAAGGACGCCTCGATCCATCGCAGAACGTTTGTAGCACATAATTCAAGAGCAAAAAGCAATACCTGGCAAACGGAAGTCTGAGACCGCCAACTGGCTCAGTTGAGCAAAAACAAGTCTACAGACGCCATTGATCCGCCTCGTTGTTATACGCTTTATACCGACTCATCCATCATTAATCCGGCGAGCTCAACTGTGCAGTGCCCCATAGGATAGATGCCGTGCCGGGGCAAGCAGGCCGACATTGTTCAGAAGTGCGGTTCCATTCTTTCTCATCGTCTAGGGAATCATTCGTAGCAGAGACTGCTGGGCTGAGAAACACGTGGTCTACTTCTGCATCATAAGTTGGACGAACTCGTTGTCTGTTCATAAAGATAGTAGTCAGCACAGCTGCCATGGTCTTGGGGTTGAGCACATAGGAACGTACAGTCGATTCTTCCGTCGCCATCCTGGTCAGCCTCACGAATCATCTCGTCAACCTCGTCATCCGTCAGCTTCTCGCCGATAGAGGTCATGACGTGGCGCAGCTCGGCCGCGGAAATGAAGCCGTTGTTGTCGCGGTCGAAAACCTAGTGTCAGTGTTAGGCGCACGTCCCAGTCCTGTCGTGGTGGGAGAAGTTGGGGTAAATCGAACCTTGAACGCCTCACGAATTTCCTCCTCGGAGTCGGTGTCCTTCATCTTCCTTGCCATCATGGTCAGGAATTCTAGTTGCCGCGCGTTAGTATATGGTCACAAGGCTGCGGCATGGCCCCGCGAACCCCCCCCCCCCCAACCAACAACCCCCAAATGAGCAAATATCTATACGTACCAGGGAAGTCGATAGTGCCATTGTTGTCGGCATCGACCTCATTAATCATGTCCTGCAGCTCAGACTCGGACGGGTTCTGACCCAGCGATCGCATGACCGTTCCGAGCTCCTTCGTGGTGATTTGTCCTACACGTCATCTTAGTATCGTAGTCCAGATAGATGTCATGGCCGCTTGATCGGAGAGTGTGCACGCGCAAGGCATCACGGCGAGTCGATTGTGACGCGTAAGAGGGAAGAAATAGGCACCCGCACTAACCATCGCCATCTTTATCCTGGAGGCCGAAAACGGTCCGTTAGCATCATGCGCTACAGCGGAGGAGGGCAGGATGGTCATGTGTGAAGGGGACTTACAAAGAGGGAGAAGGCCTCCTTGAACTCGGAGACTTGTTCCTCAGTCAGAGAGTCAGCCTGTTGTGACGCTGCTGGTTAGCCAACATGTTCCAGGATTTTCGTGTGAATGCTTGCTGGTCTTTTGATGCCCCTCTGGTGGGCAAGGCGGGGTTGCCAGAGCAAGGAGGAGATGGTGGGTGCTGGGAGGGCAACCAACCATGTCGACTATTTGAGTGAGTCAAGTTGGAGAGTCGAGAGAGTTCACTGTGTTGCCGTCGTCAAACAGTGGGTTGAGCACCAGAAGTCAAGATGTGTCGCTCGTCGGGGTGGTGGAAGGATTAAGAAGGGGAGCGTGTTCAGGTTCAGGTTCAGCTAAAAAGGGGGTTAGGTAGGGTGCTGGATGTTGAATTTAGGACTAATTGGGGTTGACTGTAGAGCTGGAGCATTGGGTGCGTCTCCCAGACTCCTGGGCTCACTGTGACGTTGTGACTGCGACGGAGCCCAGGGGCTTGGGGGCCTGGCGCCAGGCCTGACCGGACCCCTTCAGCCTGGACCCCTCCTGCCTCCAACGTTCCTCGTAGCCGGTGTCTAGGAGAATCTCAAAACACCTCCAGCTAAAAGCAGGCAACTGAACACCCAGGTACTAGGCCACATAGGTATCTGCTTGTAGGGGAAGGGTATACGTGTACTGTTCGGCAGAGCGTTGTACCCATGTCTACCTCCTGTCTTAGTAGACTACAAGCTTGCCTTGCGCCACAGCAGCAGGCACGTCAACTGGATGTACAAAGCAGGAGCCTTGTTGTCTCTTATATAGGCTACTCCGTACTGTTGGCCTAGCCCGACATTCAACCAGCCTTGTCTCCCTGCCTTTATTAGTCTATCCTCAACAGCTGGAAAGTGAGAACTGCGAGGCCGCACACAGCCTGCAGGAGAACAAGACCGCCCAGCCACTCGGTGACTCTCTCAATCACGTTTCCTCCTATCAAGCTGTCCACTTACTTTGCACATCTGAGCGCAATCAAGCGACCTCAGACTTGGCTTTTCTTTCACTCACGCAACAAAGCACAGAGACAAGTCCCCAGGCACAGCTAGGTACCCGGATAGGGAGGCTGAGGCGGGCGGATCTCTCCAATCACCATGCTTGACCCTTATTACCACCTCTCGAGTCCCAATTCGTCATCCTAGACGGCATTCCAAGCTGTCCCTCCTGCATGATCTGCGATAACAGCTGGCCATGTCATGCACCTGATGGACTGGACTGGACGAGACCCCATACAGAGACCCAGTCAACCAACCATCTGCCTAGAGGCTACTGAAACGGAAGCAGTCGTCCCTCTCCTCGCCGTCCGCCATGTGGCGAGACAGGACCAATCTGTGAGTTGCTGGTCGCGTCTCCCTCTCCCGCAGCCTCGCAGCCATCGCGCACGCACACGCATGGCATACCGCAGCATTCTAACCACCCAGCAGCTATCTCTCCTATCGACAGTCCTACGCTCACCACCCCACCCACCGGAACAAGTATGGCGGTAGCAACAACTTGGCCAGCGCCGAGCGCTTCGGCTCCTCCACCGGCGCCTCCGTGCTCTTCTCCGCCGATGAGTCCTCGGACCGGCGCGGGCTGCTGGCGGGCGGCGACTATCACGATGACGGTGACGCCGTGATAGAAATGGATCTGCTCCCCCCGCGCTGGGCCGACATCACGGACGAGGTAACAGATCTCCTGGCCGACATCGCCAAGAAGTCACAGAAGCTCGAGAGGCTACACCAGAAGCATGTGCTTCCGGGGTTCGACGACGAGGGCACCAAGAAAGCCGAAGAAAGGGATATCGAGAGGTTGACACAGGACATCACACGTGGTTTCCACGACTGCCATCGGTGCATCCAGCGCATCGAGGCCATGGTGCGGGAATCCAAGGATTCCGGCACCATGACCAGGGCGGAGGAGGTCATGGCCAAGAACATCCAGATATCGCTGGCGGCTAGGGTACAGGAGGCGAGCGCGGGCTTCAGGAAGAAGCAGAGTACTTATTTGAAGAGTGCGTGTTGCCTACCTCCCTGAATTGCAATTCTGCCCAAAGAGCAGCGCCCCGGTACAGTAGCTAACTTCAACAGAACTGCGCGGCCTCAGCAATCCCAGTGGTATGCTCTCCCCGGGGCCCGAGCGCGCTTCTACACCTTCCGCGTCCACGTCCTCCAACTACATGGACCCCTCGCTTCTCGATTCCGAGACCGACAAGTCCTTCTCTCAGTCCACGCTGCAGTCGTCGATGCAGCAGAAACAGCTTCACTCCAACGACGCCGCGATCGTCCAGCGCGAACGCGAAATCGAAGACATCGCCCAGGGCATCATCGACCTCTCTGACCTGTTCCGCGACCTACAAAGCATTGTGATCGATCAGGGAACCATGTTGGACCGCATCGATTACAACGTGGAGCGGATGGCAGTAGATGTCAAGGAGGCGGACAAGGAGCTGAACGTTGCGAGTGGGTACCAAAAGAAGACCACGAAGAGAAAAATAATAATGCTATTGATATTGATTATCGTCGGTATGATCATATTGTTGGCGATCAAGCCAAAACGGCAAAGCGGCGATAGTGGTGGCGGAGGCGGAGGCGGTAGCCCAGCAGAAGAAGAGCAGGCGATAGAACGGAGTGCAGTTCCTGGAGATGGCGGAGGCAGCCCTTTTCTTGCCAGGGCTGTGTTAGATCATTTGATATATAGATAGGCAGGCCTCAATTTGGCCGACGAAAATGAATTTTAATAGCCAGAAGACATTGTCATACTATGGACACAAATCTGGATAGGTGGTGTAGGTCTTCACTTACGCTAGCCGCTACAGCTTTGTGTGCAAAATGTATTTTACAAGTGACTATATGCATAATATTTGGTTAATATCCACACTACAATATCTCTGATCCATCCCTTGTCTGCCTCTACCAGTCTCGAATGACTAGTCTTCAAGAGCCCCGAACTGTGACTGAATATCTTTCGACTTATCAACCCTCATCGCTTGCTCCAAGGCAGTCATAAGCTCGGGCAGGCTGGGCACCACTTCCTTACCCCAAGCGGCATCACAAAGCTTCTTTGCTTCTGACAGACTGAGGCTGTTTATGCTCCTTCTTCTCCTCAGTCGTGGGTTGCCCCCCACCCATTCATAGCTTGCGCTGCCGCCCCCGCGATACAAGTCCACCAGGCGCCTAACCGCCTGTTTCCGCACCGTCATGGGCCGAGTATTGAGGCCGTAGGCGCGAAGCATGGCAAGGAGCCGTATCCCACGAGCGAAGTGAAAGTCAGCTGGATCGGTTGCTTCGTTGTCTTCGCCGTGCAGAACGGCAACCGCGGACGCTTCCGACTCATAGCTGTAGTTGGTGTGTGAGAACCCCCATCTCACTATGGAGGCTTGGAGTTTCTTGTCAAAGATCTGGGACAGAGGGTGACCTATATGATTCAAGGGAAGATCGCGCGGAAGTTTCTGGAAGTGCGGATAAGGTGATTCGAAGCGAAGGATCTGAGGTATGTCTGCCATATGGGAAATCCACATTGGCTTGTCAGACTTCGTATAATTGACAAACAATCTGAGTATGTCAAGGGACAGCCGCTCAAGGTCGACGAGTCTCTGCTCCCGGCCAAGTCGGTAGAGCAGTGTCTGCCAAGCTTCTACTGCCGGTGGAAAACGAGTGGTGGACAGCTGTCGGCAGAGCGAAACTTGGAGGTCGACGTGTTGCCGCAAATGTCGCTCTTCAGCATGCGGTGACAGGTTCTGTAGAACGAAGCTCGAAAGCATGTGACTCGTCATTGGAGCCGGTTGGAGATTGCGCGAGCACATTCCTTGGAGCAGTGCCACTGCCATCGCTCCATTGCCCTGACGCGCACATGACTGAAGAACCTTGTCGCTTGAAGCATATACCGCATGCGATACCACCGCCAATCTAGTCTTAAGAACCAGTTGGTATGTTTCCCAGTCTTCCGCACCGAGGCAAGACTTCAGCAATTGTTGTTGTGCCACCTCGTCATCAAATATGTCCGGGTGGATATCGCAATGAAGCAACTCTTGAAGAGCATCATTGTCGCCGACCGTGGCGTAGTGCCGGATGGCAGCCACGTAATTAGTTTCGGGCAACTGGATGTTGAGCTGGTGCAGCTGATCCAATCGGTGGAGCACGCCCTGCGCACCGCCCTCCCGCAGTGCAATGGATTGAAGAGACAGTGGGCCGATACTGTGGATTCCCATTGTGTAAACAACACTTATGGCAAAGTCCAATGGGACCCAGGTGCTGGCAAACCACTTCGAACCCAGCTTGTCGTTGTAAGGTTTTTCGCGGATACCGAACGTCTCCCCATGCACTCGATTGACGAGGTAGCTCAGGTTCTGGCCGTTGATGGCTGTCTCAGGACGCAGGCCGATAGTCCCAAATTTTGAACCTGAGCGACTTTGTGGCACAAGGCCAGCAATCGAGAGTTCTTCCTCCGACAACGAGATTTGCGCAAAATATGCCCCAAGATATCGAAGGAAGGGTCGGGCAGCAAGACTCGCTGGGCTATCGCCATGGCCAACGAGGAGTTTCCGCCACCGGATGGCCAGGTTTGCATGACCTTTGTCGTACAGGTGCGGAATCAAGATATCGTAGAGTTTGCGGAACGTGCTCCACGCGTAGAGCGTTTGCAGCGTCTCCTGTATCTTGGGGTTGGGATCTGTGATGAACTTCTTCAACATGTCCACGAATTCAACCTCGCCGGGCCCAAAGGAGGGACTCAGGATTATATGCCAACGCAGGACCTCGGCTTTTGGGCGGTTCGCTATCATGAAAGACATCACTGTCGTGTACAGCTGAGGCCACGAAGCCCCATGGGTATCAACGAGCCACTCTCCGTAAATAACCACCTCTCGCAAAAAGGAGTCGCTGGTCACAGCAGCATTGAGAATGACCCTCCAGAAGGCCTGTGGCAGAGCACCATCCAGTTGATGGAGATTTCGCCTCTTTGAAACAGCTTGCCATATCATTATGACACCGTCTCGACCCATCCATCGATGGCAGAACTCCAGAAGGCAGCTCCATAGCTCAATGTCGCTCTCATTCCCAGGCTGATCAATGAGCCTCACGATTTGACTGTCTGAACGATTGATGTCGGACTCAATGAGCAGTCGTTCGTGGTCAAGTGATAAAGACCGCCATTTTCCGTAGAGATGTGAGCCTGGACTTGGGTAATCGACATTGATGGGCTTGCTCCCGGAAAGTGCTCGCTTTCTCGATACTGTCTCGGCGATTGCCTCCTTTAAATTTCGAGAGAATGAGGTGGCTTCATTTTCAGGCACATCGACGTGATTTTCCACAGCTATCACATCGGCAGCCTTTCTTGCCTTCTTTGCTGAGGCCTGAAATTGTGAATAAGCCGGAGATGAGAACGCCAGCGACGAGGCACGTCTGACCAGTGCGAAGCCCGCACGGGTGTCTTCATGATCATAGAAACCCTCGGGAATCCACCGCAAGGCCCAAATAACTTTCGAGATGCCTTGATGCGACTGCCGAGTACTGAACAAGGCTCGTGGCATAACTCTTTGTGCCTGCTCTATCTTGCTCGGCCGTTCGCAAGATGACCAGCATTTCAGCGCCTAGCAATTCGTACGCCTTCAGTCGATGTGGTGACCATTGCTGATAAAACGGCGCCGTGACGGTAGTAAATCGGAGCGTGACAAAGCGTCGATTATCGTAGATGCAGTGAACGTTTGCAAGATTTTGACGGCAGGGTGCTGGATGAGTTTTGGGAACCTCGCGACTGGCTTAGGGTTAGGGCTTCATGGGCTTCGGCAAAGGAACCTCCCAAGCCTGATCCCCAACTCACAATCGTACCATCAACTCTCCGACGACACCTTCATCAGAAACTCCCCCCTCAGCCCGCAACCAATCCATTCAAAATGGCGTACGTCGTTCCCCGGACTCTCCCCCATGTCGCCGCCGGCCGCGTCTAAAGACCGCCCGCGCAGCGGCGGCCAATGGCTTGTTCCGATTCAATCCGACATTTCACAGCATCGTGATGCTCCCCACCGAGGGTTCCAGAGCTGACTCCTTTTCCCACACAGCGGCTTCGTCAACGCCAAGAACAATGTGCCTGAGCACCAGCGCGCCTACCAGGCTGCCTACCGAGCCCACACCCGCATCTGGCGAATCGTGAGACTCCCCCGATGAACATGCATGAACAGGCCGGAGCAACGGCGGAGGATGGGCACATGGCAGCATTCCGTTGGAAAGAGCGCTCGCTGAAACGATAATCTCGCAGAACCCCCGAAGCACTGTCATGTACGTGCCTTTCGTGTGGATCATGTGGGGAACCACTGGCGGTATGTCGAGGTTCATCATTCACAACATATTGGCATTTTCACTCATGCGATGGTCACAGCTATGATGTATGCGATGGGCCGGAAGGTCATGGGCCACAACACCTGGTTCGGCAAGGACTAAGTCTTACTGGTACGGGCGGCAGAGGTTTACAAGTGAGGTATGCGTCAATAGAATGATCAGCACAGCACGAGAGCAATGCAGAGAAGCGCCGCAAAGCGCCATTAGATGTGGTGGTTACGACCCCTGGCATTTTCTCTCCATTAGTCCCATTCCAGGCTGTGAATACCTCCTTAACTTTCTCCAGAGACATTGCTTCGGCCGAGATATGGGAAGCTGCTCAATCGTGTGTGGCCTGTCCCCCGGAAAGATTGATCCCCCTTCACCTCCTGAGGACCATAGCTGTCTGAAGTACGGCTCAATCAGAACGTGTCGTTGAATTCGTTTGTGCATGGGTCATCATGCGCCCTTATGGTTTAAATAAGGCTGCCATTGGAATCCTCCTGGACGTGCAAGACTGCGGGCGAGTGTGGCAGCAATGACGTAGAGGCGGACAATGACGAGCCAAACAACTAGTACTGCAGCATCCTCGTGTTAGCGATCAATGTTCTCTCCAAACTCAGCGAAAGTAAGTGGCTAATCCGCAGTTGCCTTGGCAGCTTCAGGCTTCTGAGGCTGACTTGAGACCCAAGAGTGGTGGCGCAGGGCGGCCCAGAAAAAGGACATTGAGGTTGCTTGAGGTTTTGCTTACGCCCGTGGCACCTGGAGCCTTCTCGTCCTTGCGCAGACTCGTCAACAGCTCGCGGAAGCGCTCCTTGCCTGAGCCAGAAGCACCACCCTTTGCGCCCTTTCCGCTGACGTCGACGATCTTGGCGACGCGCTCCCAGCTCGTGCCGCCAGAGGTCGTGTCCTCACGGGAGGCCAGGAACTGCTCGGCATCCTTGCGGGTCGCGGCGATCTGCTTCTCCTTCTTGTTGTTGTAGTTCTCATAGAAGTCGTCGATATTGCGCTGCGCCTCGGCAACCGTCTCCTCGCGCTGTCGCGCGAATTGCTCTGCTCGCTTGGCGTTGCCCGCGTCGCGCTTCTCTCGCCACTCCTTAATCACCTCGGGCTCTTCCTCCTCCTCAGCGTAGGCAGCGAAGCCAGAGTTGTAGCTGACAGATGGGCCGGTGGAAGTGATGTTGCCGCCGGGGGCTACTGCCTGTAGGATCGCGAGAGATTGTCAGGTCCTTGGGCTGGTGTTGATCAGAATGGAGCAAAGGGTGAACGAACATCATCGCCGCCTGAGAGGTCGGGGAATTGCTGCTCGAATTGCGATGTCTCGCCGCCACCGCCACCCAGCAGATCGTCACCACCATCGAAAGCGTCACCATCCTCTACGGTCGCAAACTTGTCTGCATCGTCGCCAAGGATTGCCTTCTCTCTGGCAAGGAAGTCATCGGCGGAAGGATCAGCGGAAGGGTCTTGGATATTCGTTTGTGCTGCATGCAGTCAGTAATCAGCAACATTGAGGTGCAGCCCAAGAGAACACGGTGTATGGGCTCACCTCCAGAGTCGAAGTCCTCGAGGGACGGGAATCGGTCTGCCATATTGAGGTTGTTCTGAGAAAGGAAAGGTGTAGGTAGGTGTGCAATCAAAGGGAGGGTTTCCGACAGAGGGTGGATCTGGACAGCTTAAAGAGACAATCAGCACAGAATTGTTGTCTTCTTGGTTGAAGTGATAAGAGTGCGATGTGATGGGACAGAATGGGATAGGAGGCTCAAGTCGACGTGGTGCTGCCAGAGGCATGTGCTCAGGCATGGGATGGCACTTTCCTAGCTGGCCTAAAGTGCTCTGGGCCCACTGCTCACTGCTCACACCCAGGTCTGGCGGTGGTAGTCTACTACGGCAACATGGAGGCGGACCAGGGTCGGCGCAAAGTTACGCCTTGCCTCTTATAGACTAGCGCCACAACGTGGGTTCGACAAACATGGAGCTTTCAGTTGCTTGAATTGCAATGCAAACACTCCCCAACCCGCTCTGAATCATCCTCGCAAATTCCATCATCAAGTCAACATTGTCGTAGAAGCAGCATTTCCGGGTCTAAGGATTGGTACAGGGCCGGCTTCTCTGGGATTGAGCTGCTTGGTCCTCGGACATTGAATAGTCGGCCTGCAACCTGCATCAAGCAGGCGCCTTGTTATTGATTTCACCTCATCGTCCCTCACCTGTACTCTGAGCTTGCCATCTCGTCTTTTGCAAGAGCATCAGCAAAGCAGAGACTAACTATCTCTCCAACAAGTTGCAACAACTTGATTCGAGATTGTCCAACGACGCGATCCAACAAGCCCAGCAAACCATAGCCTGTTTCTCATCGCCCCATTTGGATCCGCCCATCCTAGCGCCTAGCAGCAACAGCAGCAAGATCAAGCAGCCGAGATGGCTTACAACGATGATGCCGTGCTGGCTCGCCTATCTGCCCTCAATGAGAGCCATGACAGTATTGCAACCGCAGCTCAATGGATCATGTTCCACAAGTACGAAGCCATGGTCTTGTTCCCATCAATCATGTCTACGATTCTAACTCACCCTTCCCGTCAAGGCGGCATGCAGACCGGACTGTCCAGATATGGCTTCAGAAGTTGAAGGAGTCACCAAGCACTCGACGGCTTAACCTTATTTATCTTGCAAATGGTAAGTTCTAGTCAATACTGTTGCTCTAGGATAATCCCAGGGTTCCTCGGAAAGGGTGCAGCCACTTGACTAATTGTCTTCACCAGAGGTCACCCAGCAGTCAAAAGCCCGGCATAAGGATGACTTCCCTTTAGCATTTGCGCCGATAATCGCCGAGGCTGCCGCTATTGCATACAAGGGAGCAACTCCCGATGTGCAGAACAAGGTCCGTCGGGTCGTCGAGGTTTGGAGAGACCGTGGTGTATTCGAACTGCCCATCCAGAGTGCTATTGAGACTCGCATCGACGGTAAGTCATGACTGAATCCTTGCATAAAACTCAGCTCTGACATGACCCGCAGAACTTGACAAGGCTAGGGGCGCCGGCAAGAGCGGGCTGGGCAACTCAAGCATAGGAGGCCCAGCTGTGCCATCTGAGCTTGCGCTATTGGTCACACCAGCGCAGAACGTGTCCAAGTCGTCACTATCCCTGAAGGCAAAGACGGCCAACGCCGAGCAAGAATACGCCAAAAACACAGATCCGAAACAGCCAACGCCATCTGCACCCGTCTACGCGGCGCGTCTGAATGGCTTGTTGAAGACACTCGCCACGGCCGAGGGCGCGGTTGCTGAATGTGTCAAGGCGAGAACCGAGCTCATCGGAGCCCTCGAGAAGTTGCTCGGTACGAACAAGGCCAGCTTGGAAACCGAGGAGAAGCAACTGGCGGAGCTCGCAGAGAGGAAGTCCAGCATCGAGCAGAAAAAGGCAGATGTTGAGATGGCCATCATGCGAGGTCTGGCCGACCAAGGCCCGACCAACCGCGATGGTCAATCAGCTAGCCCCGTGCCTGAGCCCCACAGACCCGAGGTCGAGGCGTTGACGCCGCCACCTATCGAAGACGATGCCGACATGTACAACACTCAGGGGGGAGAACGTTTGGAATCTATGCCTGCTCAAGAATCTGCCATTGCTCCAACTCAGCAGCCTACAGGTCTTGAGACACTTTCAAGTCTGGCTTCTCAGTACTCGGCCGTTCCAGTCTCCACAAATGGAGCGAGTGGATCGAACAAGAGACGAAAGCTTGATTCTGCAGAGGAAATTCCGGATCTCGGTGAGGACGGGATCGACCCGAACATTGACGAGATGATCCGCCAATGAGGCTGCGTACGTTCCCAGAATCTTTCGGAGAACCCAATGCGACGTTGGGAACTGCCTCAAAAGCCGCATTGCAAACGAAGAGTGCCTCGCAGCTCCTTCGTCCGGTGTGAATTCCCTCGGGGTCTTGGGGCTTCTTGGTCCTCGTCGGGTCTCCATCGCACATATTCCCTTGATTTTATGCGGAGCCGGATGGCGCCGCAACCATTCAATCTCATAATATCAATATCGCCATCGCCCATCCACCGAGACCTGCTCATCACCCACGCAATACCTACAGCCGGAAATTATCCCGTCATGGATCATTTATCGCCGGGTTTGGCGAACAGGATCAGACATGCAGCGCGACCACTGGCCAATTTACAGGCTATCGTCTATGCTCCCCGCGGAATTTCCTCAACATGATCCACGCCGTCTGCTAGTAACCCAGTACGTTTGACTCATGAGTTAGTACATATTCATTTACAATTTGTAGCAGCGTCCAGCGTGGTGCGGGATATGGGAGCAACTTGTAGCCCCTGCGTGGGCCAGTTGCCACGCCAACACTTTTGGTCGGTCACAAAGCTACTCAGGTTGATATTTGGTCAAGTCAGATGGGCCGTCGGATAATCCTGAATGAGACTAATACGAAGTCTTCCTGAAGACGTTCTCGAATAATGCAGAGGTGGCGAAATCAAACAAGTCAGCAAATAATGGAGACAACCTTTGGGCCAGGCACTTCCTGATGCCAACATAATGAACAATTTGATAACATCTATCTGACTGAGAATTCATATTGTAACACGTCTTCCAGAAGCCAGTTATTCTGATAACTCTTCTGTCCGGGCTAGCCACTCCACTTAGATAGATGTATTATCTGACCTGATCTTCCGGGTGACAGCCACTGATGAGCTCACTCGCACGCACACACCTATGTCTACTAATCTGTGCACCCATTCTACGTACCGAGCCAATATAAGCACAGGAAAACATCGTCTTTGCTGGCGCTATTCCTCTTTCCAAGGCATTGGCTCCTTGACGAGTGACGTCCAATCTGCACTAGTTTTCAAAGAACGCTGACAGTGAGTGTCAGTGGCCCCATGAAAGACTTTTGACACTTCAAACTCAAGCATCAGATACTGTCTTACTTGACCGCCGCACGGTTGTGGTAGAATACCATACTCGTCAGACAGTGTCACCTCACCGCCTACTTTCTAGAATTTCCAGTGAGTTAGGTCACGGGCTGCCTATGAAGTACCTTCTCAAGTAGGTAGACTATGTAGTTGACACGACGCTCTTGATCTAGCTGATGAAGAAAATCCTGCCTGATTCACCATTTGTGCAAGTTTCTGTCCTAAATAGATCCATAAATGCATTGTACTCTCTACTCTTCTGTTATATGCCCCATGTGGTCACTGCAAAGGAAGTTAGTCTTCCCAAGTATCACAAGGGAAATAAACCATTTCAAAAGCAGGTACCTCCGATAGCCACCCAGTGAGCAGACCAAGCCCTTGGACCATTTGTGCTCCCTCTTCCTGTATGTATTCCCAATTGGTTGTTCTTCACAGACATCACAGATGACCGCAGCCATGTATATGATGACTTAATTTTACACCCAGTGATGGTGCCACGTCGGTGTCAGAGTGGGATTTTGTCCACTGTATATATAGATGTTTATACATGCGATGCGTGGTATCTGACTCCGTCTTTTCCAACTGAGATTTTATGCACCCACCTTTTTTTTTTTTTTTTTTTTTTTTTTTCCCAAGCAAACCTCCGGCATTCCTTAGTTGCCAATAAGGTCACCTACACCCTCTTCTGCGTATCCTCTACCTTCACCTTCTCATTCTCACTGAGATCGTCACCCTCTTCTTCCTCGGCCACCAGGTATGCCTCATTCTCCTCGGACTCGGTGATGTGTTCATCTATCCTATGCGGGCGCAGGGGTGCGGGCGACTCGCCGCCGTTCATCTGGTACTCCATCAACTTACTGAAAGCACTCTCCGGATCTGCGCTCAGCTTGGCGTAGCTGCCGATTTCGGCGACGGTACCCTCGCTTGACAGGACAATTATCTGGTCAGACCGCTTGATGGTCGACAGCCGGTGAGCAATGGAAATGGTCGTGTTGCGTCCCTTGAGTAGTTGTGCCAGAGCCGCGTTCACGAGGGTTTCCGACTCTGCGTCCAAAGCACTTGTCGCCTCGTCGAGGATTAGGATATCAGGATCCTTCAGCAAGGCGCGCTGTTCAACTTTTCGTCAGCAAATCTGGCAGTGCAGGGATCTCAGGGCCACTGTTGAGGGGTAATCTGACTCCAGGCCCCGTGTCGCGCGAGTGATAGGGGCTTAGGGACATGGGTAAGGCCTACAGCGATGGCGAGTCTTTGCTTTTGGCCTCCGGACAGCTGAGCACCTCGGGCGCCAACTTGGGTCTCCAGGCCATCAGGGAAGTCGCTGATGAACCCGCAGTTGGCTTTCCTCGCGGCAGCAACGATCTCTGCGCGTGTTGCCTGGGGTCTCCCGTACGCGATGTTCTCAGCCACAGTGCCGGAAAATAGTACAGGCTCCTGTGCGACCATTCCAATGCGCCGTCGCAAAGATTTGACGTTCAAGTCGTTGATGTTTTCGCCGTTGATGGTGATTGTACCATGAGTTGGGTTATAGAAGCGGAGAAGGAGAGAAGCCACAGTCGACTTGCCACCTCCCGATGGACCCACGATACAAACGTTGGAGCCGGATGGAATGTCGAAATTGAGGCCATTGAAGATGGTGACGGCTGGCCTGGTGGGATAGGCAAAACTGACGTCGGTGAACTTGATAGGCCCTTGTGCTGAGACGACCTTCTTTCCTACAGTGGCTGGGATCGTGGGATGTCTGTCTTGCAACTCGAAGAGCCGCGAGGCCGCGCCGACTCCTTTCATGAGTTCCGAGTAGAAACCTGACACACCAAAGAGACTAGATCCCGCGAAGACGGTGTACATCATGAAAGATGTCAAGTCACCCAGTGACATTGCCCCTGATCTCACCAGATTGCCGCCTACGACGAGCAAGGCCAGGATTGTCATGTTCCCAGCCCAGCCTGTTGACCCGTAGAAGGTAGCCGCTATGATCGATTCTCGCCGTCCGAGGGCGAAAATTTTCCGCACTTGATTGTTGTATCGGCCAATCTCCTGGATCTCACCAGCAAATGCTTGGCTCGTCTTAATGTTGCCCAGACGCTCCTCTGCAATCTTGGTCAGAGTACCCAGATTCTTCTGGATCTGCCGACTGATGTTGCGTATGGTTCGTCCATAAAAAAAAGCTCCAACGGCGATCGGGGGGAACATCAGCAGGATAACCGAGGTCAGCTGGGGGCTCAACCATGCCATGGCGCAGAATCCAGTTGCGCCGCTCACGATGGCCCGGAGACCGTCCGAGATATTCTGAGTGATGCTCTTGCCGACAATAACTGTGTCCGAGCTCAGGCGCGATATCAAGTCGCCCACGCGGTTGGCGTCGAAGAACTCGGCGTCCTGGACGTAGGTCCTCCGATACAGCTGGGTTCTGAGCCTCGCAACGACTCTCTCCCCGACTATCCGCAGAAGGACCACGCGACCAAAGTTCGCCAAAGCACCGAGTGTCATGAAGGCAGCGAAGCCAACGAAGAACTGGGTCAAGGTCAGACCCAAAACCGTGGGCGCATCCTTGCTCGACGTAGCGATGTCCAGTATACGGCCGACCGAGAAGGGGATGGACATGGTGACGGCCGAAGAAACGAGCAGGAAGATGCAAGATATGCCAAGCCATCTGACCTCAGGCCTGGCGATCTTGACGAGCCGCACGATCTCGGCCCAGCCGCCCTGGGTGGAGCTTTTGCCTTCTTTCGACAATCGCGCCCCCATGTTTATCTGGGCAGCTTGTTTGGCCCGCTCGCTCTGTCCGAAGCCATGCTGGTCGGGGCTCTGATCCTGCTGGGCAGCCTCTTTGTCTTGCTTGCCCTCGTGCTCCTTCTCAATGATCTCCTGCTTCACTTGAGTTGACGTCAGATTTGCTCCCTCCCGGGATTGTTGCCATAGTACAGGAGCCGTTGAGAAGCCGCGTGTGGTTCCCCATGGTGATAATGCTTGGGCTTTGCGTGTCGTGCGGAAGGCGAATGCCCTCGAAAACACCTGGGCCGCGATGGCCGCGGCCGCGGGCGAGGGCGAGGGCGAGGAGGAGGAGGAGGCGAAGAGCGATCGGCCGGAAGAAAAGGGGCGTGCAGGCGCAGCGAGAGCTGGCGACCGGCGTAAAAGCGGAAGAGAGAGGTTCGTTATCGATACACCGAGGGTTGACGGGGCGAGTGCAAGATCCAGACGGGCGCCGCGGGCGAGAGTTGATGGTGGGAGCAGCTCTAGAGCTTGGTAAGCTCCGCGAGCTGCTGCTCCCGAAACCATTGCGGCGTGAATGGCTTGGGTGGTAGGGAGGCCAGAGACTAGCTGTCGATGTATGTGCGTGCGCTGCGACTCATGATCATTGCTGTGTGTGCTGGAGAGAGATGTCCATGATCCAGAGCGTCGAGCAGCTGAGGTCGGATTAAGTAAGTAAGACGGCGCCGCCGTTCGGAGATGGTTGATTGTCTAAAGTTTTGCCCGCGGTTCCTGTCATCTACGCTCGTCATCGAGTGGGGCTCCACTGCAGTCCTAGGTAGACCCGCACTGCACTGCACTGCGTACTCTGCTGACTACGCAAGGCTTCCTTCCTTCCTTCTTTCCTTCCAGTGGCGAGATTCCCTCTCCCAACCGATAGTTCAAGGCTTCACAAAATGTATTGACGCTGCAAGTAGTCACTCACTTGCTCTGAAAGCCTACAAGTGATGACATGGGGAATTTAGACTACTCCATCAGGCCAGCCCTGATCCCTCACCTTGAACACGGTGGAAGGCTTCGGCTACAGTCACAGGCTCCGAGCGGGTGGTACTATTCGATTCTTTGTTATTCCTGATCCATAGCAAAAATGCTCACTCTGCTCGTTGAATTAATTAATTGCTTTGGTACTCTGTATGATTTCAGGTTAGAACTTGTTGGCGATCCAGCTCGCAGGGACCACAAACGCCATAGCATGACCTGCCTGGCCAGCACACTCTGTTGCAGTGTGATTACTTCCAGCTAGGTTCTACTGTACATCTTATAAGATAAGATGCAAGATGGTGTCTAGATAGGTTTTGTATGCTCTGTCTCTCTGGTCCCTCTCTTTGTACTCCTGAGTACCTGATCGAACTTTAAGATCCCTTCAGACCGTACAGCGTCTTAGGAGGGCAGAATGTGACGAATACAAGCGGATTGCTTGACATTCACTGAACTCGTCCATTTCCATCAATGACCAATCACAGAATGGGAGGAAGACGACAAAGAATATTTCAAGCAGGCACAGGACGACAAGATCAATCTCTGGAGTCGTTCTTCCATCCAGCCAGCCTGAAGGGGGGGGGGTGGCAAGCGCGCTGTCTGTCAAGGGCTGGGCATCTATGACTGCTGAGTCCGAACAGACCACGTAAAGGAGCAACGGCATAATTCAGCCAAAAAACAACAGAGCAACAGAGAACAAAACGTCGGTCTGTACGAGGTGATCAGCATCCATGATGAAGCGGTATTCCGATTGCACACTTGACAAAGTCTAGCGCATTCGGAAGGGATAGAATAGAGCGTAAGTAGAGAAGAGAGAACTCAACCAAGGAAGTATATCTTGTGACGTGATGTATTCTCCGGTGATATTCATGTGCACGGCATGGTGGACGTGGAAGCATCATAAGCGGACGAACGAGGGCGCTGCACGGCGCGTGTTTGAGGCCCAAAAGATGCCTCGATGGCTGGATCATCACAACAGATTGCTTCATTAGCTGCACGGATTATGTCACATGGGAGTGGTCTTGGGATGTTGAAAATGGCATCCTCGAGACAAGCACCGTATCTTCTTTCCTCGAGCGAGTTCGACGGTCTTGTTTTGACGTGCAATCCATATTGAGAAGGCAGGTCCTCATGAGTTCAACACGAGGGCAGAACAGGCCTCCTTATCACAAGCACGCGGAAACGCGTAGGTGGCTAGGCGGCGACAGCATGATTCGCAGAATTCGCGCCGAATCTGACAATTGCACGTTGATTATCATCGGAGGCCCAGTCCTTGGGGCTCAAGACTTGTCGCCACAATAATAAGTTGTAGCCACAGCCCCTGGTGCTTGGTAAAAGTCCATCGAGAATCACGACGTCGTTTCAATAACCCCCTGAATAAGCCATATCTTGTCTACGCAGCTTTGACGTCGATTTAGGCGGGCAGGCAGAGTCAAGGAAGGCGAGTTGCGCATTCGTGTCTGGGCTTGACTTTGCCTCAAGGCAATGGATGTTCGAGTGTGCTGCTTACAAGTTCAACGCAGCTTCTTCTATGAGGCCGTTAGTAGCGAGGTGGAGTCCCTAACCGGGCTTGGGGAGGGTCTACTGACCATCAGGCGACCTGACTGTGCTTGCGGCTGGCCCTGCTCATAGTCAAGCCCCTTTTTCTTGCTATAATATTCCTATAATACCTCATGGAAATGAAGGAAAACTTGTTTCCCAAAGTCAAACACGCTCGCTCGCTATATGACTCCAATGGCGCCAGGCAGGCTGGAAGGTAACAGTGTGCCACAAGACGGATCAGCGCTGTAGCTTTCGCCCCTGCTTGCGCACACTCGCTCGCAGCCAATTTCTTTTCACCTCCCGTCTGTCCCTACCTCTTGGGTGACTCTGATAGCTGTCTCACATATGTGATCTCGGCCGAGACAGAAACCCACTTATCATTTGAGCAGCTGACGCGCCCAGGTCGTCGCTACCGAGTCGCGGTGTGAGAGCCTCGACGGCAGCGGAGGAGCTGGGACAACTGGGTCGGAAACCATGGGGAGGTCGGGCCAGAAGGATCACCCAACGCAACTTTGGACCACCCATGCCACGGTGCTGGGTGCTTTCTCAGGGCTGGTTCAACCATGGTTGTCCCGCGTGTATCCTGTCACTGTGGCCAGTGGCAGTGCATGATAGGAATCATGGTTTTGCAAAATGCGATGTAGAATCGCAAGGCGAGAACTTTGAAATTCCCTAGTACGTCTCGCGAAAGGCCTATTGGCGCACCCCGTACTTTTTTGCCTTCAGAGATCTCCACTTCAGGGGCCGAGTATCCTTTGCTCGCATCCCGGGCTACGCTGACCTAGCAACTAGCCAAGTTTGGACTTCATTATATTGAATTACTGGAGGGTGCCCCTTACTTCGTGAGTTGTTCAGATTTCTGGAAATTTGCGCATATGTAATTCCAGTAGAGGCAGATACGATACGACCACGGCGTGAGCAAGTGACCTAGGTTTGAGTCAGGGGGAGTGTTGGTAGTGGACACTGGGACCCATTCTCTTACGGACTCTCTGCTAGTCTGCACTGTTCATCCCTTTGTTAGCAAGCATCCCTGAGGGCTCTCATGCCGCGCTTCACAAACAACCCTCAACTACTCAGCTCTCAAAATTAGCCATCTCATCAACCATTCATGGTTGGATAGGTCCACGTGCGAGCCGTGCTCGGTGGCCCGGATGCTCAGGAGCCTGGCACAAGTTTCTGCCCAATTATTCACCTGCAGCAAGAGACACACACAAGGTATGAACACCGACGCCAAAAGAGACGTTGCTCGCCGCTGCTCGCCGCTGTCTTGGAGTATAGCAGATTGGAGCCCAACTTCCGAGCCGAGCCGCGCCGGCTTCAGCTGAGAAAAGAAGGTAAACAGGCATGGCACCCACCACCGCATACTCCATATGCGGACAAGCTGAATCCCCTGGCAGGCTTGCGGCGGACGCTGCGGCCTGCCTTGCATGCTGTGGGTGTGGCCGATTAGGCAGTAGAGTCAATTAACTCCTGAGACCGTAAGGGGTGGACACAAGGACTATCTGAACGTTGCTCTTGCCATGGGCGTGAGAGAAGCCACATGGGTGAGCAGACAGAGTCGAAAAAGGTTGGTGTCACATTGCATCTGCACCGAAGACGCCCTCCAGCTAGTCGATTCCAAGGCCTCGGGCAGCCGTGGGCTTTGCTGCATCGATCGACCAACCGCTGGGGACAGGGACTCCGCCACCTTTTCCCCCAGATCCACGAGATGTCCCATGACCTGGACCATGCCAGATCTGAATCTGACGGGCCGAGCCAGAGTCGTAGGCAGGGCAAGGCGGGCAGGCCAAGGCTGCTGGGTCTCGCGGACGGCTTCCGCTGGGGGAGATTTTCGAGGGACGCCTGCTGTGATTGCTGCGAGGAATCGCATGCGACGCAAGCGAACTGGGTCTCATGTAGGTCTTTCCACGGGAACGTGCATGTCGGGGCGCCGCTTTCCCTGGCGTGTGGGTAGATGAGAAGGAATACTACCGTACCGGTACATCTGACCCGCGCAAACGGGGCAGAGGAGGCTGCAGGTCCACCGTCGATGTACTGTGACAAGACCAAGACTGAGGCGTGGGGGTCTAGAGCCCATAGGGGTCTACTGCGTGTCCGAAAACCGGTTGGTGTCGTGTGATGCCCCCGTCCTGAGGAGGGGGTTTGCTGCAGCGTGAAAGACGAGTCGGAAGTCAGGAGTACATGGGGGTTCACTGCCGTTTCAGAAATTCGATGTCTGCGAAGAAGTTGTTCGTGTCCGAGACATAGAGGCTATCCCGCTGGAGAAATTGGTGCTGGCCCGGACGAACAAGTTTTGAAGAACAGTCGTCGTTCAGGGCCGACAGCGCTTGCCTGACTTGAGACGGCTCGGTAGGCAGTGGTTCCCCAATCTGACAACTGCTTCCACACAAGGCACTGCAAGCCTACGGATGCCCCTGGCTCATGGGGTTTGGGCCTCAAGAAATCCTTCGGGCTGCCCCGAAGTAGATGAAGGCATTTTCCGCGTTTGCAGGCTCACTACGACGGCCCAGGCAGGGTCTCCGTCGCATGACACTTAATGGACAAGGGCATGTTGTGTGCTCGCGTTGCGAAAGGGAGCATGAAGTGGTAGACGCAGTAGGAATGCTGCCAGGCCAAAACCAGAAGACTTGGCGTTGCCTGGTTGTCTTTAGATTGAGAAAACTTGCGGCGCTGGCAGGTCTGATTATGGCGGTCTGGATCGAAGACCCTAGACGGCTGAGTATGATGATCGTGAAAAGAGCCATGGCTTTCTCAGCCCATACACTGGGGCAGACAGAGCGACTGCGATGATCCAACAGCGCCAGACCCCTTTAGCTACTTCCAGGGTACCTGTGTGTGCCCCTGTCCCAGAAAAACCAGGCCAAAAACCTCGTCCTCACTCGTGGCGTCGTCCCCGGCGAATTGGGCTGGGAGTGTTTGACGGGTGTCCAATTCGGAGGCAGGTCAATGGATCGCCATGTGCCAAGTGGAGCGTGTGTAGTGCTGCTCGGATGGCGACCAGAGCGCTGGTAAAGTTAACGCTGCTTGACCGGTGAGGCTTGTTTGCGCCATGAGTGATGTGTCAGGACGCACACCGACTTCCAGAGTGGGTTTTTGGAGGGAAGCTTAGCGAGACAGGGGCCAACTTAGCAGCACCAGGCATAATTTGGATGACCACCACCTTCTTCAACAACCACTTCCACTCGAGTCTGGACCTGCAGAGGCGCAATCGATGCCCAAGCGACAATGGGGGGAGACGAGCCCAACTTGGGAACCGCCCGGGGGCCAGACACTGGATCTGGCATGGAATCTCCGACCATGTTGCGGCGTGGCTTGAATACAACAACAAGAGGCAGAGAGGAGTCCATACATCTAGACTACGGGATGTACTTGCCCCAGACCCATCCCTGCCCACAAAGCCTGGGATCGAGGTCCTGTACTGTGGTACTGTGAGAGGACTGGATGAGCGGGCGAAAGGCCCCTGTCCTTGCGATTGGGCTGAGGCCGAGCGGGATCAAGAAGGAATGTCCCGAGATCGACGGCAGGGCAAGCTGCAGCTGGAATCTTGGTTTCCCCTGCTGGTGCTGGTGGGTGGCCCCAGTCTGCCAGTCTGCCAGTCTGCCAGTCTGCCAGAGTCTTGTTGGCCGTGGAGTGTCGTGGAGTCCCCAGTCGCAGGCTGCCAGGCAGGCAGCAGAAAGCGGGCACATGCAGCTGCAGGGCAGCACGCTCAGGTCGCCCGCATATAATGTAGATTACAGACTCCAGGCTCCAATCATGCCGCATGCCAATGCCCATGCCGGGCCATCCAGGTCCGGTTGGGGCTGCGATATGACAGGCCAGGACTGCCCTGACGCTGCGCCTGTCCCACGAACGACAGCACCAAGTGTATTTTGGGATCGTCCGGTAGCCCGAGTGCTGTAGATAGACAGCGTGCCTGCGTGCATGAGATGAACAGTACACAGTTCCGTCCTGGGTGAAAGGGGGGTAAGGGGGAGGTCGACGCGAAACGTACCAGGCGACACTTCTGTCAACTGTCAAATACTGTACGCACGCACATGAGTTGTCTTGTGTCATGCCGTGCTGTGGGATTGTATCGCATCGCAGCGCAGCGCATCGCATCGCATCGCACTGTACTGTACTTCCACGGTCCGGCAGCTGGAAACCTTGAAGAGTGGGGACCGGTGAAGCCCATCTTGTCCAGCTCAAGCGGCGGAGGCCATGCCATGTTTGCCTTGATCTGAGGCACGAGGCGCATGGGGGGCGCAGTGGGCATGGGCATGGCATGTCGTCAAAACCACATGTCGCATTGACAATTCAATTCTCTCTCCACCCGGGCCCTCAATGGTCGGTCCTGGCCGCGTTAGCTCCCGCGGTCTGGACGGCTGCCGGTAAGGGTTCAGCATCTGGAGTCGTAGACATGATATCCATGTCTTGCAGAGCGCCCGCCACAAGGCCATACCATACAGTCAAGTCAAGCCAGTCAGCCAAGCCAGTCAGCCAAGCAAGCAGGTGCCTGCGTCTGTATCCTGCCCACCCAGGCAGGTACTCCGTACACAGTAGACGAGTAGTAGTCTGCAGATGCAGGTTTTAGATGGAAATGTACATCTGTGGAATTGACGGCGACGACAACCAACAAACCCACAAACACTGCCTGCACTCGCCAAGCTGAGACCCTCCCGCCCAGGTCGGTGTTCCCACACGGAGACGAGACAAGACAAGTTTAGAAAGACGAAGCCAGTGAGGGTGAGCCCTACTCTTGACCTGCACCTGCATCTGCACCTGCATCTGCATCTGCACCTGCACCTGCACCTGCATCTGTGCCTCTCGCTCGCTCGCTTATCGACAGGGTCGGCCGCCACAAAACCTCCAGCTGACAAGTCCCCAGCTCCTGCATCCAAGCACAGCTCCCGTTTCCAGCTCCCGTTTCCAGCCCAAGCCTGCGAGCCGCTTCCACCCCTTCCACCCCTTCCCCCTCCCCCCTTTCCAAGTCCCAGCACATTGGTAGGCCACTTCCCTGTCGCTACTAAGGTACGACATATGTACAGCTTCCTGCTAGTCAAATCTGTCTCGGCAATCACCTCGGCCAACAATGCGCTCTGTGGCTGCTTGTTTTTGCTTTTCCTTTCCTGCTTGATTACACGCACACCACCCCCCACTCACCACCCTCGCACTCACTCGGTCACCACATTCAGTCTTTCTCTCAATCGCGTCTCCTGACCGTGCCCTCTATGCAATCTCACAAGGGTCGCTCTGTCAGTGCCTCATCATTTTGCTGTCCCAAAGCCTCTCGCCGACTAAAGTACTTTGGTCTACTGTTCACGGCGCAAGAAAAAGAGGGAAGAAGAAAAAAAAACCCTCTTTTCAATCTTGGGGACCCTGGCCCACTGACATCGGTGGTTCCTGGGTTTGCGGTTCGTGGTTCGTGCCGAACCCTTTTGCCTCTCCAGCATCTCCCGAGGAAGGGATCGGCATGCGAGGCGGACGGATCATCTGATCGCGGCGATACTCACCACTCAGGGACAAGGGACCTTTGGCTACCGAGCCTGCGTCAGCCCTCGGCTGATGCAAACAAAAGCAACCTATCGTGCCTATCTGCCTCTCGTTGGGGGCGGACGGCGGGACGTCGATCTTGTGCGCCCATACGTGTTCGCAGAGTGATATTGCTTTGGTTCAGTCAAAATAGCCGCTGCACATCAACATATCTTCCAGTGTCCTGTTTTCAAGGCGATTGTACAATTTGTCATTTGCAGCGGGCTTCCCTTCGCACTCACACATCTCTCACAGCAGTCATTCCGTACTAGCATACTCCATATCCTTGGCTGGAACCTCCGGCCGCCTGACCATATCCACAGACCGCGCAGCCTAGTAGCATTGACTTCCCTGGCATCGCAGACGCACGACGAAGACTGGAAAGGACAGGAACAGAAGTACAAAGTACAAATCTATATACAGGAACAGCGTCACAGCGTGCCCTTGGTTCCACACCCTGCTTCCTTTTCCGAGAGCAGCGTGACCAGACCCAACTCGACCAAACAAGAACAAGATCAAAAAAAGAATAGCAGAAAAAGCATCCCCGGCCCCGCCGCTCTCGCCTTGGTCCATCTACGTGGCTCAGCCTGGCCACGATTTCCCAACCCGTCCCGTGATGTTTTTATTTTCCTGTAGCATGAGACAAGGCAGATGAAAAGAGACAGTATTCGTACACTTAGCAACCGTGATGTTGCTGCCCGTGGGGGCCCTCGACAATCTATGCGCGATTTCTGTTTGAAGCCTGTTTTGTCGCTTTTCTGGTTCTCGCGTTTTGTCGTCGGAGTGTTGCTCTCTGTCGTACCCATTGTTCCACACCCCCCCCCCCCCCACCCCCAACAAGTCCTGTCGACCATGCCAGCTGCCGGACGCCTTCTAAATAAGGGAAACCATTCCAACCTTGGGCCGCCCACCTCCCCAATTCCGATCCGATACCTTCGCCTAAAACAAGTCCTGGTCCGCAAATATCAGAACGAGCAAAACCGACCCCATGCGTCCGTCCAGTCTCAGAGGACAGTTTTCAGTCGGCCCATTCAATGAGAATTCGAAAAGCCAGACGCGAGCATAATAACCAATGTGGAAAAGCCACGATATATGACAGCGCTACTCCGTGTATTGGCGCTAGACATGGACTGGAATATGTACGTTTGTAGAGTTATCGAGTAGAGCCCGCTGCTGCCGCTCCACCCGAAGCATCGTCGGGGGAGTAGAGATCGTGGCACTCGAGCATAACTATTCAGTCCAGAGTCAGCGGGTGGGAACGCGTCAAAAAGTGGTGTGGCCGACATACCTTCCGTGATTTGTTCCTCCCACACGCCATATTGATAGTCAACGAGACCATGCCTTTCGATACTATCGCAAAGCCGGATAAGTTCGTCGCCCAGCTTCTTCAGGCCCTCCATCGTGATCAGACTCTGCCCCCTCCCGAGCGGACGACCCGATTCCATGAGCTCCTTCTGTGCCTGAAAAGTAGCGAGCCACGCGTGGTTGAAGTCGTTCCACAGCTTGATTCTGTCACTGTGCAGGTTTTGGTCGTCAGATGTGAGACCTGTCACTCGCGTTACAGCGTCAGTAGAAGTTGGCACTGAGGAATGGCTGAATGAAGGCCTCTCAAGAGGCCAAGGAAGGGGAGTGTAAAGCAGATTAGTCCGGTGGGCGCGCATTCTTACCGAGCTCGTGAACATGGGACAGCAGCCACTCGGAAACACTCAACAGTGATTCACTGGCTGTCACTAGTGCCCCATCTCTGATGTTCTTGAAAATCTCCTTCAGAGCGTCCTGGTATTGTGTGTAGGCCTGATTCAGGTCTGCGCCCCCTGGGTATTCCGAGGAGTCCTCCATGCTCACGTCGGGCGGCGCTGTGGGAGTCGCCTGAGCTCCCATGGTTTGCATGTTAGCAATGTTGCTGGGGTAGTTCATCATGGTATTTCTATCAGAAGGGCCCTGCTGGTAAACCGCTGCCGCCTGTGCACTCGAGGGTTGCTGCTGTTGCATAGCCGAAGCAGCCGCGGCATTGGTTGGCTCGTTCGAAAAGTACTGGGCTGTCATTGTAGTATCCGTTGGCATCATCTGAGGAGCTGCAGGTTGCCGCAGGTCGAACGAGCTCCCCGGCGTATCATAGACGGGATTCTGCGTTGTAGCCTGGGGTACATTGTACATCATCGTGGGGTTATACGAGCCGGCAAAGTTTTGCGTTTGCCGGCCGTCTTGTCCGTAGCTTGTAGCTGACTGTTGGTAGCCCATGGTGTTCTGGTGTATACCTGCGGCAGTCGAGAATCCCGTCGCAGATGGCTCTTGGTAGTAGGCGCCATACCCGGCTGATCCTCCGCCAATGCCTGCCCGGGCACCGCCTTGAGGCGACGTGTTGAGAGGTGCGGGTCGGTACCTCTCCGTCGTGGTGCCGGCCATGGTGCGGTGTGCCTGTTGCGTCGGGTTTTGTACAGTTTGGTGGTACCTCGTATTTGTGTGTTGGAGGGGCGGTTCATTCTGCCTCCTGCGGCGATTGTTGTCATCCATGCCCCGATGGAGCGCGTCGGTACTTGACGCCTTGATTGGCGAGCCCACCCGATGCTGCGCCGGCAACGGAGCTGACGAGTACAGCAGGGCCAGTTTGGAACGCGATCCGGTCACGCGACCGTCGCTTCGGAAACCTGACAGCGGTGAGGATATCGGGATGTGTGATTGCTTTGCAGCCAGAGCGCCGCGGTGAGGGGCGGCAAAGGGCGAGTTCGCAGGTCCTGCAGACGAGGGAGGACCCTGATCAAAGCGCGCCCGAGGACAGAACAGGGCTAACGGCGTCTCTTCCAAGCAGCGTTCCTTTTTTTTTTCTCCCTCTCTCTGGCGATCCGGTGGAGAGGGGTTGCCTGCTATGTCTCTGTCGCACAAAGCTTCGATGTTTGCGGAACAGGCAGATTTGGGACACAGTACGGGCTGTCCAGTTCTGTGTCGTGGTGCAACAGGTGACAGGTGTGCTCCGTGTCGTAGAGGCGGGAAAGACTTGACAAGAGCCCAACCAGCAAGTTAGGAGGGGTCGACCCGAAGTTTAGTACGCGGTCAGGTAGTGAGGGCGAAATGCGCTAGGGGCAGCAAAGATCATGCCTCGTTCAAGTGGGACGACGATGTCGCGAAGAAGCGCGGGAGAGCCGCAAGCTCGCAGGAAAACACTGGCAGCAAATTGCGTAAATGCTGAAGATGACTTGTCAAACGGCTGGCGGTCTTGTACTGGGAGGATCCTGGAGGCCCACGCATCGATCTCCTCGCATGACAAGCTCTGACTTGAGAAGATCTCCTAGGTGGTAAAGCCGCACCAGGGTCTCACAGGAGAGTCGCAAGTTCACAAGTTCGGATGGCCCTGGAGCCCGATCCGCCTGGTTGATGCGCCACAACGTCCTTGTCTGCTCGCGTCTAATCTTTGTGCGGCCTTGCTGGGGGGGGGGGCTGTCGCGTCAGTGGGAGATGAGGGAACAAGATTTGGTGTGGCCCTAGAAGGGTTGACAGAATATTTTCTGGCAGGGAGAGGCCGGCTTCAAGTAGTGTGCTTGGGCCGAGTCTTAATAGCACACACCAAGGGAACAGTCCTGGCGAGATGTTTTCGGATGCTGGAGCGCGGATACGCCTGGATACCTGACCTGCTGCGTAAGAGCCTTCCAGCTAGATCAGGCACATGGATGAATGGACATGGACACGGACACTGGGCGAGTAGCTTCAGTCATGCAGAACCCTCCCCCTCCAGGCGGCGGCCCAACAAGTCGCAGTTGGTGTCTAAGACGACGAGGCCCAAGACGGCGCGGAGCAAGAACAGGAACAGGCACTAGGCCACCTACAGCCAGCCACCACTGGCAAAAAGAAAAGACGAAGTCGAGACGAGATAGCGAGGGCAGGCGGGGGAGTGCACGTCGAGCGAGTGCGGGTCGTTGAGAAGGGGCGGGAAGCGTTGGTGATGGGTATGGGTATGGGTACGGGCACGGGTGAGGGTGAGGTTGAGGCAGGGAGGGTACGCTTAGGAGAGTGAAGGGGGTATAGTTTCCAAGTTCGGCCCTCCTGCAAGAGGGTGAGGGCAGGGCAGGGCTCGATCGAATGGGCAGGGGCCGGGGCTGGAGCTAACAAGTGCAGGCGCAGGTGCGGGTGTGCAAGCCCAAGCCCAAGTGCAAGTGCAAGTGCAAGTGCAAGTGCAAGTGCAAGCAAGTGTGAGTGTGAGGCAAGGTGAGCTCAGGTACCGGTACTGGACGAGTATCCACCCGTGGCGATCGGCCCTGGTGGGTGCCCGCGTATCGAGGTACTCAGGTACTCCTTCAACTGGAGTATACGTACAGCGTGTCTCGGCGTCTGGGGGGGGGGGGGGGGTCCGCAGAAATAGAGAACAAAAAAACAAGAAGAATGAGCGAGGCTGGAGGTCGGGAGAGCGGCGGTTTGAAACCAATGCGCAGTTAGGGCGGGACTCGTGGTCATCCACAGAACGAGAAAAAGAAAGACTGAGATACTGAGATGTTGGAGAGCGACGAAGGTCTGGAGTAGTAAAGAGGATGGGTAGTACTTTGCATTAGGCAGTCAGTGGTCTACTCAGACCAGACAGAGATAGGAGGCTCAGGGAGGTCCGGGAGGAGGAGGAGGAGAAAAGGGGGGGGGGGTGTGATGAACAGATGCGGCCAACCTTACCTAGGCTTTATTATTACTGTGCGGCATCAGATGCACGCTCGGCAGTCTTGTTGATGATGCAGGGAGGGCACTTGGCTAAATCATTTTGGATGAACTTTGGTTGTACGGAGTACGCATGCATGGCCTGGCGACGGGCGCAGATACTCTTTACTCCCCCCATCTCCTCTCCCGCCGGACCGGACTTGACGAAATGGAACCGACCGGGCGGTGGCTGATAGTTAACGATGGCAGGTCGCTGGACCGTCACCTTTTCCTTGGAAAAGAAGTGGCTACATACCTACTGGGTAGATGCATTGGTGTGCAGTTGGGCTGCAGCAATCTAAAGCTGGTGGCGGTGTGAAGACTGTTGCTACATGTCAGCAAACAGTCCCCGTTGTCCCCGTCTTCTCTCCGCAGCTTCTGTGTAGAGAGCAACCAGCCTTTCCAACGGGGAGGGATAACATGCTGCTGCGCTGGCGGGAAACGTCGCGGCAAGTCTGTCCTGGTCATCGGAACTCAAAGCTGTTGGCCCTAATAAACACTCTGCAGTCCGCAGTCCGCAGCGAGTGCTATTGCCATTTCTGTTTCCAGTCAGGGGAGTTGGTTGGACAGCTGCTTGCAGGGGATGCCAACATGCCAGGTGCTCACTCTGAAGGGATGATGCAAACAAGATCGACTAGGTACTTGCACCACGTCTTGCGCGGAGAGGTCAAGCCACAGTCTGGAACTCGAAGGTTTCCTTCTGATAGAACTTTGTGCCACCACTGTTTCCTTCAGCAACGAGCACAAAGTAACACACACGACTGAAAGAATGAGTGAAAGTCCGCCCACGTCGGAAGCGCACCCGCTCCCTGAAGCTTCGTTCACAGATCGGGCTACGGTTGCGAAGCGAACTTGAGGTCTCATTCATGCGGACGCAGAGCGCCCACAGAATGCAGGCACATTCGGTGCCGGATACGGGAAACCTGTCGAATTGCGGGCGAGGAAAAAAAAAAATCCCTGAATCTGCCCCCTGGCGTAACTCTGCTGTGAAATGTGATCCAGTTTTGAGGTCGAGAACCTGCATCTCATTCCTGGGTGAGTGAGTGAGTGGCCTGGAGCCACTCTGGCCTGGAGGTCTGCTCGCGTCTGTTGCAAACCTTGCTGGGTGATGCTGGTCAATCAAATCTACCAGAACCGAAAAGCAAAATTTCTAGCTGCTCATCAAACCGAAGCCCCAGGGCTATCACGTCGGCGCTTCTGGTAAGCGCGTCGTCTCAATGTCCACGGATCTCTCCAGAAGAGCCGTGAGAGCCTGCCGAAGCTGAGGGTCTGCCCGAACCAGAAGCACTGCGGCCTCGGCGCTATGCTTCGGTCAGCATGAGACGTCGGAACAATGCTTGCAATCGGCCCTTGTGTGACTGTCCAAGCAGTCGTTGGCCGATAGCATCTCATTGGAAGGGTCTGTCATCAAAACAAATTGAACTCCCACATGGTTGAGGGCCAGTAGCTCTGATTTTCTGTCATAACAGCGTGTGTGGAAAGACAGCGGTACTTGGAAGTACTTGGTAAGAATGGCGAGGGCAGAATGTGCCGCGTCCAGGCGGTGGTCGTACACGACCCAGAATCTTGTCGGAGGATAAAGTTTAAATCAGCTGAGATGACTAGATCCTGTCTTGCGGCTTGCCCTCTTGAGTCAAGACCCAGTTGCTAGTGTCTTTGGCACGTTTTATATTTAACTTCCCACAGCGTCCTGCGTGTGTATTCGAGCGGCGCTCTGATCACCCCCAGCCACCGCCCCAGGGGTTGCTCGCAAGCCTGTGGCCGTCTGGCTCTGGCTGAGCTCACAGCTGTCGAGTACTACACACAAGAATCACTAGTCACGCAGTGTTGCACTTACTGACCCCGCGCGTTGTGGTTTAGTCGTGGCTGCGGGTTTTCGGTCATGGCCACTGATGGTGCAGGTAGGTGTGTGTGCGCCGGCGAGCTATCTCCTGGCGAGAACCCGAGCTCACGCCGGCGAGACGGTGGACAAGGCTCAATGTGCCTGCCTGGACCGCGTCCGGCGATGCACGATGGAAAGCGACCTTGGGTATAATGATAGAGGGTCAAGGTGCGTGACCAGCCACGGCTCCCAGAAAATATGCACGACCGCCGGCCAGCACCGTTGGGTAGCGTGTCTTGGATTGTCGGGGGCTGGAAGAAATGGAGTTGCGTTCCGGCGCTCGGGGACCCGGCAGCAGAAGCATCGTCCTCAGCGGAGATCTGCGCTAGACAAATCTTGTTCTAATTCGAGGCTTCCGGCACACTTCTATGCGACGATCGGTGCCCAACCAATTGCCCAAGTCCAAATGGAAGAAGCTATCTCTTGTCTTTGGTGTTGAAAATTCTGCGGTCATGCTGCATCTCCCCAGGGTGCCGCTGCCCGTGCGGCGCACAAGCAAGGGGAACTTGGCCCTAAAGTGAAGCGCACAACGGCGGTGGGCTCGAGACAAAGGACGAGGAGGGCAGCGGAAGACAAATAGCCGAGTACTCCTGTTAGTCTGTCGACGGCCCAGCCGGAGAAACCCTGCACCTTGTCATCGGGGACGGAGGAGGAAAGGCTGGGTGTGTCTTTGGAGGATGGCATGTCGTCAAGAGCCTGCGAGAGGCAGATCCACGTCCGTGCATTGCGGGTCGACATGGCCAGGGGTCCTGTCCCAGGTTTCCACACCCCTTTTCCTGATCAGCAAATCATGACTGAGGCCCAGGGCCCCGCTGAGGGCAGATTTGCCGAGCCAGGGTTGTACAGGTACTTGAGCATCGTGGATCTTCCTTGTTTCAGCTGGCTGACTCGCATGTTTTGGAGGTGGTGTGTGTGCAACATCGAGGCCGGTGTGTCGAGCGGGACTGGGACTTCGATGCGTTTCTTCTGCCTGTTTCAATCTCCATGTACCCTTCAAAAAAAATCTCCAAGCGAAATCTGGAGTGCCCAAGCCTTCAGCCTTCGCATTCAGGGCCGGCTGGGGCTAGGGATGGGGCTGGCCACCACTGAATGCGGGAAAGGTGGGTTGTGTGGACGGTCACCTCGAGGATCCAGCCCAGCCCAGCCGAGCAGCCCACCCACCTGAGAATGCCTGTAGAGTATGTGATGTACAGTACCGACCGCCCAAGGGCACGAGCTTCGAAGCTTGTAAAGCACCAGGTAGCGTGCTATGGAGACGCGTTGCCCCATTGGATCGCCAGAGCCCTTTTCGGCGCGTGGTGGCCCATCTGGCCCATCTGGTCGCGACAGCGACATCATCAGCGCCCCCACAGCATGATTGACGCGGCACTTTGTTTGCCTTGGGGGGGGGGGGCCGCGCGCCTTGCAATCTCTGCAGTAGAATGGCGACAAGCTTGGTGAGCACATGCAATGTGACAGACAGCACGCACGGTCAGGCAGGAAAATCCAATGGGTCTGAGTCGTTCTCAGCGAGCGATGACGTAGGCGGTCGGTCCTCTTGGACGATTGATTTGGTGGCCTTTATCATGCGGTGAGAGTGACAGAGAGACGACGACTTTGATGACTGCCACGGGCTGTGAACATAAGGTTACCGTGGGAGCTCTTGGAGATGACGAGTAAGTCGCAAAAAAAGTTCATCTGATGCGATGTCCAATGGGGCAACGGCAGAGCGATCGCAGACAGCTTTGCTAATGCAAGTCCGTCCACGAGGAAATGGCCGGATTAAAAAAAAAAAAAAAAAAGTCACCCAGCCTGAAGCTTCTGCAGGGACCTGGCCACTTGCGCCTTTCCAATTACTACAGAGTACCGCACGGTTTTCTGCCAAGTTGCAACGATTCCAGGAGGCACGATTCGTCAATGGCTGCATCTTCAGATTTAGCAGGTGGACTTGTCGCAAATGACCGATCCCAGCTCAGACTTTACCACAGCGAATCAGTCCCGGGCTTGTTTGCTCCGGCGATCCCTTCAGCCTCGGCGAGGCGACCAGTCGCTGATCGCCTTGGATGAGGCGGGCGACGTCCCCATAACGTTGCCCATTATAGATCAACGCCAAAACCAAAAGGGGGGTCTGAACCCAACATTTCATGCTGCGTCGACATGGACCTGGCCTCAGGGAAATGAGAGGCCGAGATGGTGTCGCCAGGCGGACCGACCGGCCATCAAACCTCCCTGTGGTTAGACCAGGGCTGGTCGCCCGTGAAGCGTTGGTGAAGGCAGGGCTGACAGCGAATCCATTCGCGATGAAATGGTAGTTTGCGGTTATTTTCAGGAACGCAATTCTAATGTGATAGGTCGAGTCCCTCGATACTTGCAGGGAGTCTGGCATAATGATGATCCTCAAATTGGCCGCAGGGCGTGGGACTACCTGTATCGGGATAATCAATATTCAAATGCCCCCACCCCCCGGCTGTCCTCAGCAGGCATGAATATATTCATGCTGCATCTAAAACAAACTCTTGAGGCGTGTGACGGAGTCCACGATTTTACTTCGTTGGAGCCTGGCCGTCCCGTATTATCTCACATTCTGGTACCTGGCCTGTTCACGTGCGCGTCCGTCTCTGCGTGACAGCTGCGCAACCGGTGGCTCCAACCCCCGGGGTCTGTTTGAGCGCTTCCATAGGACCTCTAGGAACGAAACCCGCGGCCAGGACACACGTTTAAGCTTCCGCTCCCGTTGGCAGAGCCAGCGGCATCCATCCCTTGGGCCGCGAGCACCGTACTCGGGTATCAAAGTCGAAACAGGACTAACGCTGCTTTGCTTCAGAGCATGAATGCTGGAGGCGGATCAGGGCCTCGGCTTTGGGCGTATCATGCGACTTGGGCAGAACCTTCATTCAGCCTGGGCCTGGGCCAGCCTCTGAACGAACGCAGTGGCTAGGTCTTGACGGCGGATGATGATACATTACAGCAGGACGCGAAAGTCAGTATTGGGACTTGTGGTTTGCCAAGATATACCCTTTGCACACTGCGCCATACCCGCATAATCCTCTCTCCAGATCGCACGTTGTGAAACATACCGTTTCACCCTCTCCCAAAAGTTCCTCAAACCAAGGAGCCACTAGTCACCTGCTCTCGCGACCTTTGCCCCCATGTGTCTGGATGGGCAAAAGTTCTGGGCGCCTTGTCGACCTGGATCTCCTTGCTGCGACGATGGGATGCTCGCCCTACCACGTTTCCCTTGAGGGATGGTACCTTGCCGCCTTGGGAGCTGTCCGCTAGGGGATCCTTCGATCGTCCGATCACTGCGACGCTGCCCATGGCCCCAGGTCAGGCAAATCGCTACGGGCAAGCTAGCACCAACGGCGACCAACCTCGGATGGAGACTGTTTTCCCAATAGACAGTATAGCACGATATTTCGGCCAGATAAGGGCGGGAATGCCCGTGTCCGCTGAGATCGGAGAAAACCTCGATATCGTGCCTCGCATTTCCGGGGTGATCTTGGAAGCGTGGTGTTTTGAATCATCTCACATGCTTTGGTCGCGGGTCGCCTGGTGAGTCCAACATAGCGCCAAAGATCGCAATGCGAATTGTCTTCTACAAATGTGGTGGTACAGCCCGGTATGTACAATGGTATTGGGCCGCGCGCCCCGAGGCTTCAGCCCACTCGTGTTGTTGGAGTAGCACGTCCAAGCCTCACATCATGCAAACACATGGGATGCTTCCTGCCCTATCATGGTGTAACTCAAATATAGACCTGTCAATGTCGTGAATCGGAAAATTAGGCGCATACACATTCCAGGCAGCACAGGCGGCTCGCTTTAACGCTTGACCCAGGCAGGCCTCTTCCTTGCCTTGAGGTGACCATGCTTCTTCCTCTCTACGGTCCTGCGATCCCGAGTTACAACTCCAGCTAGGTGGTGTGTCAGCATTCCAATTGCCTGGAAATGGAATATTTGCGTGCGGCCACTTACCTCGTCGAAGCACAGGCTTCAGCGCCGGCTCATGCGCTAGGAGGGCTTTGGCAACAGCGAGAGTGAGTGCCTCTGCTTGCCCGGTCGTGCCACCGCCGTCCACGAGCGCCCACACATTGTACTTGTCCACGCGCTGCGAAGCCTTCAGCGGCCACATGGCGCTCTCGCGGTCGTGCACCCGGCCGAATGCATCTGCCAGCGACTTCCCGTTGATGAGGACCTCGCCAGTACCTTCAACTACCCACGCGCGTGCAGTCGACGTTTTCCTCCGTCCCACGCCCAATGCCCTGCCAAATTTGTCGATTGGGATTGGCTTGGCGATGTTGGTGTGTGGGTTGACATTCCGCCTGAAGTTTGCAACAGCCTTCTTGACACTGTCTGGTGATAAAGACGGATGAATCCTGTGCAGCCGCTTGACCAGTGTCATGGCCTTCGCATATTCGGACGCCTTGACGTCTTCGCCAGCCTTCAACCGGAAACCCTCCAAGGTCTGGAAAGATGCCTTCTCCAACTGGTCTGCTGGCGCGGTCGGCAGGTGTGCATATTGCCGCATCAATTTCTGCAATGTGAGGTAGCTGTCGTTGAAGCTGGCCTGTCGAGAGAAGTACGACGGCGATATCGGCAGGGCTCGGGCGTGTCGAGGCATGCGAATCTCGCCGGGCGTCTCGCTCCGACTGTCCATGTCTTTGATGGCAGCCCGGACTCGTCCCATGCTCATTGCTGTGAAATCATCAGGGCTGATGGAATCGTCGGCGCCCGGCGTCGTGGATAGCTGCCTCGCGTTCCTGGCCTTTGGGCTCAGCTGCAGGCCCTGCAACATGCGCCGAAGCTGCTGCCATTGTGGCGCCGAGGACTGACACCGACCTCTCAGTGCAAGGGCCGGTTGAAGAGATGCCATTTTGCCGTGCTGCTATCTCCTCATGACCACTGCGTCGCTGGATTGTCGCGCTTTTTGGTGTGCCAATTTCGTGACGGCTTGATTTGTCTCCAGAAGGGGAAGCATTTTCACAGCTGCCTGCCAGCGGTTCCTCCCCCAGCCCCACAGTTGCCACCCAGCCAATCAACTGTGGCGCAAGCTGCTGAGGCGGTTACTGCCTGAAAGCCCGCAATCGAGCGACGCAAAATTTCTTAAAAGTCGAGCCCAGCAAAACAACCCCTCCTTCTTTGACTCAACCATCAATCCGCATTGTGAAGACGACGAATTCGCAACAATGGCTTTCGGCAAGCTGTACACGTACGAGGTAGGGCTTTCATGGGATCACCGTGAAGAAACCAGGCTGAATTCATGCTGAAACGATTTCGCAGAACAACCCCCGCAGCACGGCGATTCGCGCCGTTGCGAAGGCCAACGACCTCCAGCTCGACATCGTCGAGGTCGACACCACCAAGCCCAGCCCCGAGTACCTGAAGCTCAACAAGCTGGGCAAGGTCCCTACCTTTGAGGGCGAGGATGGCTACGTCCTGTACGAGTGCGTGGCCATCGCCATCTACAGTAGGTCGAAACTCCCCCAACCCCGCCCGGTGCCTGAAGCAGATTTCTCCTGCATGCACAATGATGATTACACCTTCAAAATATTACAGTTATCCCTGTCTGAAGAGACAATTTCTCTGTTGATACCTAATATCTGACCGCAATTCCTGCCGCTCTTCCGCTCCTTGTTGACGTTCTGCGAGTGGAAATGTTGGCTAACTCATCACAGTCACAGTATGCTGCTACCCCGCTGGAGCTTCGTCCCTCCCCGCTCACTGGACAATAGCGCTGACCTTCTACAGTCTCAAAACGAGAAGACCACACTGCTGGGCAAGACCAAGCAGGACTATGCCTCCATTCTGAAGTGGACGAGCTACTTTAACGTAAGCGTCCAACCACCTATCTTGCCAACGCAGCTGCTGACCAAGTACACCAGACTGAGGTTCTCCCTACCCTGGGCAAGTGGTACCGCCCTCTGATCGGCCGTGACCCTTACAACAAGAAGTCCGTCGATGAAGCTTCCAAGGCCGCAGCGAAGGCCATCGCCACTGTGGAGGAGCACCTTCAGCACAACACCTACCTGGTTGGCGAGCGCATCACCCTTGCTGACCTCTTCGCCGTCGGCGTCATCGCCCGCGGTTTTGAGTTCTTCTTCGACAAGAAGTGGCGCCAGGAGAACCCCAACGTCTCCCGGTGGTACGAGACCGTCTACAACCAGCCCATCTACTCCGCCGTTGCGCCCAAGTTCGAGCTCCTCGACGCCCCCAAGCTGACCAACGTCGCCCCCAAGAAGCCTGAGCAGCCCAAGAAGGAGGCCGCTCCCAAGAAGGAGGCGCCCAAGGCGGCTGAGGAGGATGCTCCTGCTCCCAAGCCCAAGCACCCCCTCGAGGCCCTTCCTCGCGCTACTTTCGCTCTGGATGAGTGGAAGCGATACTACTCGAACCACGACGAGGCCGAGTCCCTGAAGTGGTTCTGGGAGAACGTCAAGTTCGACGAGTACTCCATCTGGAAGGTCAAGTACAAGTACAACGACGAGCTCACCCTCACCTTCATGTCCAACAACCTGATTGGCGGCTTCAACACCCGCCTTGAGGGCTCCCGCAAGTACCTGTTCGGCTGCGCCTCCGTCTACGGACAGAACAACGACTCCGTTATCGAGGGTGCCTTTGTCATCCGTGGCGATGAGTACCTGCCTGTTTTCGATGTCGCTCCCGACTACGAGAGCTACGAGTTTGAGAAGCTCGACCCCAACAACCCCGAGCACCGGGCTTACCTTGAGGCCCAGTGGACTTGGGACAAGCCCGTCGTGCACAACGGAAAGGAGTATCCGCACGCTGATGGCAAGGTCTTCAAGTAGACGATTTGCTCCTTTATGATTTGATGCTAGGAAAATATGAAGGGGGCGGGTGCACGATTAATTACCATGACTCCGGGATCGAGATACCAACACCACCAGGCCTCGGGCTCTGCTAGACTCTATCTGTTGATCGTCTCTATCTTGACACGCAGCAAGCTCCCTCCCCACCAATAGAAAGTACATGAATTGAAACCCAAAAAATATTGCACACATACTCTTTCGACTTGCTGATTGATGCATCTGGCATTCCTGGCTCAGACATGCTACCGTATTGGCGAGACTCGTTTATACCAGCTCCAATGGATATCATCACGTCTTCGTACCGCGCTTTACGTCACATCCTACGCCATCCTAAACGGATTGGCCCGGATATATGTGCTGACGTCCTCTTGGAAACACAATTCGTTCAGGTAGTCATGTACCTTGGGCAAAATAGTAGGCGTCTCATCCAGATCGCCCGTGAACTCCGGGATTGTAATCGCATTGTGCGGCTCACTCCTCGCTTTCTCCACCGAGTCATCAATCAGCACGGTGTTTCCCTGGTCCCAACACTTGCCCTCGTATCCTCTCCTGTCCACAGGGAAGCTGCTCTTCACCACCGGGTCGTTCCACAGCGTCGTGAGCCGCTTGTAGCATTGCGTCCTCGCGTTGTAGTCCTCGTGCGTCAGGCCGAACCGGTCGCGGCCCCAGACGGCGACAACGTTGCCCAGCTGGCCTGGGCTCACGAGAGTCTCGACCATGCGGTTGACGTTGTCCGGGCGCGCGGAGCTCCAGATGACGACCCAGAACGTCTCGACGCAGTAGCTCACGAACCTGTCGGCGTGGGGCCGCCTCCAGAAGCTGTGCGGCTTCCTCCTGTCCGGGCGGTGCAGCACCGTCCCGTTCAGGTCGATCACCACCAGGAGAGGGCCGGGCTCGGGCCTTCGTTTGGGGAGGAAGGATGCGCGTGCCATGTACAAGGGCGTCGGGTCCGGCACGCCACCTGAGGCTGCGCTGGGCGCTGTGATGGGAGAGCGCCCATTCTTGCTGCTGCTCCTGGGTGGGGCCGTCGAGGAGGTACCGGCGAAACCATGACCAGGCATGTCCACTCCTCTTTGAGGCAAGTCATAGTGGCCAAAAGCGGGCGCCGGAGGTTGGCCAGGGAACATGTTGGGCTGCATTGTGCTAAATGGCATATTACCCATGCCCATGCCCATGCCCATGCCCATGCCCATGCCCATATCCATCCCGTATGTATTTGGGAAAAAATGATACGAGAGACCGTTGGGCTGCATAAACGGCATGCTGAAGCTCTGCAGCCCATTTATCATCTGCGGCAGCGGGTGAGTTCCACCGTTGGTCATGCGACCCACCGCCATGGCTGTATTCATCGCTGGCCACGACGAATTTAGAGTGAGCGAGGCTGAACCTTGCTCGTGGCCTTGGGCAGGGTCCGAGGAAGAGCGCCTGGGCTGGTTCCGCTGCGAAAGACCACTTCTTGCTGGCGGCCGCGCCGGTGTGCCATTTTGCGCAGCTGCGGCTGCAGCTTCTCGGACGCGCTTCTTATCCTTCTTCTTGCCCATGGCAGGTTCTACGGCATGTGTCGCGTAGTTCCTAGTTGAAAAGTAAAGGAGAGATGTTGTGAGCCTCTGGTAGTTGCAATAAGGTCTGCCAGTTGACGAGAAGCGTAGTTGCTTCAGAGTGCGGTTTGGCGACTGGCCGTGATGACTCCTGGAATCCAGATGACAGAAAGGCTCTTTTGAGCAGCCCTTGGTGATGAAATCCGGAATATGTACTCTCTGAAATGTAAAGATTCGCATCGATAACAGGTGGGAGGACACGATATGTGTCTTTGCTACAAAGCGCGAGATGTGCACTGCACTTCACTCTGCAGGTCCTTCTTTCCTTTGGCCTCACTGAAAGGCGGTTTGAGACTCCAGAAATGATATTGGCAGCCAAAGCTGGGTGACTCCAAGACAATTGGGTTTTTCGGGGGCTGAGAGGAATATAATATCCATCAGAAGAAAGTGATAATCAGGGTTTCAATAGTAGATTGAGATAAGAAGGTGCTGGTGAAAGAGAATGACTTCGAGAGTATGATTCAAGTAGGAGTGAAAGTGTCTGGTCCTGAAGTTCACTGGAGTGAGTGCTACGTCTTATCGATAAGACAGCAGCAGTCGCTGTACTTTGCACCCAGCATTATCCCGCAGCGTCTTCAAGTACCACAACTTTTCCGTTAACCTCAAGCCGCCAAAATCTTTCTCCCAACCCCAAATCATTTCAGCAGCACTCACATCTGCACATCATCTACCGAATACAGAGTCTCACATACAGAATATGGAGTCAAGAAAACGGAAGTTTCCCCAGGCCGGACTGGAAAGACGGGTCAGGGCAAGGGCGGAGCCAGAACCTGATCTCGATAGCCTCGATGAGGTGAGCGATGGTGCACCAAGTGAAGAGGAAATCCAAGAGAACGAGTCGGCCTCTGCGGCTAGCTCGGGCAGCGAAAGTGCTGATAAGTCTGTAAGTCTATATGGGCTCCCTGTCTCACCTTCTGAAGTCTAAAAGAAATCCAGGATGGGAGCAACGAGTCGTCCGAGGAAGAAGACGAAGAACAAGGCATTTCTGCCGACGCTTCGAAAATCTCATTTGGGACACTGGCCAAAGTACAAGCCAGGCTATCACAGTCAGGCCGCCGGAAGAAGAAAGGCGGCCACTCTGATGACGACAACGGCCCAGGAGACGAGGATGATGCTCCCAAACCGAGAGAGCAAGCCCCCAAGAGGGAGAAGCCGCCCTCTCGCAGCAGCAAGCACGCGCCGCAGGAGCTATCGTCCAAGCGGCCTGTCTCCAGGAAGCGCGAGATCATTCCCGTGAAGAAGTTACAATACCGAGACCCTCGGTTCGACCCGCTCGTGACCGGACAGTCTGTCAAGACCAAGGCCGACGAGGACCACGTGCGCAAAGCGTACGCCTTCCTGGATGAGTACCGCGAGGACGAGCTGCGCAAGTTGAAGGGCGCGATCAAGAAGGCCAGGACCCCGGCCGAGAAGGAGCAGCTGCAGCGCGCCTACATGTCGATGGAGAGCAGGAAGAAGGCCAGGGAGAAGAAGGACAAGGAGCGGGCCGTGGTGGAGGAGCACAGGCGTCGCGAGAAGGAGCTTGTCAAGGAGGGCGTCAAGTCGAAGCCGTTCTACCTGAAGAAGGCGGAGCAGAAGAAGCAGTTGTTGACGGACCAGTTTTCTGCCATGTCCGAAAAGCAGAGAGAGAAGGCGATCGAGAAGAAGAGGAAGAAGGTTGCGGGCAAAGAGAAGAAGGCAATGCCTATGCAAAGAAGGACACGGGAGTAGGCCTGAGCTTAATATTTGTGACGCAGCGATGCCAGCCCCTAATCAGGCGCCTGCTCAGCTATTCTTCGCTGCCCAGTAGATATCGCGCTCGATAAATCAGTTTGGCTGATGAGTGGTGGTTTCTACATTGTCGTCTATTCCAATCGCCGTCTGAGTTAGGGCCTAAACATCATTCCAGCTTTGCGATGCCGGAACCCTTTCTTTGATGGACATCAGATTTTGCTATGCTCGCTGGTCCCTTATCCCACTTTTGGCCAGGCTTTGTTCAAACATCTCCCTGCACCTGACTCTGCTACCCAGTCTCGCACAGAGCAAGAACGCCCCGCTTAGCTTCCGATGCAGACTGTATGTCTCTTCGGGCGGGGGCGCGAGTCTCTCCCTGACCATCACGGGTATCTGCGCCTTGACTCTCTCCGTGATCGTCTGGTCCCTGAAGTCATACACTTCCGGCGCAGATTCCAGGAAAGGCTCCGCGAGCGTCAGCACCGAGGCAATGTGCGCGTCCAGCATCGTCTTGCTCTCATGGCCAGTCAGGTATCCCAACTGCTCGCTCAGAACGCGCACGCTATCGCGGTCGGTCCGCGACGCTGCCGCGAGGAGCTGCACGTATTGCGTGATGAATTTGTCAGGGTACTCCCTCGAAGCGCCAAAGTCGAGGAGGACGAGCCTGTCTCGGTCGGCATTGTAAAGGAAGTTGGTCCAGTTGGGGTCTGTCTGCATGAAATGGAACTCTGTGATCTCGCGCAGGCACAGCCGCAGGATCTGCGTGCCGATCCAGTCTCGTTGTTCTTGCGTGAAGAACTTGATCCTAGTCACGCCCACGCCGTCCATGAATTCCATGGTCAAGACCTGCTTGCCGCATGCCTCAGAGTAGATCTCGGGAACAGAGAAGACGTCGTCTTCGGTAGCCAGCAAGCTCTTATATCTTTGGGCACACTGGGCTTCTCTTTCGTAGTCACACTCCCAGCCTAGCTCTGTCCGCGCGTTGTCGATGGTCTTGTCAAGATAAAGACCTTTGGGCAACAGCTTCGTCGCTGCTAATAGAATACCTAGATTGTCCAGATCCGAGTTGATGGATTCAGCAACTCCCGGGAACTGGATCTTGACGGCAACTTTCGCGCCATTCTTCTTCAGTGTCGCGCGGTGGACTTGTCCGATGGATGCAGCTGCGATGGGCTTCTCCTCAAAGTCCTCAAACAGATCACGCCACTCAGAGCCTAGGTTCGTCACCAGTACTCGGTCACGTTGCCACGACGGCATGTAGTCTGCTCGGTCCTGCACCCTCTGTAAGACCTCCTGGATAGGAGCTGGTAGCATTTTCGAGTCCTGGAAACTCATCATCTGGCCTAGCTTGAGAGCGGCACCTCTCATCTTCGAAAGCTTCGAGACGAGCCTCTCCATGTTCGCCGGGCTCATCATCAGGGACCCTTGCCCACCGCCCCCGGTCACTCTGCTGAAGCTCTCGCTGACGGCTCCAGCAAACATGCCGGCGGCCAGACCGCTGTAGTTCCAGATGCGACCAAACCGAGACGAGGGCACCTTGGATTCCCTGAGTTCGTATTTCGGCTCGACTGCAGCGGTGCCAAGCAATTCGCCCATGGCCGAGGCGTCCTCCTTCGTCACTTGCTGGCCAGCATGTTGCGTGTCTTGATCCCTAACTGTTGACGCAACGTCGAGGCCTGCGAGGTCCTTCTGATGCTCTTGCTGGTTCCCAGAAACGGATGCCGCTACTTTCACCTCAAGTTTGGACTGCTGTGCCTCAACCGGCTCCGCTGGTGCAGGTGCCTCTTCAATATGTATCGGTCTTGCCGGGCTCTCCAGGTTTGGCTCTTTCACACCTCGCGATGGGGCGGATTTGGTGTCGTCCAGTCGGCTCCTCAATTCTTGGAGAATAGTGGGATTTTTGTTGGCACGTGTATGCCCGAAATCGACAGCGCCAGGTATAGACTGCCTGGGTCTTTCAGTCCTCTTGGTTCCCTTCCAAAGAGGATCGAGTTTGAGCCCACGGCTTGTGCGAAACAATCCCTCGAAGTCTACGCCCTCCGGCACTTTGAGCTCTTCAGTCTCGTGGGACGTCGAGGTATGATCATTTTCCCGTTTCCCTTCGTCTTCCCGCAAATTGAGCTCATGAAGCGCAGAGAATCGTGACGGCGACATAGTGAACCCTGACGCAGCGGCCTTGGGTTGCTGCGCTTCCTGACTTCTGATCGAGTCCTGGCTTCTCGAGGACGGGGCATTGATTGGATCCCGCTGTGTGCCCTGGAAATTCGCCGAACCTGATACTTCTTCAGGTGGTGGTCTGCTTAATGGGACGTTCTTGGCGTACGGCGTTGCGACATTGTCCGTGTTCAACTGCTGGCCAACCCCGTCGGATGCCTCTGGTGCCGTAGCCGAAGAATCTCTCTTTCCAGGTCCTGCATTAGCCCCTTTGGAATCATTTTGCAGATCATGCCACTTTTCATGCTGTTGAACCCTCACAGCAGCGACAATGCTCGAAGTCTTCCCATAGCGATCCACCTGGCGAGCTCTGAGGGCGATATGCTTGGACGCGACCGAGCGGGATGCGCTCAGCACCGCTGCCAGGTCGATTGCAAAATCCACAAGCCCCATATGAGCCACAGATGTACCTATTGGGATAGTATATTTGCCATAGTCATCATTTCCATGCCGACCTGATCCAGGAAGATGAAAAAAAGGTTGTGCGGGAGCTCCTCGGGGCGGCTCTGAAAACGATGGAGCTCTTATCCATGATGCAATTAATCCTTGCATCAGCCCTACGGATCTCGGCAGGCAAAGGATCGCCAGGGGACACACGGGGCTTGTCCCCGTTAATTGCATGACAGGCAACGACATGAAGTCTCGAGGTCACCGCAGTAGAAGTAGGCCCGTCTGAGAGGAGTTTCAGGCGTAGGTTTGTAAAATCATCAAGGCCCGTCAATCTATTTCGGCTGTGTGGCGTCCAACGTGACGTCGAGCCAAAGCTTGGATCTCGCTACTCTATGGGTATCATATGCTAAAATTCATTCAAATTTCCACTTCGCGTCCCTCACCCCTTGGTCATGTTCTTTAGCCCCGAAGCTTTGCTTTTGGGTGTGACTGTTCCTGGAAACGGGGTCCTGTTCGAGGCCCGGCTCGCCCCACCTACTCGACTCCAAAGACGTTGAGCAGCAGGTGTCAACCCTCCCGAGACTCGTGGGCTGTTGGGAAATTTCGGGACCGGTGTCTTCTCGACTTTACCCACGAAGCCAACCTTTGCCGACGTACGCTTCGATTGAGCTATTCGGTCCACCATGCGATGATGCAAACTCTCCCGCTTGCCCTGCTCCTGTATCTGGAAAGGGTTCGTTGTCCCATCACCAGTGCCAAGATCAATAATGGGCAAAGCCGGAGCCGATGGATCGGATTCCTCGTCATCCACGAAGGCATAACCATTGACGCGCGGCGTCTCGTCTCCCCCGGTGAAAGTCGAGTCCTGGTATCCAGGCCTCACCCGGCCTGCGATCGAGTCTCTGACGGCAGAGAGCGTTGGGGATGGCGGGCGCGATGTGTCAGGCGCGATGGTAAGGCCTGGCATCCTAGTGTTCTCATACATGATCGTCTTAGGCCCTGCGCGAGATGCCTCCTGCGAGCGCAAAGCCACCGTATCCGCTCTCGATTCGTCGAAGCTCTCCGGGTTGAACATGAGGCCATTTTTGGGTTCGGACTTCCATGTGTCTGGCACTGCGGGCCTGTCGTCCTTGTCCTGGATTGCAAGCCTGTCCTTTTTGAAGCCATCATCCACAATCGACCGCCCGCTTGCCGCCAGTTTTGCTTTAACCTCCATCTGTTTCAACTCTTGCTTCGACGGGAGCTTGTTTCCTCTCCACAGCCAGCCGTATTTCCCGGCCCTCTTCTGGTTCTGCTTGTCTAGAAGCTTGTAGAAACTCTCGTTGTCTTCGCTGGTGTATTTCCCCTGAAATGCGCCGAGGCTCATGTTCGTGTCGATTTCGGGTGCCGCGTGCAGTTCTGTGGCTGTAGTTACAGAAGAGACAGTGGACATCGGTGTGTCGCCTACAGCCCCCACTGGCGTCTGGCCACCCGATTGAGACTGCACCGGTCGCCTCAGCCTTTGTCGGCCGGGGGTCATGACGTGTTTGAGGCGACGGCCAGCGCTATCGATCCATAGTCGGTCCTTTGAATCCAACGCATCCAGGTACTCTTGCTGCGTCTCGCTCTCTAGGAGCCCCGGGAAAAAGTCGCGGGCGATGATCTTCGACAGCGCATCTGTGTAGGTCTCCTCGTCGAGCACCTGCTTCGGTCGCTTTATGTTCTTTGTCGGCGGAGGCGGAGGCATGAGTTCCATCTCTGCCGCCGCCCTCTTGCGCACGAGCGCGGAGGACATCGCGTCTGGACTCGGCATGTCTGGCAATGTGTGGTGAAATTCGTCAATGAGACAGGAGTGTGTCTGAGTGAAAAAGGGTGGATGGGACTCCACTGGGAGAACAGACCGTATGTACATATGTCGGCGGGTGGGTAGTTGACTTTGCGGCCGGACCTCGGGAGCTGGACAGATCCACTCGCTACGGAGGTACTTCAGTACCTGTGCTATGCACTAACCTACATACCTACTGCTACCATCGGCTGGTGTAGTGCTCTACACTACAAAGGTACAAGAGGCAGGTTATCTATCACTAGCGTCATCGCGGGGAATCCCTGCTCTAGAAACGCTTCGAACGCCGGGGATCGGTGCCGAAAGAACCCTGCAATAGGTATTTGCTGTCTGCACCTCTCCGAGTTTCGAGCTTACCTCTATAGGTGAACGAAATTCGCTTCGTGCAGCTTGTAAAACGAGCGTCTGCCTGGCTGGATCAAGTCTGGACTCTCTGCCGCTTCCCCAAGAACGCAACGCGCTGCTCGAAATCCCGTCCTCCCACCTTGTTGGAACTCGTCCAATCCATCAGCCATCTCTTCATCTCTGTCAATCTCTGCCCCTCCTCGAAGAAGAGCACATTATCTCGATAAGTGTTGAGCACAAAGACACACAATGGCAGTCTCAGAGGACGACAAGGCCAAAGCCGTTGCGCTCAAGAACCAGGGCAACGATGCCTTCAAGAAGCACGACTGGCCAACGGCCATAGATTTCTACACCAAGGCGATCGAGGTAGACGATACAGAGCCGACATATTTTGCGAATCGAGCGCAGGTGCGATTCCACAGCATTGACCCGAGGTCGGCCTCTCCTTTGTGTTGCTCGCGTGACTAACAGGACGTTTACATATGCCAGGCCTACCTCAAGACAGAGGCATATGGATATGCAATCCAGGATGCAACCAAGGCGATCGAACTCAACCCTGGCTTTGTCAAGGTTTGCTGAAGACCCAGAACTCCTGCACACGGCAAGGTGCCTTTAGCTGACGGCGCTTAATTGCCCAGGCCTATTACCGCCGTGCTCTCGCCCACGCCGCCGTGCTGCGGCCCAAAGACGCCCTCAAGGACTTCAAGACGTGCACGCAGATCGACCCAGGCAACAAAGATGCCAAGCTTAAGCTGGTCGAGTGTCAGAGGATCGTGCGCCAGTTCGACTTCTTCGCCGCCATCGAGGTTAGCGATGCGCCCTCGGCCGCGGAGGGCCTCGATGTGGCCTCCATGGCTGTCGAGCCAGACTACGACGGCGTAAAACTGGGCGACGAGATGACACAGGAGTTCATTGACGACATGACGGAGCGGTTCAAGAACGGCAAGAAGATACACCGGAAATATGTCTACCAGATCATATTGGCTGTCAGGAAGCTCGTCTACGATGAACCGACAATGGTGGAGGTCAAAATCCCAGATGATGTGCAACTCACAGTCTGCGGCGATACTCACGGTACGTCTTGTTCCGGTGTCTGGCCCTTGAACGCAGTAGCTGACAACACTCCCAGGCCAATACTTCGACCTCATGGAGCTCTTCAGGTTAAACGGATCTCCCAGCGAAAAGCACTGGTATCTCTTCAACGGCGACTTTGTTGACCGAGGTTCCTGGTCGACCGAAATTGCATTGTTGCTCTACGCCAACAAATGGCTCAGGCCAAATGCCTTCTTCTTGAACCGTGGCAACCACGAGACAGATGACATGAACAAGGTCTATGGTTTCGAGGGCGAATGCAAGGCCAAGTACAACGAGCGCATCTTCAAACTGTTTTCGGAAAGCTTTTCGGCGCTACCTCTGGCTACTCTGATCGGCGACAAGTACTTTGTGCTTCACGGCGGCCTCTTCTCCGATGACAACGTCACCTTGGATGACATCCGAAAACTGAATCGTCACAAGCAGAAGCAGCCCGGACAGGCCGGTCTGATGATGGAGATGCTGTGGACAGACCCGCAATCCGAGCCTGGCCGCGGCCCCAGTAAGCGTGGTGTCGGCATGCAGTTCGGGCCTGATGTCACAAAACGTTTCTGCGAGAAGAACGGTCTGGAAGCCATCATTAGAAGTCACGAAGTTCGCATGGAAGGCTACGAAGAGGAGCATGACGGAAAATGCATAACTGGTAAGTGCTGTGCTCGATGAATTCGCTATCGAGATGCTAATTCTTGTGTCAGTCTTTTCGGCTCCAAAGTACTGCGACATGACGGAGAACAAGGGCGCTTACATCAACATCGGCCCCGAATACAAACTCGATTTCAAGAAATTCGATGCTGTTCCTCACCCCAATATTCGACCAATGGTAGGTGTCCCAGGAGAAGCTGTGCCCTCCCTAGCTGCGAGCAAGCGCTGACACAACACAGGCCTATGCCAACAGCTCCATCATGTCCTCTCTGATGTGAGCCTGGGATTCTAGACCAATATCGGGCGTAGATATGGCATATAGAAGCAAGCTACAGAGCATGTTCGGGAGTTGGATTGTTTCGTTGTCGGTGGCGTTTGGTTAAGTGGGAAATGTGTTGGGTTCTTGTCCGTTAAAACCGGCGGATTGAAAGCTTTGTGCCTTCAACATGAGATCCGAAAAAGTAACATGGCATCAGACAGGTTGGTTTGATGATGAGAATGCGGCCAGGAATGGGAGACAGAACCAGGGTAATAGCTTGTGTCCTTGGGGTGATGACCTCCAGCCAGAAGATACCTCTCACAAAGCAAACAGAAAGTCATGACTCTCCCCAGAATCTGCTTTGGTCATGCCGTCCCACAAGCGCACCGAGCCAATCCCCTGCAGCTCGGATCACAAACCCGACGGAGGTCCCAGATCCTGTCCATGCTGTCAGGGCGGCTGCGAAGGCGCCAAGGTCTTGACGAGGCACCCGCACCCAGCACTCCTTGCCTTGCATCTTGAGAATGTCGATCGGCATGCCTGATCCCGTGGCGCCAAGAAATTGCTTTAATGCCGAAGTGAGGTAGGAGCGGATCTGAAGATGATCCAGAAGTAAGTCGCTCGAGGTGATGAGTTCCAAGTGGGCGTAGGCATAGGTGGGGTTCTTGATAGTCGTGGAATAAATCTCGCGAGACTTCGATTTTGAGCCCTTAGCTTTACTTGGAGCCTCTTGCACGGGAGGATCGATTTCAATGGTTTCAAAGTCCATCATGTGTTGGTCATGTGAAGTTTTCTTGCACAGAAGTTTGGTACAGCATTTTGCAGTCGTGGAGGGGAGACCGTGAAGACGAGTGTATCTTAGTAAACGGGCCTAAACAAAATATGCACTAAAAGGGGCCCCGGTAAGCAAGCTAGACCGCCTGTGCCTGCCGGCGCAATGCTTTGTCTGATCAATCGCCAGGAACCCAAAGCAGTGGCCTCTAGACTTCGTCCTCGCTCACACCTTTTTCTATACCTCATCTGTGTGGAAATCCAGCCATACTCTAACAGCTCTGGGCCTCACCGGAAAGGCACGATGTCACGCAACTATGTCCAACCAAACCAGATGCGCCAGTCGCGCGCATGCATGGTCTGCTCGATCGTGATGACGCGAACCGTACGTCCACGCCCATTCCCGAGCGTTTGACGCAGTCTATGATTCCTTGACTCGCAGGAGTGCGCCCGCATCACGTGCTGACTTTGCTTGTCCAGCGCTTCAAGAGAGAAGGATGCCCCAACTGCGAAGAGTTCCTCGGCCTCCTCGGCAGCGACGAACAAGTCGACAACTGCACCTCGTCCGTATTTGAAGGCCTCATCACGCTCGCTGAGCCAGGCAAGAGCTGGGTCGCAAAGTGGCAGCGGCTGGACGGATACGTGAAGGGTGTATACGCCACCAAGGTCATGGGCCAACTGCCGGAGGAAATGGTCTCGCAGATGGAAGAGCAGTACAAGGTCCGATACATACCGTAAGTACAGCCAGACATCCTGCTTGCTCGGCAACCTGAGATGTGGAACCACTACAGATCTGGGATCTGCGAGTTGATCATAGCTGACTTGGAGTCTCAGACGCGATGGAAGTGCAACCGAGGCGGACTAGGTGTCCGCCCTGTCTTCTGAAGTGATGGAGGAGCTGAAGGTGGGACTCGCGTCTCGTTCCGACGGCGCGGCGGGTACATCGTGATGGGTCGTGAATCTACCGGCCAATGGCTTAGAGTTTTGAGCTCCGGGAAGCGGTTCCGTTCTCCAATATAAGCGGGTTCTTTGGTCAGGGCCGGGAGACATTTCGTTGCCCCATCGTTGTGAATTTAGGAAAAAGCATGGCGTTTTGGAGTTGCGCGAGGCACCGAAAAGGAGAACAGAAGTACGGGTAAGGAACTGTACAAACAGATTCCCACGCCGTCATCAATCAGATGAGAACTTTTTTCACAGTGGCGCCAAGAAGCAATGTGAGGTTCCTGGGCTATATACCCGCGAGATTACTAGGCGTGGTTGACAGGCTCAAACATGTGAACCGGGCAAATATCCATGAGGGCAAGGGGCCAAAAACATGAACATAGACGCCCGTATCAGCACCCAAGCTCGAACCCATGCCATGATTCCACGTATTGTGACAGTCAGCACCTCACAGATCAGCAGGAGGCCGCAGTCCCTGACCAGTATACAAACAAGTATGGCTACTGTCACTGAGAACAACTCGATCAAAAGCATGGGTGGTCTGTTGTCAAAGAATCCACTGGAGTAAGTAAGACGGGTAGCTACGTCTATGACTTGCTTTCGACGTATTAGGAAACGGGCATCTTGGTCTCAGGCTGCAGCACTACAAACGCTGCTCCTTCCCCCAACAACCTTGGTAATGTTCCTTTGAATTTTGCCTCTCTCTCAAACTCAACCCTCTAAAGGTTTGTGTGACAAACCTCTCGTCCCAACAAGACCACCGCTTTCTCGGCTGCCAATCTAATCGTTCTATCACCTATGCGTGGCGTGCAGACGGCGCGTCGATTGAATCACGAGAATTACTCGTAACCACACAACTTCACATCGCGCTGCCTCCATGGGTCGCTGGGATCACTGTAAGTAAACCCAGAGTTCCCAAAGAAGAAAAGGCAATAACCACAGCACGGGCTAGGAAGCTGACGAATTTTCTCTGCTTGGGCAGGGCTCTTTGGCCATGACGACGCCATCGGACATGCCATCAAGATCAGCAAGGACATTGCGCGAGGTGACGACCGCCAATTCGTCTACATCCTGGGCCCGATCCTACTCGACTGTCCACCTGGTGTTTTTGGCTATTACCGTCAAGAGTACAGTCTCGTCGAGAAACTGGGCCCTCTTGGGTCGGAGGAGTCCATGGTAAGGAGTGCAATAGCTTTCATCCTGCCCCCAAAATTAGACATCATATTGACTGTTCATATCAGAACCAGCTCATCCTGCGCAAACTCGATTCTGGCCTGAGTGACGAGCTGTTCGAGAAATACCGCGCAGCCGAGAAGCAGGGCTCTGACTTTGGCGACGTGTCCAAGTACCTCGTGATCGTCTTCGCCGCAATGATGATGCGGTATGGAGCCGTGATCAAGGAAGACCACATCCAGCACCTTCGCGACCTCGTGCCCAAGATCAATTGCAACGAGGTCATGGTATCGCGCCTGGCCCGACTTCGGCTTCCGCGGCCCTGGAAAGCGGCAGTTTCTTGCGGCTTTGGACCACTATCAGGCTGGCAGGCCCCGAAGCTTCCTGGAGGCAAGCTGTCATGGTTGCGGAAAGGTCAACGACGATATCAAGGCCGACGGAAAGGTTCTCATGAAGTGTGGTGGATGCGAGACCGACATAGCCGCCGCTTGGTTCTGTGACAAGGTACACACCACTGCAATTCTTTGAGTCGAGTCTTTCTGGGCGGCCCCTTTGACACAATGCACTTCGACACCACACACCTCTGACTAACGTTTTGACTCTTCTCACAGACCTGCCAAAGGGGCTTATGGAGGCACCACAAGCACAACTGCGGCGCGCCTCCTGGCCCGGGAACCGCCATTTTCAGATCATATGGGAAGAGGAGCTTCGGCGTCATCGCCTATGATGGAGACAATGTTTGATATCTTTCATGATGACGAGATGGGACTTGCTTGTCTAAGGTGGGGTCGAGCGACGAGGTGAGTGGATGAAGCTATGTTGTCCTATCATTTGCCACTCGCATTTCGATGTCTTGTTGAGAAGTTGCCATGTTGGCGATGACTCGGACGCACACTTTGCTGTGTTTGTAGACGAACAACCTCGACCCCTAGGCTTTCTGAAAAAGTGTTGCCCAGGGATATATTCTCCAGCCTAGCTTGTGAAGAGTGTAAATGGGTATCATAGTTGCTTCGAAATAGTTTCATCTAGTTGAGGCGAGGTCTCTCGTGGGATCCTCCACCCCCGGACGAGTCCCGTGTCCGTTTCCTGTCCATTTCTTCCCGCATAGTTCTCTCAGCCTCGCTCATCTTTTGAGGTTGTTCAATCTTGAATGCTTTGTTCGCGCCGCCACCCAGCGCATTCTTCTTTGCTTGTGCAAACACATTCTTGGCTTGTGGCGGTTTGACACCGAACAAGAATCCCGCGGGCTTCGAGGCCTCTGGCTTCGCCGGCTCGACCTCCTTGGAGGCATTGTCATCTGTTGGTGGCGTTTCCGGCGTCCCTGTCTTGCCGTCCTGTTTCTTGTCCTGTTTCGGCACGCCGAACGAGAGCTGGACCTTTTCGCCGTCCTTGATATGCAGGTCTTGCTTCTCCTCGGGCTCCTCGGGCTCCTCGGCCTCGTCCTGTTCCTGGGCCTTGTCCCTCCTCCGCTCCTCCGCCGCCTTCTCGGCCCTCTTCTGCTGCTCCAGTATCATTCTCAGCTCCCTTTCCTCGTCGCCCTTGTCCTGCAGTTCCTTCCTCCTGATTGCCTCGGCGCGCTTTCAGCGCCTCGGGGCTGTTGTCGATCCAGGCGATCTGCAGGCCCTTGTCCGTCTCCTCCACCCTACAGATGCCCTCCCTGCCAAGTTGCTTGGCGTACTCTGTCAGGCTCGGCCACCGGGTGGCGTTCATGTGCGTGTGCTGCTTGTTGGCGATGTACTCCTGGTAGAAGTGGTTGATGAGCACCGCCTTGGTGCCGTGCGACGTGCGTAGCTGCTGCAGGAAGTCGTTGTTGAACTGGTTCGAGAACTCGGCGATGGCCTTCTTGGGGTCCTCGCCCACCACCAGCATCTGCCGCACGTGCGACTCGGACTGCACGTGCATCTTGAAGCCGTTCTCGTCACGCATTTGCCGCTCTCACACCTGGCAGTACCAGCGCAGCCGCTCGAGGCCCTTGGACTTTGCCTGGTTCGACACCCATTTCATGCTGCCCACTTCGGCGCGCCCCATCTTGTATCCTCAGGCAGTGCGGGATGGTGGGAAGAAGGCTATTCGGGTTTGGGCTTTTGCGTTCTGGCGCAGTAACGTTGCTTGTTGCAACGGCAGGCGGACCTGCGATTTAAGCACCTGTCGGGTAAGGGAGTATGTAGCGCAGAGAAAAGATGGCGCGACAAGTGGCGGATTGATCGATTCTGGGTGACGTTTTGCGATGGGATGAGGTATGTTTGTGGTAAGTATGCAAGAGTCGGGGGTTCACATGTGATGCTGCTTTGGCAGCCCCGCCACAGCGGGCCTGTCACTAAAATTGCACCTACCAGAGCTCTCTCCAGTAGTCTCCCGCCATTGCCTGGTTTTGACATTACTTGTCCGTCGCGGATATGGGTATTATCTCGGCATTTTGCTCAAATGCAAGATGAGAGGACATCGAGGCCAAGAAAACTTAATTCTATTTGGATTTCCAATCGACAAAATGTCTTTATCTAACCTAGGCGCCGAATGCGAAGCAAAGCCCCCTGCTCGCTCTCCTGTATGTACAGTGTGACATGCTGTCTGTAGCTCTTGGATATCTTACTCTTTGAAAAAAAAAGTCCAGGAATTGACCAGACCTTGTTCTTTTCTTCTACTTCAGTTTCCGCAATCGAGCCTGGACTACTCGAGGAATGTAAAGAGGCTAGTGTGCAGAACGTTCATCGCCCTCGTAGCATCCCGCGCATCAATGACACACGAGATGTTGATTTCACTCGCTCCTGTACTCAATGTTAGCAAATCTCATACCGTGTCAAGCCCACGGATAGGATGTGGGTGTTGACTTGCCCTGTGAAATCATCTCAATGTTCACCCTGTGCTCTCCTAACGTTGTAAACATCTTGCCGGCAACACCTATCATGTTCTTCATGTCCGCGCCGACTAGGCTCAAGATGGCCATCTCGTGTAAAACGCTGACATCGCCACAGTCCTCCAACTCCTTCCTGGCATTGTCGAACATGACGGCTTCGGAGTTTGGGAGGTGTACCGCCATGGACACATGCACCTCACTGGTGGAGATGAGGTCGACCGAGATCTTGTAGCTGTTCAGGATGGAAAACACGCGGGCAAAGAACCCATGTGCGATGGACCGTTTGTTAGAGTGGACATTTATCACCGAGATCTTGTCCTTGATGGTGACCGCAGTCGGCCTCTTGGGTGTCTGCCGCACCAGGTTGATCTGCGAGGGCCGTGAGCGCTTCAGCTGTTGGCCTGGGGCCAGTACTGGGTCGGGGATGACAATGGTGCCCTCTCCGCGGGGGTTCTTGACATTCTTTATGCGCACGGGGATTGGTGGGTCCGCCTTGATGACCTGGTCCATGGTGAGGTGGTGGATGACTTCGGACCCGTAGAAGGTCAGTTCCGCCGCTTCGGAGGGCGTGATGGACGACAGGAGGCGCGCAGTAGGGACCTTAGTCGGATCTGCTGTGAAGATGCCGTCCACCTCCTTCCACACTTGAAGCTCATCAGCCTTTATCCCGACTGCTACCAGCGCCGCGCAGAGGTCAGTGTATCCTCGCCCAACGTCGCCATCCATGAGGCTCCCCGGCACGTTGCCGAAGAAGCCAGTGATGACAGGAACTCGGTCCTCGCAAGCCTCTATCTTGCTTCGGAATGCGGCTGCAGCGTCTCGGTAAAAGGCAGGATCGAGGCGTCCTGCACTGTCGTTGTGAAGCACGTCGGCTAGGTCCACATACTCGGCCTCGACACGCTGCGAAGAGTGTTAGCCTGACGTCCAGTACTTGGCAGGCAGGGAAAATAGACTCAGTGGTACACACCCGATCCCTTAGTACAAATGTCATGAACCTACAACTCAACCGCTCACCAAAGCTCACGACTCGATCTTTGGACCTCGAGTTGACCTCAAGTTTGAAGCGTTTCGCGGCCTGTATGTATTCGAAGAGTTCTTGGCACTCATTTTTGATGTCCTCCTTCAGTTCCCCTTTCAAATCTGGGGTCGTGAGGACCGACTCGGCGGCAAATAGATGATCATCGCAAATGTCCTGGATGAGGCTCTTGGCCTCTTCCAGCAACTCTGTCTGCGTGTTCTCTATGCCAACGGCGGCGTCAATGTTCCTGAGCCTCCTGTACACCTCAAGCAGTCTTCATTTTCAGGGAAGGGTGGTCAGCTATCAAGATGGCGGACGTGTTGGGGCAGAACCCGGAGACCGAGTGGCCATGACTCACCGGCTTGTAGTGCCGGTGACCTTTTTCCCTGAGCTGCGTGCTGAACAGACCACGGCGATCTTGTTGTTTCCCAGGTTGGCCCTGCACTTGAATCAGTGACTCTGAGTATGAGAATGTTGGAGCTGCTGCAAGATATACCTGATGATATCCTCTGCTATCTGATTCAATGACTGTCAGTCAGGCCGGTTGACGGTAGGAAGTTGAGCTGAGGTCGCACCTTGTCTGGAAACTTTCCGATGCTCGTGCCCCCGAATTTTTGTACAACCCATCCATTGGGACTGTCATTCTTGACGGTCGATTTCATGGTGGAGGCTGGGGCGTCTCCAGTAGGAGGCCTACGTCTTCGCAGTAGATGTGAGTTGGTCGATTTTCCCGAGGGAATGACTGAACCTGAACCTGAACCTGAACCTGTGTGGTCTACTGTATGTATGACTGGATCCAGTGGTGCTGAGAATGAATGCAAGAATAATACAGCCACTTGAGCTGAGGGTGTAGGGAAGAGAATGGCTCTCAAGACAGAGATAAGTGAGTCCTCATGAAGCCAGTGGGCAGACAGGAAGGAGGATTGAGTCAACGGATGTGGAGCGGACTGGCGATTCGGGAAACCAGGCTTGAACAAGCGGGACGGCCGTCGTCACCTGGAAGTGCAACCGACGATGCAACGCAGGTGGAATCACCAACAGACAGCCAGCCAGTGAGAGATGCGGATTAGCCAAGCAAGCAAGCAAGTACTTAAGCAAGAGAATGTCAGGACATGGGAATTGGTCTCCCTGAATTAGCCCTCACCCCAGTGTCCCGTTCCCAGGCCGGCCTATTCTAGTCTACATACTTTGGCATAGCGCATTGCAGAATCGGAGCAGCCGGTGGGGGCTGGCACTTTTTCTAACAGCACGCTGTCTAAGTACATCAATACCACGTTGGGTATTAGTGGGGCCTTGCCGACCCCGGAGTTCGGGATGCTCTGCTTGGGCGGCGCCGAACAAAGATAACCTCTGGGCTACTGTACTACCTACCTAGGTACTTGCTGTAGACAGGACCAACCCAAATATCGTCTCGTAAATTATCCTGCAGGTTATTGTCCCACAAGTAATTGAGGTGATGATGCTACAGCCAATCATCCCACCGGCAGAAAGTTATTATCTTAAAGGAGTTAATTCCGAAAATAATTGTCCTAAAAAAAGGTCATCCTATAGCAGATTTTCCTAGGCCAGACTATTTTACAGCAGTTTATCCTAGGGCAGATTATCCTACATCAGGTTGTCCAATATACCTACCTACCTATCAGTTTTTGGCCGAACGTTTCGGTTTGCCTGTGGGCTGTAGTATTCAGTGTACAAGTTTGAGGATATATCGCCCTAGGTCAAACCTTGAACAGACAGCAAAAGATTTGAGGCTACAGCTACCCGATACTATCAAACTCTGCTTTCAAATTTGGCTGTCTCGGCCCTGCCTTCTCATCCCTTCAGATTGTCCCACTATGAAGCCTTGGCGCCGGCCCAGCTCGGAAAATTCCTGCTGTTCCATCTTTTCTCAAACATTCTTCCACGGGACGTCAAATCAGACTTGCAGTCATCAGGTGCGAACGGATGCACACGATGTCTCACTCCTTGTTCTGTGCCCTTGGCGTCAGATACACGTTCAAAGGACCTTTCTCCCAGAGCAGGTAGATCTTCTGCCGGCTCAGCCAGTCCTTGCTCTCGTCTGCCAACTTCAAGTCGAAATTCCACAGCACACGTGCGAGGATTATTCTCATCTCGATGTAAGCCAAGCTGGCCAATCCTCGTCAGCACTAGTCGGCCGGACACAATAAGCCGCTCTGCGGAATTCCTCCGCAGAATGAGAACAAAACACAAACTTACTTCTTTCCTATGCAATTTCTGGGACCGATGTGGAAGGGTTGGAATACGTCTCGATTGTCTGTCGCGAACCTTGGGTCTCCGAGCCATCTCTCCGGATGATATTCTTCAGGCACGGCGAAGAACTTTTCATTGTGGTACAGAGCGAAGTGGTACTGTGACACCACCGTCTGCAAGGAGCGAAGCACGCGTTAGCGAGTTCCAACCTCTCGGGCCTCAAGAGCCGGCGAGGTGAAGCAGTACTTACATCTTCTGGTACATAGTGACCGGCAATATTTGCACCTCCTTTCGGTGTTTGACGAGGAAGGCCAAGCGGCGCAGGTGGATAAATCCTAAGGGCCTCGTCCAAGCACGCAAGCATGTACTGCAGGCTGGACACCGAGGTGAAGTCGATCTCTTCCTCAGTCTTGAACGCCGACCGCACCTCGCCTGTGAGTCTCCGCAGGGCGTCTGGGTTGGTCGCAAGGAGGAACGTCACCCCAGAAAGTAAGGTTGCGGTCGTCTCGGATCCTGCGACGATCAACAGGCTGCTGTTCATCTGGAGTTTGTTGACATCCAGGTTCAGCTCGTCCTTCTTCTTCAGCAAGCCCTCGATCAAGTCATTCCGTTCGGATCCCAGCTCCATGCGCTTCAGCAGCTTCTCCTTTGTGAGTTTTAGGCTGGACAAGAACGCTTTAGCTTTTCCGTCTCTGAGGCCAACAGCAACGACACCTTGGCATGGCACCTTCTCTGAGTCTATCCTCTGGGATCACAATGGTCCCATGCCCCTGGGACGGTCCAGAGGTGGTGGAACTTGGACGGGCTCGTTGCTTACTGCTGCTCTCTCGTCTTCATGCGAGATTTCGGAATCATTGCCATCAAGGCAGCCTTGATCCATGGGAAGAACCCAGCTGACTGAAACAGAGTCCCAATCTTAATATTTTGGAAGATCATGGCAATCCATGGGTGGTATTCTCCGACTTCGAGGCTGCCAAAGGGCTCGCCGAATGCCAGGTCGCCAATGATATCAAAGGTTGTGTAGTTGTACCAAGCTACAGCGTCGATTGGTCGCTTGCCGCCGTCGCACCTCTCCTTAAGCCTCTGAATGAGAAGGTTCACATAGTCGATTATGATGGGTTGCTGTTGCCTCACTGTTTTTTTGGTTAATTCAGTCAGTATAATCCAAGCACACCACTACATTCCTGCCTGCTTCACAGCGTCTCTAAGTACATCAAGCGACCTTTGAGTAGTCGTCGTCTTATGACTCTCCCGAGACACAGCAGATACATGTGATTTCGAAGAGGGGGGTGGGTCCACTTACGACTTCGATCACTGAAACCGTGGGCAAGTTGTCGTCGGAGACGACCATGCTCCTCTCGGTCTGCAGTTATGATGCTCGTTGGCTCTGCACAAGCGTACAGTCAGCATACCCGGCAGTGCCGTGCTCTCATGAAGCATGTTCCGAAGGCTCATGCAGTTGCTGCGAGGCATCTTCGGCGGCTTTGTGCTGGGCAAGGGGACATACGCTTCATGGTCTTATACATCTGAGGCGCCTTCATCAACTCGGGCTCGCCCGGGGCGCGGTGGCCTATGATGTCCTTCCAAGCCTGGGCGTTGGCGAAGACGAGCTCGTTGGGCGCGATCCGGACCACCTCGCCGTACTGGCGGTGCAGCTCGAGGATGTCGAAGGGGAGCCGCCCCGTCACGAGGCGGTAGCAGTAGCTGATGCGCGACGCACCCATCCAGAACGGCCCCGGGTACTTCCGCAGCGGATGGAAAAAGGCATTGTAGCAGACATGGCTGAGCAGGTAGCCGACAAGCTGGAGCGATGACCACAATTAGCTGGGCAAGATCATATTGGGGGTCTGCGAGGGCGGCCGCGAGTCCAGAGCAGCGGTGGACTGACCGAGAGCGAAGCTATCATGAAAATGCCGCACAAGCTCAAGCCAGGTACGTTAACCCCTATTACCGCCATGCTTGGGTAATCCCTCTGGGGATCAAATACTCTGGGGTTGATCGCCTTTGGAAAAATAGTCAACTGTGGACAAGATCAAGACCAACTTGAAGAGAAGGTAGGCCCGACCAGAACACTTCTACCCTGCATGAGGACAGTTTTGTCTTCTTTGCGGGAATGATGAAGTCCTCGAAAGGGTTTCATAATTATCATTCGACCGACATTCCGTATCCGCTGTCTACCAAGGTAGTAGATGACGAAACACGGCCAACGTCCTGCAACAGGGATTCCCGCGAGAGGACTCGAAACTATGGTTGCAGCACGGATGCCGCTAACATCGCTTCGAAGAGAGGATCTGCCTACTTTTGTGGAGGGATTAAAGGGCGTACTACGGTTTTTGGGGGTCCCGCATCTAGCGGCAGACGACAGATGGTGAGCCGTAGAACCGACCAAGGAACATCGAAGCATTTTGAATGCATGCTACTGTGTGTGCTGCACAACGCGGAGACGGGACAGGACCTTGCCGCAATCCCCGCTTTGCTCGCTGTGGAGCTGCATAAAATTGCTGCTGCTCATAGTTGCACAATTCAATGTCGCATTATCACCATGTTGGGGATACCCAGAGAAACGGGCGCTGCAGTCCCCGTGATACCACCTACAAGCGTGAGGCGAGGCTGTGTGTGGTGCATGGCTCAGCTCTTATTTGGAAAGCCTTTGAAATCTGCAGGATTCTGTAGGCGCTGATATAATATCTCAGTCGCATTTGTCCAGCCTCGCGTGGGGGTGGTCCTCCACCCAGAATTGGGCAACCTTAGAGTGGTTCATCTTCCACTGGTACTCCGATGATGCTCAGGCGCAGTGTCTCCTAGCCGTAGTCTGGCGACCCTCCATCCGGGGCGATCCGACTGAAGGCAGATACCGAAACGCGGGCGAGCACAAATAAAACCTGTCGCATAAAACCGTCATACTCATCCGTACACTTATTATACCGTCGCATCTCTTCTCGCTTAGAACTGGTCTGCACGTCCCGAACAGTCAGCCACACCTCCATGATAGATGTCCAGTGACAGAAGCACTCACCCAGGGTCATGCTCATGCTGACGTCCGTATTTTCAACCATCTTAGAGAATTCCTCAAACGATATCTTGCCATCCTTGTCCAGGTCCGCCTCCATGATAGTCTTGTCGACGATCTGCTGCAGCTGCTGGTCCTTGAGGTTTGAGCCAACCATCATCTTGAGGACGATGAACAGCTCGCCGTTGCTAATATAGCCGTCGCGGTCGATGTCGTAGACCTTGAAGGCGAAGCGGAGCTTCTGCTCCTTGTTGCCCTTGGAGCTGAAGGCGGACAGGCCGGAGACGAATTCCTGGAAATCGACGTTGCCACCACCATCTTCGTCGAAGATGGCAATCATTCTGGATGAGACAGGCGGTCAGTGATTGTGTCGCGAGTGCGAGATCAAGAGCATCTTAGACGGTCTTGTCGGTGAGTGGGCGACAGTCGAGACGTACCGAGTCGCAAGAGGGTTGGAGTTGATCTGAGGAAGGCTGAGGAATTCCTCGCGCTCGATGGTGCCAGAGTTGTCCTGGAATTGTTGCGCAACGACGGTCAGTCACTAGCTTCAAGATGGACGGTCATGTTCTTGGTCTTAGGAACGAACCTTGTCAAGCTTCATGAACCGCTTCCTAAGACGGTCGACCTCCTCACGATCAACTGCATGCGACGTTAGTTAGTATTGGTTCCTGATTGATCGCGTCTATGAACATGCGCCCCGAGAGGGTATGGCGGAGGTTTCGTCTATTGCACGCACAGTTGGTGCCCTGGGCAATGTTGTCCAGGACTGAGCTCGGGGTGTTGCCCATCTTGTCGGACTCGAGCAGCGCGGTGACGAGGGGATCAGGGGTATCGTCACCAGGCTGTCGGTTTAGTTAGGCGGTGCGGCTTGTCTTGGAGCCGGCTTCCACTCGCACTCGCACTCGCACTGGTACTGGTCGAGTTCGAGGTCTTGTCGTGCCAGTCGTCGGTTCGTGAGGTTGCAGTGGCCTATTTCGAGAAAGGAGAGGGAGGGAGTAAGGAGTGGAAATGCAGTTTCAATAAGCAGACAGTGGTTCAGCCCAGCGTGGGTAAGGAGACATGCCTCCTGTGGGGGAGGTGTCTATATGTCTATCTAATCGCCGTGCGCTTCACCGGTTCACGTTAGCGTGTCAGTTAGCTAAGGCTCTAGGACTGGGCCAACAGGGTGCACATCTGCAGCCTGTGTACACAACTGTGTACACAGCACACACGTACATCTTTGGAACTTCTTCTGGCAACACTGCTGCGCTGCACTTTGCTGCACTATGATTTGAATTATCAGGCCTGCGTATGCTGTATTAATAAAACAAGGACGCAAGCAAGAGTCTATTAAAAGGTGGGCAGCAATCCAGGGTTCAGGAAGTACTGTACATCGTCTAGAAGCGGAACAGACGTTGATGGGCATAACAGATTTACTTGGGAGGGAGGCGTATATATGGTAGGGCAAATCCGGCAACACAATCTTAAGATTAGATCGTTCCGTGCCTGGTAATTTAACCCAGAGAGCTTTGTACTAGGCTAGATGGAGCTGAAAGAATATCGTCTTGCCCCAAGCAAGATCTAAAGGGCAGGGTGATGTTAGGCCAGATGATCAGTGATGTGAGTGAACAGACTCGGTGACTCGGAATTGAAGCAAAGGACGAATCCGTCTTGCTCAGGACATGTGGGTGAACTTTCCAGGGGCTTTTGTGACTGGACTTGCCCCTCCCTTCACTGGAAGGGTACCTAACAAACAGCCCGCTGGACCCCTAAGTGAGGCAACGTAGGCAGTGCTAACTGTGCTAGCTGTGCTTACGTGGGGGACCGTCCTGCTCCAAAACAATAATCTTCAGCGCCCAGGGAAGACGGACCACGCCAGGGTTCCTTCCAAGCCAACCGGCCCCTACCCCGTTTTTTCCTCTGGCGTGGCCTAGACAAGTAACAACAGGCAGAGTTTTCACCATCGGTAAAGCGTCAGCAAAGCGCAGCATCAGCCCGTGTTTACCACCATCAAAGTAGCCCCACGACCGCGGTTTTCCATCAAAAAAAATCGACAGGCCGTTTTCGCATGGTTCAGTTCATCGCATGGGCGTTTTTTTGGGCCTCATTTCCCCCATGGTTGATGGATTTTTGAGCGATCCGACCCCCGTCTCGTCCATCCCAACGTTCCGCCTCCACCCCACTCTTTAGCGATGAACTCCCGCAAGATCAGGATCAAGAAACTCAACGTCAAACAGCCACTTTCCATCCTCAAAGAAGATGAAATTGATGCAACCGAATATGAATCTTTGACGCAAGAGCTTCAAGTCGCCACTGGAGTCGAAGCCGGCGAGGAAAATGTAAGTATCGCGTGACGTCACACCGCGTCGTATCACGTGACACCCCTTGCGACTACCTGCCTTTCCCGTACCCCTATACGGCCCCCCAACCCTCTCCCCACAGAGGCCAGGCATTTGAAAGAGCTGCTTACCTGACCTACCTGTGACAGGAATACCATCTGCAAGTTCTTTTGAAGACGGCTGGCCAAAAGGTCGACAATGAGATTCCCGTGCCGCCTCCCCAGGAGAGTTCAACCTCATATGAGGAGCTCTACAGTCGGCCGTACTCTGAGCCGGCGTCATATGTCCGATTCAGTCAGACAGTCGAGGAATGCATCGGCTGCTGCTATGACATGACAGAGGAAGATGATGTGTTCCTCAAAGAGTACAATGCCAAACGGCCCGCTGCCCAGCGACTGTCCGAAGATGATTTCGAAAAGATCATGGAGGCTTTCGAGGATGGCGCCAAACACCATACGCCCTATGCAGTCGTTGACAAGACGGTTCTGGCTTACGAGGCCATGGTCCCTGAGCTTAATGTACTGCTCCAGCCTAAGGTGATGGCGCAGTCGAAAGCTATATATGAGCATTGGAAGTCGCGCAGAGAAGCCATGGGCAATGGCGCGCTACAGCCAGACCTAAAGTTTGAGACACATCAGGAAAGCGATGACCTGGATCCATACATCTGCTTCAGGCGTAGAGAAGTTCGACAAACCCGCAAGACGAGAGCGAGAGACGTGCAGAGTGCCGACAAGCTCAAGCGCCTCCGTAAGGAACTGGAAGAGGGGCGTCAGCTCATCGTGCTCTCTCGTGAACGCGAGATTCTAAAGGGAGAGTTGCTCCGGGCGGATAGGATGATATTTGAGAAGAGAGCTCAGGTGAAGGAAATGAAAGTCCGGTTGGGTATCAAGGGCGACGACGAAGACCTCATCAACCAGAAGGTTAGCTTGAGTCCCCAACGTCTTTTGGCCTTACCTGCTAACCCCGCCCAGGCACCACCGAAAAAGAAGCACTCGGACGTACCGACCGCACAAAGGGCAAACGCCGCCCCTGGTACCATCCGCCTGCAACAGCCGCGACCCCTTGGCCCTGTCGAAGTGGAGCTGCCTCTTTTGGATGCCAAGCTTGCCAGACAGAACGAAGAGCTCCGTAGTGACATTATGACCAAGATCCAGAATCACCAGAACTGGAATAGGAATCATGTGGATCTCACCAAGAGCCCTCTTCCGCCAGCGCAGAGCCCAGCCCGTCAACCAAGTTTCAGGGCCGCACAGGCTCAGTATCTATTGACGCCACCTGCTAGTAGTGCGTCAGGGGAATCAGCCGGGGAGCCGACTCCGATGGATCTCGATGACGGCATTCCATCAGCGGTCTTCCAGTTCAAGGGTGCCCCGGTGGACGAGAGCAATCCGCCGCAGACGTTGGCGTACCGTCGGCGCTTTGGTCGGTTGAATAGGTTGTGGATTGATAGACGGCCACAAAAGTCCGGCCAGTCGCCTCGGGCCAGCCCAGAAACAGACCGGTGGAAGTATGATCAAGACGACAGCGATGACGAGCAGCCCATGTATGAAGTCGACCCATACGACACAACTTGCATCAGGTTTAGAGCGACAATACCCCTGTCGTTCCAAGATCCGCGGCGTCATCAACGGCAACTTGAAGCTGCCGCCCAGGCTCAAGCTGCTGCCATACAAGCTGCCTCAAATGGACAGCCGCACCAGCAGGGTGCTCCCAAGCCACCTCCGGTTGCCCAAAAACAGGAGAGCTGAGCCGCATAATCGCTGCTCTTATTTCTTGTTCATCTTTAACTCCTGTGGGCTGTTATCCCTGGCATTGTATACCCCCTGTCGTTTTGGCCGGATGAGCATTGGCGTTGGCATGGAGGTTGATTTTCGGTGAGGTTGTGGACGGCGCATTGTACATATACTTGTACCAAAAATTCGAATGGTTGGGGTAGATCGGAGGTCGACAAGGGAGGTGGGATAGCGGCTCGGAACGAAAAGCTCGCCGTCCCAGTGGGAGCCCAGATTATTAGACCAATTACAAGTAAAATGGCATCCAGTAATGCCCACCTGCCCATTACAAGATCCATTGGCGCAGACGTGTTGCTTGTGACTTGCCGTTGATAGAACGCTCTGAGTCCTGAAAGTGTCAGACTCTGGTCCTCGTATGGGGCAAAAGGAGCATACCGGTGAGGTCACGTCCGTGGTGTACGTTACTGAAGGCCTTGGGCAGCGCGTGCTCTTGTTGCCAGCGCCCATGGACCCCATAGAAGAGACACATAACACCATTCTAGAGGAACTCTGCGTTCGTGATTGAGCCGGGCCAGGCCTGGCTGAACACGAGTGCGTGCGAAGGTTGTCACCGGACACCGAGGCCTCGAACTGAGCTCCGCAACCTATGCGACGGCGAGCCGGCTTGGGAAGAGAATTCGGTATGAAGGCATTTTTGTGCACTCAGAAGTGAAAAGAGGTGGTCGAGCATAGATGCTTACTGGTAGTCAGGAGAAGAACTGCATGTATTCTGCTGCGCGTCGTAGGTACGGGTCTTGAAAAGGACTTCGGTGGAAGGGAGATGGAGACAGGAAGTAGTAATAAGCGAGAGGATCCATGAATGACGGGACGGTGTGTGGGCTGGGATGGCCAGCCCAAGGCAGGCCGGGGCTGCAGGTGGGGTGGCTTTCAGGCTTGGGCACATGGCTAGTACCTACCCTAGGCAGGTAGGTAGTTAGGTAGGTGGCAGAGTGCACGGGCTCGACCTGTCAAGTGCCTTCGTAATAAGCACCTGCAGGTAGGTAAGTACACATATACCCAGGCACGCCAGGTAGACATCTTGTACCTGACCGTTTTCTGGCGTCAACTGGACGATTGTGCGCCTTATATAGTGTACCCAGGTCATGTCTCATAGGATGTCGTTCTAATCTATACAGTAGGAGTGTGAGGGTCGGTCATTCGGAAGCTTAACAGAGTCGCGGCAGCCACAGGGTAGGATCAGTTCGATCGCCAAGGAACGCCAGTCGAGCAATTTTGGAAGACGTCGTCAAAAACATCGCGGAAGCTGGACCCTTGATTATCGATACCGAACGGAACTGTGACAGTATCTACACTACAATGCGTGCTGCCGATCCATGATCTCGACCCCGCGCCCCACTTTCTTTTCAGCACGCCGACTAGCACAGGGGAGACATTTGAGAAAATAACAACTCTGCTGAGCCTTCACATTCCTTCACGTTGGTGGCTGATTGCTGCTCGAAAATAATTGGGACTGGAAGGCTCGCAAAAAGAAAAGGGCGCCGCTGCCGCTGCCGCTGCCGCTGCCGCGTCTCGACCTCGACCTCGACTCTACAAGCTCTAAACACATCACCATGTCTCCCTTGGTAGAGGCCCCGACGAACGGGAAGGGCCGTCTCCTGGCTCTGGGCTGCGAAGGCAGCGCAAACAAGCTCGGCGTCGGCGTCATCTCACACTCGCTGCCCCTGCCGCCCATCCCCAGCAACACCCAGCCCGAGGCCGACGTCCTGTCCAACATCCGCCACACCTACAACGCGCCGCCGGGCGCGGGCTTTCTGCCCAAGGACACGGCCCAGCACCACCGCTCGCAGTTCTGCAACGTGACCCTCGAGGCCCTGCGCGCCGCCGGGGTGACGAACCCGCGCGACGAGATCGACTGCATCAGCTTCACGGGCGGGCCGGGGATGGGCGCGCCCCTGACGAGCGTCGCGGTGGCGGCGCGCACGGTGGCGCTGCTGTGGGGCAAGGAGGGCAGCATGGTCGGCGTGAACCACTGCGTGGGCCACATCGAGATGGGGCGGTCCATCACGGGCGCGGACAACCCCGTCGTGCTGTACGTGTCGGGCGGCAACACGCAGGTCATCGCATACGCCGAGCAGCGCTACCGCATCTTTGGCGAGGCCCTCGACATCGCCGTCGGCAACTGCCTCGACCGCTTCGCCCGCACCATCATGATTCCCAACGACCCCGCGCCTGGTTACAACATCGAGCAGCTCGCCAAGAGGAGCCGCGGCGACGTCCTGCACGACCTGCCCTACGCCGTCAAGGGTATGGACTGCTCCTTCAGCGGCATCCTGGCCAAGGTCGACGAGCTCGCCGCGCAGATGCTGGCCGGGAAGAAGGTCACGACGGCCGAGGGCAAGGCCGTCGAGATTACCAAGGAGGACCTGTGCTTCAGCCTGCAGGAGACTGTGTTCGCCATGCTGGTGGAGATCACAGAACGGGCCATGGCGCACGTCGGCAGCCAGCAGGTCTTGATCGTGGGGGGCGTCGGCTCGAACGTGAGGCTGCAGGAGATGATGGGCGCCATGGCAAGAGACAGGGGTGGCAGTGTCTACGCTACAGACGAGAGGTTTTGTATCGACAACGGCATCATGATCGCGCATGCCGGGCTACTGGCATACGAGACCGGCTTCCGCACACCTTTGCAGGACACTACGGTCACACAGCGTTTCCGGACCGATGAAGTCCATGTCAAGTGGAGGGTCTGAACAACGGGAGTTTCGACCCAGGAGATGATCTGATGCACGCTGGCGGTCACTTGATCGGAATCCATTTACGACCTTTGGCTAATAAGCCTACGCTGCGATTCGACGCTTAGGGTGGTCAAATCCTTCCAACGACTTTTACTATCCCATATGTTCAAAGCCGCCATAACAATGCCATTCCGGACACCCACTGAAGGATGTCAATCCTTCGCCTGCCATTGCCCCAACTCCGATCCAAAGGCAGATGTCCATTAAATTCAATGCAAGAGACGGGTCTAATCGTGTCCGGGAACCGGTTTGTACATAATGGTGGTCACATACTACTCTTATATCAGCAACTTCGACTGTGTATGTACGGGTTGCGATAGCGCAGTGGACTTACCTTGTCTCTGTACCTCGTTGTCGCCGACACCGCCAGAGTACCATTCTTGATACTACTCGTGGCCAGGTGGTTCAAGGTGGTGTGATTCGGCATGTTGAGGACGCTGTTATCATCCTTTAGCAGGGTGGCAGCGTTCAGGATTGGTTTCGAGAGGAAGCCTGGCAGGCTCGGTGGGGTGGGGAGCTTTTCGATGGCCGCGGCCGCGGCTTGGGAAATTGGCGAGTCCTCGGGCTCATTGTCATAGTCAAGCAAGTACTGTGGGTATACCCGCGAGAAGGCCTCGACAGGCAGCACTTGCTTGTCCTTTCGCTGCCGGGTCTTCTCCTCGTCTTCAGCCGCGGCAAGCTGCTTGTCGTCCCTCTCCTGGGGCGTGCGAGCCGCATCCTGTGGAGTCGCGGGTACATCATCAGGGCTGACCTCGATGTAGTTGACCAGGTTGTTGCCAAAATCGACAGTGGTGGGCAGGTCTGGCGATGTCTGCATGTTATTGTCCACCAAAAAGCGGATGTGATGCGTGCCAGGTAGAATGTTGATCGTGGTAGAAAAGACACCTGGGCAACCCTCGCTGTACAAAAGTTATCGATATCAGCCTGACTATCCTGAAAATTTGTGATGTGATACGATGCATGCATGTCCGAGGATCCTAGTAACGGCGGTCGTTTCTGGAACGCGCGCAAAATGGACCCACCGAAATGGAAAGAACTTACACAGGATGGAGCCTTTGCTTGCGGTTCCATTGAAAAATGGTACCAGTCACGTAGACTCTTTCACCTCCTCGAAGCCATTCCAGCCGAGTGGGCACAGTTGGTCTCGTCTTGTCCACCCGCAGCTCCTCGGCGTCATCCTCATCTACGGTCGTGGTGCTCAGGTTGGAGGACTTCCTCACTATATCGCCATCTCCTCCGGACAGATCGAGCGCATCGACGGGCTCCCCAACATCCGCTGGAGCAGTGATGGGCGACCCAGGAGTGTGCACTTCCTCCTCGATGGGCAGTGGCATGCGCGGCGGCCTCGCGATGAAAGACATGTCGGAAATGCTGCCCTGAGTGTGAATACCGGATTCGCTTGCGTCGAAGGGAGAGACGGGTGACGTCGGCTCTGGCGGAGCTGTCGCGCCGGCGGTGTCCCTGGTCGGGTTGGGTACGTCGACGGGTCTGGTTGGTCCCGCGTCGGGGACTGGCTTGTCCTTTGAGGCTGGCACGGGCACTGGCCTGGATTCTAGGGGCCTCGTCGAAGACGCCGCGCCAGCAGCAGTGGTGCCGGACTTTGTGGAACCGGCGGGCGATGCTGCTAGGGAGGTGATGGGGAGGGCTTGCGAGTTTTTGATGTCGGTAGAGCCATGGGCCTGGGCTAGCGAGGCTTGTGCGGGCACGGCAGCTCTGTGCTTGCTGACGGAGATTGGTGGCCTCGTCGCGTTGCCGCCACGTTGGTGATGGTCTCGGTCCTTGGACGACTGCGCCCGTCTGGGGGAATCGTGACTTTGGCCGTGGCCCGAAGCGGACGGAGTGGGGGTCCCCTGCTTGGATGTGGAGGGGTTGTTCCCCATGGTGGGTGAGAAGAGATCGTCGTGGGCGTGGGACGCGGCAGGGCACACTGGGGGAAGGGGGGGGAAGGAAAGACGGGGGGTAGGATAGGACAGGCAAGGAAGGGCGGGCCACTCTTGGATCAGACCTCGATCAGATGATGGGATTTAGTCCATGTGTCGACGGGTCAGCTGAGCTGGATATCGTTCGCGCTGTCGAGTCAGGGGCGGCGCAGGCAGGCTGGGTGGCTAGAGGAACGGCCCGGGGTGGTCGAGAGGGTCGGGGGGATGCTTAACTCAACGAGTGATGACAACGGTGATGAGGGAGAGTGGGTGGATTGTGCAGAGAACGAGGCTGGTGGGAATGCGACAGATAGATAGGTAGGTAGATAGACTAGATGGACCCAGATGGGATGGGATGGACACACTGACGCTGGCCCGTACGAGCTAGCGATTTGCAAGTCGGGACAGGACAGTGGCGCTTTTTTTGGGCAATGAGTGGGACTGGCTCCTCAGCCTGCCGCGGGAAAATCCAAGAGACCAGAGGCCAGCGACCATAGACCTTGGGCCTTAGACCTTGGGCCTTTGACCTCGTACTTTGCACATTTGAAGGCCTCAATCGGTCGAGAGGTCGACGTCTTCGGCGCGAAGTCAGTTTCGAGGTCAAAATGTTGCACCGACCACCTGCTGTGTGCGGTCATGATGGAGCCCTCCCCGCCCAGAAATTATCCAAGCTCCCTCTCCTGCGGCCCCGTCTAGCTTGCTGGGCCACCTTATCGATAAATACTCCGTACACAAGAATCCAGTGTCATCTGGCGCGGGGCCCTGTATCTGCCCTTACATAATCCGCTAGCATGGGTCTTCCCCACAGCCCACCCACCCACCCTTCGTCTGACAAGGATCCTGCGCGGTAGACATTGCAGGCGGGTACAGTAACGGTCGCGAGGGTGGAACCCTGCCGTCAACGCTCCATTAAATGAACGCTGGGACGCTGCTGGAATGCTGGAACCTTGAGCAAGCCCTGCCTGACTGGGAAACATCCTGAACAGACGCTGTGCTGGTTCAGACAGCATATACGTCCTGGCTGATCATCGAGAGAACCTTGGAACGGTGAGCTCGTAATCCTCTTATCTGACTACGTCTTTGCTCGTGGGCCGCCTCAACCAGTTCATCCCAACGGCCTCGGACGATGGCCTGGCAGGACGCCGCCATATCAGCAGTCTCCATCGTCTTCCTCATCTTCCACGCCATCAGCGCAGCTCTCATCACAATCGCCCGCTTTGGCTTGTCCCTGTTGCGTCTTGCATCATGGCCGATATCAGCCTTTTACAACTCTCTTCTATTTGTGTTTGCGCCCGTCATTTGTACCATACGGTGGGTGATGGACCGTCTCTACCTACCCCTTACTCAGCACGGGAGAACACCACATTCATGACAGCATGAACTGCACAGTCTCTCACCTGAACAGATGATCGATTGACAATGTTTCTGTCTAGGTTTATTCTCTCCCCTTTCTTGTTCATTCTCAACAATGTACCCAGGCTCGAGGTAAGTCGTCCTGCCGCAATTTGCTAGCCAGTACTTAAAGTACCACCTCTGACCTGGTTCACAGCCACTATACATCTACGTACGTCTGTGGGCGGCAACACACCCTCTTCGAGAGAGAGAACCATTCACTGGCTCCCGTGATACCTGTGTCGTGGTATCAAGCACCGTGAACGCAGAACCGTAATGGTCTAACTCGATTTCTCCAAACAGTTTGGCTCCGCGGCATTCGTGGGAGTCACCTTCGGCCTCATCCTCACGCTCGCGTCCAGCAGCATGTTCGCCATTCTCGGCCTCTACGACAGCCCCGACGCAGAGAAGGCCCCTCGCAGGCCTCACAACAGGCCCCCTCCCTCCTCGTATGCCGACGAGGAAGGCGAGGAGTCAAGGTTCCAACGGCAACGACCAACCACGCCCCTCTTGGACAGCAGCGAGCAGGACAAGCTCGATGCTCTGCTGTCGAACCTCAGCTCCCCGGACTCTGACTTTGGTAGCCTGGCCATGCAAGGCTGGCGGGACAGCCCCAACACTAAGAGGAAGAGGAGGTCAGCCGCGGCGTCACGCATTGGGACTATTCTGGAAGAAGAGGACGATTCGTTTTGACGATAATTATTCGTGATGCTGCGAATTTCTCTACTCACAAGAAACTTGCGCATATTTGGTATCAAGACTGCTGTGTCCCCTGTCCGACCTTATCCCAACAAGTGTCAATCAATGAGAAGCTACGCCTGCTGCTGTAAATCATTATTTCACCACCCCAGCTTGGAGTGAATGTCGACCGTGGCACTGCCCCTGACGCATCCCGATACCTGCTTTTGCGACTCGTGCAGACAGCCGTTTCCTTTGCAGCTTCTGCTGCACCGTCCTGGCGATTTCCGACGGATGCTCTTCGCACGGACTTTTCAAACACTTCAAATCACGGGCTTCCAGTCGACAGCCGCCGACGTCTTAAGTCTGCACTCTCAGCTGGGCCGGTCCCTAAGTGATGGTCATGTTCCTCTGTCTCTGCTGACCGCGAGATTGGCAATGGCGGCGACGCTATCTGCGTTCTCTTGCATAGTCCCACTCTCTGTCGGGCACCCTTCCACTAGCGGGTGATCGACTACGGAATCGACGATCACGGGGTGCTCGGTCTCGATCCCGGTCCCTCTCGCGTTCGCGTTCACGTTCACGCTCGCGATAGCTGGGGATGTACGTGTCGACGTCACTTCTGCCGACTGCGGGTCTGCTTCGAGGAGGCGCTCGGTCGCGATCACGGTCGCGGTCTCGATCTCGGTGTCCATCAAGGTACATGTCTGGTCCGCCATTGCCGTAGTTATCGGCGGGAGGTGGCGGTCGCGGTGGAAGGGCGTGTGGGCCTCGTGACCAGGCTGGTACTCTCTCACCTGGTCCGGGACCATTACGGTGTGGTGGAGGCGGGTACCGACCACCGTTCATGCCGTTGCGGCCGCCATAGACATCGCTGCCGTTGAATCCGGGATTTCCAGCACCATCATGAGGCTGCGGTCCGCGTCCGACAGTGCCACCCTTTGGGGCGGGAGGCAGAGCGGCTTTGCGGTCGTGGAACTTTCTTCGATCAAGCTCGTGGCTTTCCTCCATGATAGGCAGTTCACCAGGTTGCGCCGGGAGCGGTGCGGTATGCAGGTATGGGTGCTCAAGTGCGTCGATAGCGTTGATGCGCCTCTTCCAGTCGAGTCGCATGAGTTCTCTAAGGAGAGCAACTGCACCTTGCCCGTATCTATCACTTTGTCAGCTGTGCCATCGGGAACAAGTAGCAAGCAGACTCAGGTCAACTTACTTGGCGAAGCGAGTGCTGAGGTCACCGGGTCGCGGCCGCGGCTTGATAGCTTCCGCGCCGGGTAGCTGTCTAAAGCCTGGCATGTTGTCGTCCGTAGGTGTGCCACACAGGTCGAAGATTATTTCTAACTGATGGTGGTCGCTCTCACCGGCGAGAATCGGCTTACCCCAGAGCATTTCTCCAAAGACACAACTAGCCATCGATAAGCGTGATGCCCGCGTGGTTCGGATTTGAAAGGACTCACCCAACTCCCCATATGTCAATGGCTGTGGTATATTTCTTCAGATGTAGCAGAAGCTCGGGTGGGCGGTACCAGCGCGTAACTACAAGGCTAGTATAGTCACGCCTGCCCTCTCCACCACCCCGACCTTTCACTGGCGGAGGCTCATCATAGAGTCTTGCGAGACCAAAATCTGCGATCTGTAGAACCCCCTTGTTGTTGATCAGAAGGTTGGCTGCCTTCATGTCTCGGTGTAGAATCTTGTTTTCATGTAGGTACTTGAGACCCTCGAGAAGCTGCACCAAGTAGCACTTGATCTGCGCCTCGGTGAAAGTAATTGAAGGGTTGTCGAGAAGGCCTGACAGATCGTGATCCATGTATGGTGTGGCCATGTAGACGACGGGTTTCTTGCGCTTGTCGGCTAACACATGAGGTGTCAGTGAACCACTGCTGTGGCTAGGGTAGAGTCTGAACCCACTGCTCCTCGCTGGATGCTCCACAGCCATGTCTTCCAGCCTGAGAACGTTCTTGTGTGAGAGAAGCTTGAGGAGCTTGATTTCTCGCAGCGCGGTGATGGGGAACTGGGTTGTGTCCGTCAGCGACCATGCCTGGCAAAGTGTGGCGACGGGTGCGCTCCAATCCAACTCACTCCATCCTTCTCGTTGTGCATGATGATCTTCTTCAAAGCCACGAGATTGCCGGACTTCCTGGACCTGGCGCGATGGACCTCGCCGAATGTTCCCTCTCCCAGCTTACCCAGTACCTCAAAATCGCCAATTCGGGAGCATCCGACGAAGCTGCTCTTCGGGCGCAGATGCTCTTGAGCAAAGTGTCGAGGCGAGCTGGTCGCGCCAGCGGCCAGGTTTGATGCGCTCATGGTGAGGTTGTCGTGTGTCATTCGTCGGGGAGATGGTCGAGAGGCGTTGCCTGTTCGAAACCGACTGAAAACGAGTTCCCACCAAGCTGCAAGGCTGGTCGCAGGATTCCACTGTGACTTGCGAGGCTGTTGAGGTAAAGGTCGGCCTGGTTGCTGCGATCAAAGACTGTTCGGCTGAGGCGCTGTCGAACAGAGTTCATCTGTGGAGCGATTGAAAAAAGGCCATCTGAAAGAGACTCGCAGACATGCCTACAGGAATCCCACTTGGGAAGTCCCTTTCAACTGAGGATGCAGCGCACAATGGAGGGGTTGGAGGGTGGATGGCGAGGAATAATGGCACTGGGCGCTATTGTTAAGCCTGGAGACGCCATTCATAAATAGAGGACCTAGACTACAGTAAGTACAATCAATCCTAGGCGCGACTCGCGAGCCAGCCGGAAAGGTACGCACGGGCCACCATGGACTACGTGGGGACTCCGGCTCGCCTCGCACTGCGCACTGCGACACCACTCGCCAGGAGACGGACGACCTCTCATTAGGAACGTTTACGTGGCCCTCGACTTCAAACGTGCGGCAGACAACGACTCTTACCCTGCGAGTTGCTCATCTGTTGAATCGATCGCTTCTCTACAATGGCACAACAACCATTCAAGGGCTTCCCCTCCAACTTCCGACCACATGTGCCGCCGTTCTACCGGTTCTGCGCGACGGGTTTGGGCGCCAGCATGTGGTTCTTCGTAAGCACGAGTTGCTGCTATCAGTCAATTGACCAAGGAGAAGCTGCTAACCTTGATACCCAGCTGATGTACCGCGCAAAGAAGGACGGTTCGTGAATACAACGACCCTGGGGCTAAGAGTCCAGCCTCGACCCCATCCGACGCAGATTGACTGACACATTTGCACAGGGGCCGTATTGATGGGCTGGAAGCACCCGTGGGATCATTAGATGTTGAGAATGGTCTCTGGCTAGGAGGATAGGGTTTACAAGCCAGGCTCATATGTTTTCTGTTGGCTGGGGCAATGGGACCAGGAATCATAAACAACACCTGCGATACCTTTTCCGAAGCGTCTTTGGCGGCAGGAATACAATAAACATCAATTATGGTGTAGATTGGGGTGCTGGCCGCTATGAATCCCTTGAAGGCAGTCCTTCTGTGTCTCCATTTATTGTTGGGGCTTCTCGAACAGGTAATGCGCGACCCCCCAGGTGTCACCTCCATCGAATGCAAACAATTCAGAGCAAGCCATGTAAAAGATCTGCCACCTGCAATACCAAGTGTATGCATTCTCCTTCCCGTAAGTCTGTTCAAAATGAGGCCACATCTTCTCTCGATTCTTTATCATCGTTGAGAGCCAGTCCTAGTAGCCCCAGGTCAGTCGTCGCCTAAGCACATTGCGAGGTTCGGGAGACAGGCTCACCTCGCAGGTCTTGGAGTAGTGGTTTCCGTTTACCCACCACTGCTTCTGGATTTTCAAATCGGTTTGGTGGTACAGGAGCAGGTCCAAAGACATCATGGTGCCTCCAGTGAAGAAGTGCGTGGTCATCCAGCCATCCTCGTAGTCGTAAGGGGTGTCCTTATGGCAGAAGATGTGCAAGAAGAACTTGCCGCCTGGTTTCAGGGCTCTCGAGACCTTTGCCATCAACTTTTCATGGTTCTTCATGTGTTCAAACATCTGGGATGAGTTGTCAGTGACGAGTAGACTCTCGGATACTGCTCTCCTGACCTCTCTCAAGACTGACCTCGATGGAGACGACCCTGTCGAAGGACTCGGGCTCAAACTCGTAATCGACCACGTTTCCCGTAATCACATTTAAATTCTTCAGCCCCTTCTCCTCGGCCTTGGAGTCGATGTACTGCTTTTGCGTCTTAGAGTTGGAAAATGCCGTCACCTTGGCATTTGGTAGCATCTCGGCGAAGAACAGCGCCCCTGAGCCCCAACCACAGCTGGGTGAGATGGGCCGTTAGCTAAAGTCATTTCATCACGGCAGACCAGGTGCACACGCGGCCTCGGCCTAGCAACAAGGTTATCACACGCACCCTAGGTCCAAGATTCGCATGCCGTCCTTCAGTTCGGCCCTCTCAACGTAGGCCCTCAGCATCGCGACCTCGGCCTCGCCCAGGGTCTCGGTGCCCTTGGGGTACAGGCACGACGAGTACTTCATCCTCGGGCCCAGGCTGTTCAGGTAGACGCCGGTGCCGACCTCGTAGTGTTGCTTGTTGGCTGAGGCGGTCTCGACGGCGATGGGCCGGCTGCGGGACGTGGCAATGTACTCCATCTTGCGGTCCAGCGCATCGCTGAGCGACGAGGAGGCGATCTCATCGAGGCGCTGGCGGAGCTGCCGGCGGATGCCGACGCGGATGACGGCGTGGGGCAGATATCCGCTGTCCAGGACGGTGTCCAGGAGCTGGTCCGAGACTGTTGGTCTAGATCAGCATGCCCTTGTTCTACCAGTGAAGTGATGGTGAGCTATGTGAAGTGGCATTTACCGTAGTTCATCGTGAATAGAAAATGTTGAGCCGTTGTGTTCCGATCGTCACTAACACATGCAAGTCCGTTTATCAGAGGCTGGGATTGGGAGTGCGCAGGCCAAAATTGTAGTCAGGGTGTGAGTAAACAAGCCTGATAGCAACAGCTTTCAGAACACCTTGACAGCTCACGAGCTTTGGTTCCAGCTAGGGAAAACTAGCCTAGGTAAATGTTGCGGTGCAGAGGCATGGATCTGTTGGACTGTGATTCCCCACCAGATCCGGAGTGATGCGGTCATAATAGCAACGGGAAGGAACGAGCCGGACACGGTCTATGTCAGGCCTTGAAACACTCAAGCTGCGGGTGCGACTTTGGACCAAACCGGCCCTGGAATGTAACCCAGCCCACCTCGCAGAGACATGTTGGACATCAGGTGAAATCCTCCGAGCAACGACAGCCTCACTTTGCCAAGTGCAAGACAGCTGTGATGTTCTGTATGTATGGAATTATTTACTGTTTTTTTTTATATATACTACTGACTGCTTTATGTGTGTACAGGACACGCCTCTATAAGCTTTTCCCCATCCTTCCATTATTTGGATCGCCGTCAGTATCAATCAATCACATCAACTCCATCATCTCTTCTCGAATGACCTTGTACTGCTTTCTCTTCTTCTTGCTCCCCGTCACCGCCGACTTCGCCTTGCCAACCAATGCAGCAAGCCTCTGGAACAGATGGTACTCGCTCGTCCAGGCCAGGCCCAGGTACACCAGCCCCAGCGTGATCAAGAACAACTTGAAGTCCCAGCTCATCTTAGTGAGCTGCATTGCCTTCTTCACCCAGTGCGCCGGGCCCATCACCATGTAAATAGTGGCTGCCAGCGCGACGCCGATGGTTGCGACAAACGGCCAGTTGTCCCGGACGCCCACCCTGAACGGGGCCCCTGCATTCAGGACCACTCCGGCGAGGATGTACTCAAAGCAGCTGACCAGGAAGAGCGTTGTGTTCTCCGAGTTCTTGATGTTTGACTTCTCCGTGTCTAATCTCGGCGGGATGAACCATGGCTGCCTCCTGACCGCTATGAACGTCACGGCCTGGATGAGGATGCACACGCATATCTGCCCGAGCAGCGGCGTCAACACCTTGCGGGACACCAGATCCGCCGTCGGCCGCTTCCTGCACAGCTCCCGGGACGGGCCAGCCCATGACATGAACACCGCGATTGGCAGGATAAGTGCCAGGTCGATGAACAAGAACTGGAAGTCGCCCAGGTTCGACGCGGATGCGTACAGGAACGACACCGAGGTGAACTGGATCGCCGAGTACAGGCTCATGTACTTGAAGCAGCTGAAGCTCGTGACAAGCGCGGCCCTACCCTCGCGGATAACATCGGGCACACAGCCAATGTCAAAAACCCTACTCGTAAACGGTGCTGCCACCGAGGCCTCTGCCTCGGAGAGCGAGATCCCGACGTCCGCGGCCTTTAAAGCACCGCAGTCATTAGCCCCGTCGCCGCAGAACCCTGCGCAGTAGTCGATGCTCTGGAGCTTCTCGACAAGCTCGTGTTTTTCGTCTGGGGACATGCGCGCGTAAATCTTTCCAGTGACGAGCATCCTCTGCAGCACCTCTGCGGGGGCAAAATCAACAACCCAGCGGAAGACGTCGCCGCTGACGGCAATAGAGTAGTTTCGCAGGTCCGAGATATCATAAGGGAGTGACGCGTCCACCTCGGCCGGGGGAGGCAGTGGCACCAGTGTCGTCTCGTCCAACGTGAGGAGATTGTTGTCGATGCTTTCCCACTGCAACTTCGCCTCGGGATCTCTAGAGTGCCCCTCAACAAATCGGGGCACGAAACAATGTGCCGTCCTGTGTATCATGTTGCACTCTCTTGCGACGCTGATGGCGGTCAGGATGTTGTCTCCCGTACACATCACACAGCCAATGTTGGATTGCAGGAGCTCGTCCAAGACGGCTGCCGTCGTGGGCTTCAGCTTGTTCTCAAAAATGATGAACCCGACAAAGTCCAGGTCAGACTCCATATCCGCCCGCGTCATCTTTTGCGCCTTGACCCAGCTGAGCTTCTTAAGGTGCTTTGTGGCGCATGCGATGACTCTGTAACCCTTGTGAGTGTAGTATGCGAGTTGCTCCTCGTAGTCCGAAGGGAAGCTCTCGGGTCGGCAGATGTCTCTCATGCATTCGGGTGCGCCCTTGACATAAATGTCGCCACTTGCCTGGCCAAACTTGCGGACGATGACACTCATCCTGCGAAGTTGAGACACGAATTCGAACAGTTTGAGCACCCCCAGCTCTAGCGGCACCGGCTGGCCAGTACTGTTGCTGTCGTGGAGATCAAGGCCCATCGCTGGCGGCGGCCGCGCGATAGAGGGCGAGAGCCCCCGGTTCTCTTCCTCGTCGTCGCCTCCGCTACCTTGTTGCCCTTCTTCATAAGACCAGTTTGTAAATTCAAACATCTTCACGTCTAACGGGTCTCCCACGAGCTCGTCCTCAATAGACCTTAGAGAGTGGCACGTTGCCATGGTGAACAAGACAGCCTTGCTGGCGACGTAGGGTTGGCTGTCATTGGGTGACGCGCTATGCTTCTTGGCTATCGCAGCCGGATCTGTGAGGAGATCCTCGAACCTATGTGCTGATTGGTTCACGATCCGCACACCGAGGATGTCCAGACCGTCCTCGGTAAGAGTACCAGTCTTGTCGAAGCACATGATGTCTATCTTGCCGCCCACGTTGACCCTCTGGGGGCTGATACAGAAGATCTGCTTACGCTTGAGCCGGTTTATTGCAAAATTGATGCCGATGGTCAGCGTGGCCGGTAAAGCGGGGGGCACGACGATCGTGATCAGGTCGAGCGCCCGGACAATGATGAGATGCCAAGCTATGCCTAGGCGGATGAAATTGATGAAAGTAGCAACGAAGCCCACGAGAGCCACGCAAGCCATGACAGAGATATATCGGAAAGAGTCGCGATAGAACTTGAACCCGGACGGCTTTGGGAAAAGCATAGACCGCACTAGGGCTCCCTTTGTGGTATCAAAGCCAGTCCTGACGACCATGGCCAAGGCAACCGCCTCTTGGTCTCGGTCATCCTGAGGCCGTCGAGCGCGGATGATCTTGGTGCCGCAGAAGAGGAAATGCTTCGCGACCTCGGGTGTGACTGCCGAAGCGGTGAGCCCCATTTCCCAAAGAGTGTTGTCCGTTGCTGGGACCTTCGAAACGGGCACCGACTCTCCAGTCAGCATGCTTTCGTTTACGATACAGTCTCCACTGAGCAAGAGACTGTCACTTGGGAACTGAGACAGGTTCGGATCTGTGATCTCATAAATGTCGCCGGGCACCAGTTCTCCCGAAGAAATGTGCTGCCAGAATCCATCTCTCAGGACTCGGACTTCGCACTCGAATCGAGAAATCTCGCGTAGTCGCTTCATAGTCGAGAGAGTTTCGAAAAGCGTGGTGGCGATGCTCACCACTGACATGGCAAAGATAGCCACCGCGTAATAATAATATTGATCCATCGACCAGAGCACCAGACTCGCAATCTGGAAGACGTAGAAAGGGTGGAACACCTCATCGACCAAGAGCCGGAAGACCGACTTTTGCTCAATGTCGATCAGGTTCGAGCCAAACACCAGCTCACGATGGTTCTTCTCGTCGCTGTCAATGCCGTCTCTCACGGACCTGACATCCGTCCACAGCGGGTCCTTCCATCCGCTGACAAGCCGGAACTTGTCCCACAACGGGTGGTAGCAGAAGCGCACGTAACGGTAGTTGACCACCCTCAGCTCCTGCAGGACCGGGTCGTCGTCAAATTCAAAAATGTATGTCGAGGAGCTCTTCTTGGTCGGTGCCCCAAAGACGGTCGACACGGCCCTGCCGTAAGCCTTGGCATCGACGTTGAGGATCGCCATCTCATTCCACTGGTTCTCGACAACCAACCACGAAGCCTCCCGGAGCGGCGCCTGCTTGCCAGTCAGCCAGACGTGCCACCGCGGCATCCACCGGAACAGCAGCCAGCCTAGCCCGAGTGACGCAATGCAGATGAAGATGTACGCGGTCGTGCCCACGACGCTCGTCCGGAACCCAGCAAGCACGACGACCAGGTCCTCGTTCGCCATGTATACCTTCTGGGAGAACCTCCCGCCGCCGTACGCGCTCGTCTCGGTCATGTTGCTGTCACGCCGCAGGAGCCGGGAGTGCACAGAGTGGCGGGAGTGTGTGGAAGATCGCCGGAGCATCGAAGACTCCTCGTCTTCCCGGGTCCCGTCGCTCTCGAATTCGCCGCCGTTGGGCAGCAGCACTCCATCTGCGTCTTCGCCCTCTTCTCCTACCTCATCTTCGTCTCCTATGTCCACCGCGAAGGGGACGTCGTCCAGGTCCTCGATCCTCACGTCGTCCAGTATATCCCCCCTGTCCTCGTCTTCCGGAGAGTCGGGGTAGAAAGCGAAGCTGGTCGTGGAGTCGGCGCGGCTCCGGCGACGGTGCGCGAATGCGTTCACGCTGGTCGGTAGGGATTCAGCCATGGGGCCCGAGTAAAGCTGCGGATAGTGTCAGCTCCATATTTCTGTCGCAGCGCGGCGTGGGCTCTCCGCGTGACCACCCACCTCGTCGTGCGCCATCTCCACGTCCTCGAAAATGCTGGTAGAACTCTGGTTCGAGTCCATCCTGTAGAGCGTCGGCGTCTGGGGCGTACTTCCGCGACCACCGGCAAGGTCGTGGCTATTGCCATAGCCGTTGCCATAGCCTCTGCTCTCCGCGCGCTCGGGCGCGTCTCTCCCTCGGTCGTCGGGCATGTTTGAAGAGGGCTTCTGGGCCAGCGAAGTAGAAGATTGTCTACTTTAATTTTCGCATCTGAGGCTAGGGCATGTTGCTGCGCGCCAAGGTAGGAAGGAGGACCGCACGAGACCTGAAGATATACTCTAAGGAACAATCTCGCGCACTTATTTGCGGGAGGTGCCGAAACTTTGTGCTATCTCCTCTGGCTGCGACGTCATTGGTGGGGTGCTCTCGGGGTTGGACCCTGATGGTGCGTCTGGTCTACCTGCTGCTTTATTGGTTCGAGACTACCGCTGTTGTATCTGATGGTTACAGTGTCTCAGGCACGCACCGCCCAGAGTGATATTGATATATAGGCAGTGAAATATACTGTAGTCTCTCGTTACTTGAACCTCTGGCTCGAAGGCCAACTTGTTGATCTCGTAGGATAAAAATGCTCAGTTGCATGACGCCTCAGATCTGAAGTTAATAATCTGCACTGATGGGCTGGTTTTGTCACGCCAGAAGTCTACGCTGATGTATGTGGTTCGTCCTCATCGTTTCTTCCGCACTGGCTTGTTGCAAATCAAACCATCCGATCAGACCTCGAGCTTCCCGTCCTTTGTCTCTCCCAGAATCCCTAGAAACCCCATGCATATTCCAGATGGATCAAGAAGGGATGAATTGCACCTGCCAAACGCGCACGCCAACCTTTGCACATACACATACATACATACACCTGAGCAATCATACATGACGTACGTACAACCATGGCCTCATTTCTCCATCCCTCTAATCCCAACCTCGAGGGCACTCTAATCCCTCACACGCTGGTAATGCCCATTTGTGCAATCACGCAAGGGGCTCCCGTCTGGCTTCTTGCTACCAGCATTCTTAAACGGAGATAACAGGAACGACCTAGGAGACTGCTGTGGGAAACAACCAGACGACAGCCGTAGCCCCGGCCGCGCACTCTATGCGCTGGCCTCGATGGCTTCAGGTGTCTCGTCCATTTCCTCAATGTCACCGTTCTCGTATCCGCTCTGGGAGCCATACTCCATCTTCTCCTGCTGAGCAATGGCTTGCGCAGAGACAATCTCGGCGAGACGCTTCAGCCGGGGGGTTTGCAGCCCTAAATCAGGCATGTTAGATACTGTGGGTCCACTGGAGAACACTGAGCAGATTGCTTACATGAAGGCGTGTAAGTCTCGAGAGCAGTGATTACTCTCGGCTCTGCGATTTCATATGGCCCACTGTCGTCCATATCGACAGCCTGCAGGAGCAGGACGTCGCTCTTCTCGGTGACTCGTGATGCTACGGCCTTCATGATCTCCCCATTGATGGGCTGCTCGTAGTCGGCGACGAGGTATTGGTTCAAGAGCTTCTGGATCTGGTTGGGAGACAGCCTGTTTTCAATCAGCACGGACACATCTTTTTAAAGCTGTTGCTTCAAGACTACTCACATCCAGCAGATGTCCTGAATGATCTCGATGTCGTTAAGAGTGGCCTTCTTGAGTTGCAGAAGCTTTGTTGCTTGCTGTAAAAGTCATTAGCAGGTGCGTGCGGGCCCCAAGGTCCCGGGCAGGGCTTACCATCAAGTGCTCGAGCTGAAGCGTGCCCTCGGGCATGTCGTGGCTCTTGCACCACTCCTCGATACGAGTGATGTTGTAGTTGATCTGCAAGCCTCGCTTCCATGAGAGGAAGTTGCGGCGCATCAGCAGATCGTTGAAGGCAGTCACGCCAACCAGGCGGAGCAGCTCTGTGATCGTCTGGGTGATGATCGAGTCCTCGAGGTAGTAGGCCTTCATGGCGCGGAACACACTGTTCAGGAGACTGAGCAGGTTGTCCATGCTGTACGCCGGCTGGGAGTTCGTCTGCAGGAGCTTGCCGAGGAACCTGTTATTCTCATTCGTGACGAAGCCGGGCAGCGATTGAGACTCGATGATGGCGGGAATGATCATCTTGTTCAGCTTCTTCTTCAAGACCTTCATCCAGGTATGATAGATGTTGAACTCCAAGCTCTCGAGGTCGTGCTTAACGATCTCCAGGAGTCGGTCGTACTCGTAGTTGTCTGTCTTCTGTGCCTCGTACCAGTCTTCGGCAAGGAAGACAAAGGACAGCATCTCGTGAACATTAGAGAGCCAGAAAGCGCCTGGGTTGATGGCCTCTTCGCCGTCATGCTGCATGACCTCCTGCTGAATGGACTGCATGACATTGGCGAGGAAGCGCTCGGACTCCTTGACGAAACCATTGTTCCACATCTCGGAAGTAACGAGGTTGATGAGGTAGGAAGGGAAGAGAACTTCCTTGTCGGAGGGAGGCGGGTTGGTGTTGGGCGAGGGGATCTTCAGGTTGCGGATGAGGCCCATGGTCACCTCCTCGTTAAGACCCTCCTCATCGGCGAGCAGAGCCTCAAGCTCCATCTCGATGCTGTCGGCGCCGGGAATAAGGGTGGATCCTGACATGACAGCTTGGCGACCAGTAACAGCCATCGAGACGGGCCGAGGATTGTACGCTGCACTGAAGCGGTCAAGGTCACGGGGATCGCCAGCGCTCCGTCTCTTGGTTGGCTTCTTGGAGGAGACCAGGTTGATGAGGCCATTGACAGCAGGCTGAACGCCGTTGCCATTCATCTCAGCTCCAACAGGTACTTCACGCCTGGCGAGCTCCAGTGCATCCTGGAGTTCAGCCAATTGTTGACGGAGCGAGTTCTTCTCGTTATCGTGACGAGTGGCTTCTTGCTTGGAGACCTCGAGCTCTGTGTTGGTTGACCGCAGAGAGTCTCGCAACTGCTTCTCCTCATCCTGCATTCGCTTCAAGTTTGCGGCGGATTCTTCGAATCGAGCCTGCAACTCTTTCATTTCCTCCTCCATAACCTGCAGGCGGGCTCCGGCAATACCTGCCTGGTTAGCCTCGGCCTGGAGGTCTTTTGTCCTGGCCTCGAGTGCGTTGTGCCGTGTCTGCCAGGACTTGATCTGGTTCTGGTAATTCTCCACCTGTGCCTTGAGCTCCTTGTTCTGCGACTTCATAGTGCCAAGGGACTGGGTAAGCTCAACCACCTTGTTCTCAAGCTTGTAGGAAATTTGCTTGAGGTCACGAGCTTCCTCTCGGAGCCCCTTGTACTCCTTCCGTGCCTTTCTGCCACGCCACAAGCTCTGGATAAGGATGACCCTCTTGCGGTATAGCCTCCAGGAACGCAGCGACCGCCTTGATCGCCAAACTCTTTGGATGAGCAAGGCAGCATTGCCGACACGCGTCTCCATGATCTCCTTCCTGCGCAGGTATCCCTTGATGGCAGACTGAGCAAGTACGAGATCAGCCCTGATGCGGAGGAAGTTCTTCCTCTCCTTCTGCCCACGCCAGACTCGTTGAATGGTAGTTGCGGCCTTGACAGTCCGCAACTCTTGAGCCTGCCGCCTGGCGATGTATGCCCTTGCAATGGACTGGGTCTGAACAACGGATTCCCGAGCATCAAGATACCTACGGCGGTAGTACTTGGCCCGCAGGTTCTTTTGGATCATGATCGCACAGTCGTTGAGCCTGTTCGTGCGGAGGTTCTCGAGGAAGGCTAGCATGCCTGCTCGGAAGAAAATCTTGGTCAGACCAAGTTGATACTTATCCTGACCTCCGCCAGTGCTCTCTCCTAGGGCTTTCACAAGAATGGCGTTCGCCATCTGCCGAATCTCAGCCGTCCACTGGCTCGACGGTGTGAGCATGTAGTACCGAAGAGCGAATTCTTCGTAAGTCCATCGTGTCGGGTATCCAGCACAGCTGATGCGGACAGTCTCAAGAACACCACAAGCTCGGAGCTGGCTCAACACCATGGGTCCTTCAAACTTCCAAGCCTCCTTGGCCTCATTAGGCTTGATACAACGGATATAGTGGACATCTGTGTTGTTGATGGTGCTCATGAGCTCGATCAACGAGGATCGGAATATACCACCAAGGGTAGGCTTGCGGTTAACAGCCACACCGATCTTGCGGCCGGCAGCTGGCTTGACTGAACTTGTGGTTGCTGATGCTACGTCCTTCTCGCGGACGGACGCGGCAGCATCGAGCACTGATACCAGGAACTGGTTCTTGCTTGACCTGAGGACAGCCATATGCTCATCTGGCACCGTGTCGCGGTTCTTCTCTATGAAACCTTCCGACTCGTACGTCACGTCGACAGCATAATGGCATACCGTGAAGGCTGACTTGCCGAAACGCGGCTTTTTGTAGAAAGCGTTCTTGTCAGCAGCATAGTTGTGGTGCAACTTGGTGACAAATTGATCGTCGGAGCCCATCGGAAGTCTGGACTCCTCGTCAAGTAGTGATAAAATACCAAGCTTGCCCTCGATGAGATCGATACAGGGTTGGTTGTCCGAGAAATCAATAAAGGTCCAGTCGATTTTCTCCCGGAGATATTCTTCCTGCTCAAGCTTGAACACATGTTGGTTGAACTCTTGCTGCAGCTTCTCGTTGGCGTAGTTGATACAGAATTGCTCGAAAGAGTTCTTGGCGAAGTGCTCGAAACCGTAAATATCCAGAACACCAATGAAGGACTGGACCTGGCTTAAGACCTCGTCCGTAGCCAGACTGCGGTTGGTGACCTCGACCAGCCAGTCGAACAGGCTCGAATAGATGTACTTGGCCACGGAGTCTCGAACGACAATGGCCTGCGCCTGACTGAGGTTGGATGTGATCTTCTCACCCCTAGTGACAAGTTGCTTCTTAACGATCCATTTGGCAAACTCAGTAGCATCGATTCCAAGGGCGGAACAAGCCTTCACAAGCGAGGGCTCGTCAGGTGGGAGCACGCTGTCAGTCCGCGAGGCAGCGATCTTAACGTTGCCCATGTGCAGAAGACCGGCAAGCATCTTCAAGATCTCGGTCTGGGTAGCTTCATCAACACCGACTGTTGACAGAGAGCTCATGGTCGCTTTGAATTCGGCCTTGTCGTCCACTCCGTCGATGGTCGGCGTGTTTCCCTGGTTGAGATACTCAAATTGCTCGACCGGTAGGAGGCTCCATTCTTGCCTCTGTTGCTCCGTGACACCTGCAAGCATTTGGTAGAAAATATGATAGTTCCGCTCCTTCATAGGCTGGAACACCAATCGTGACCGCTCCAGCAGGTATGTCCGGATCTTTGCGCCAATGATGTCCGTATTGCTGTTGAACATAATCTCAATATATTTTCCAAATCGGGACGAGTTGTCGTTTCGAGTCGTCTTCGCGTTACCAAAGGCTTCCATGATAGGGTTGGTAGCAAGAATCTGCTCCTCGGTTTCACTCAAAGAGTCGGAGCCTTTTTTCGCGCGTGCCCCGGGGCTGTCTGGCGCTTCTCTGGTTGCGAAATATCTCATGATGTACTTGGCACTCACGGTCTTTCCAGCACCGGACTCGCCGGATACGACAATGGTCTGGTTCTTCTTGTCCCGCAGCATGTCTATAAAGGCCTCCTCTGCGATGGCGAAAAGATGCGGTGCCTGGGTTGCTCTTTGTTTCCCAGCATATACCTGGACCATGCCTGGGACATAGAGAGAGTCGACACGGGCGAACGGGTTTGTAGCTATTAGCACGATACCGGAGTATGTGTAGATTTCTTTTTGGAGGTAGCGAAGCTTGATGGCTTGCAGGACTGGAGCACAAGGGTTTTGTTAGAACAAAATGGCAAGCTGGAGCTTCTGTTGTAGGAGGCCCATACCTGCTGGCTCGTTGAGATGAGAAAGGTTGGTCAGGTCATCGCTGGCCTCAAGCACGGTTGGGTTCATCAGCGGAGGCAAAGTCACGTCGCTGCCTTTCTCCAGTGCGGCGACGGTGAGCTTGACCACTTTTTCCTACACTCACTGTGTCAATGGCTGTCTTCTCGAGGACGGCTCCGAGTAGCCTCGAGAGCTGCTTACCTCGCCATTTTCCAACTTGAAGGTCAGGACGACGTTGTCGCCATCTACTTGCTTCTTTGTCACCTCGGAAGCAACCCAGCCCTCGGTGGCATCGGGCTGCCACGCCCGGGTGCCAACATCGTAATTCGAGGACATATTACACGGTCTGTGTTGGGAGTTCTATCGAGATAGTGCAGGCCGCATCGAGCGTGAATCAGATAGGTAGGAGGAGGCCGGTCGCGTAAGGGAGGCAGTTCGCAGCAGACACTACCGGGAGCAAGGTTGGCGAGTCCTTGGAGAAAGAGACATTCGTGGAGGTTACCAAAGAAGTGGGTGGAGACCGGAGGGTATCAATCAGGAACGGACAAGCCAGTGTTCAACGCTGCCGGAGGACATTGACCAAGAGAAGACAGACAAGATGGATGGCAGCGTCGTGGACGGTGCTGGCTGAGATGTGGTGTGGTGTTGCGGTGCTGAAAGGAAGGCCAGTCAGTCCAGGTGCAGGTGCAGGTGCAGGTTCCGGACGCGATGCCGTCGCTGGAGGTGTCGGTCGTCCAAAGAAAGGGTCGTGGCTGTGGTGCGTTTGGTGCTGGGCTAAAACAAATTTGGTGCTCCCCTGCGGTCCTTTGTGGTCCTTGTTGCTTTGCTGTACTTTACTATCCGGCCATCATGCGGTCTGCACTCTGGTCGCAACGGTGAAAAGGGGCCACAGCGCAGACGGGGTTGGCACTGGCTGATGGGGAGAGGCGTGTCAGAGGTTAGCAAGTCGCGGTGTGAGGCGGTTGCGCTTTGTGGGGCCCGCTCAGTCAACGTGCTGCAGACTGGGCCAATGCAAGCTCCTGCATGCAGCTACTTGGGTACTCTCGATGTACTGCTGTACTCCATATCTACCTACTGACGCACGGAGACATGTGGTTTAACTGTTGGGACACGAAGCACTTGTTCCTCAGCTGTCAGTCCACGAATATCAGAGGAACTGTATCGAGCAGAATCATCGTGAAGATGACCATTCGACAGGCGCCTCAATTCCCTGATGCCTGCTGTGTAGGCCACATTGAATGCGCATGACACCATCGAGACTCGTTGATGCTCATCTTGGTACCTGGGTACCTTCTGGTCGGTCACTGCAGCTGTCCACGACCCCCCTGTCGGGAAGAGGCCTGAGGTCCCCGCGCTAGAGAACGGCCCCTAACATCCCACACAGGGAGCCAGGTGAACAACGCCCCCCCCAATCCCAATAGCTTCCCTAACCCAGAGACCATTGCTTTGCAAATGCAACAGCTGCCTTTCGCAGCATAAAAAAACAACGCCATCTTCATCTTCTCACGGACCGAAAATCCTACTCAGCATACATATACTCGGCCTGCGCCTGAGCTGAATAGCAATCTCCGCTTCCCCATGGGCAAACGGCCAAGGGCCAGGCAGGCATACCCACGGCGTGGGCGAGGGTCCCTTCCTCTGGAACGCGCGAGAAGGACCTGCGAACCCCTGAGGATCTGCGCCGAGAACACCTTGCATGCCTTAGACGTGGGCTAATACACGGGCAGTAACCAAACGTAAAAAAACCGGAAAAGGTAAATAAAAATATGATATTCTACCGTGTCAATGGTTGCAACACGCTCAGCACTTGCACTTCAAATTCCTCAGCGGACTCCTGGCTGATTGACAAACAAACGACAGACTGAAAGTGAGAAGTGAGAAGGGCCCTCTTGAGCTCATATATCTGGGCCGGACACTCTGTGTGCTCACACCTGCATGAATATCATCTCCGATGGCGGAACCAACAGGAAAGCCCGTGGGAAAATGGAGACAGCTCCACCATTGCAGAAGACTCCTTGAGCTTCTATTCTACCATGATGGATGTGATGTAGTGCCGTAGCAACACGGATCAACCATCACACCGAGGATTCAAGTCTGATCGAAAAGTGTGCAGCGATGCAAGCGAGATGGATGCAACCATGTCCCAGCGCCACTACACCATGCTACCTCAACGTCCGGGCGGCTGGTCATCCAAGATGGCGAGGCGTCGAGATGACCGCCCATAAAGCTATTGCCCAGAGCACCAGAGCGGCCTCGAGCAAGGCTTCTGGTCAAAGCATGTTCCTCCTGCACGGTTGGTGAGTTCGGATGTCCGGAAATTCAAGTATCCCTTGTTTCCGTGTGAGGAAACATCACAGATATTAGACTTCGTCTTTCTTCCAAGTCTCCTTGTGCCCAAATACCTACAAGAGGGTAAACCGTATCTGTAGCCACACAGGTCACACGCACATTCACAGCCCTTGTACGCACAAGTCGAATATCTGCCGGACTCGTGAAACGCGACGAATGAGCAACCATCTCCGAGAAAGAACAAGGGTCTGAGGGGCGTGGGAGGATCCAAGAAATGGTATCCCGCAGTAGTACCCAGCAAGCCCGCCGAGGGGGATGCAGAAAGCCCAAGATGATTTACACCAGTACATGATTGCCTAAATTCGAAATCCACATGCCAGTAAGATGCCAGGGTGCTGTTGAACGCCCAGATGATCGAATAGCCTTTCTTGACTACCTTCTATTTACCCAGTGAACGCCAGCTACTGTTGAACCTTTTTCTTTTTTCGTTTACCAACAACCTGAGAACACCATGAAGACAACTTTTAGAACAGGATACGCGTCATGATCCTCGAGCTGAGAGAGTTCAGCTCGTCCGAGATGTTTCTCAAGTCACTGATTTGGACACCGCTAATGTCTGCGATCATGTACGCAATATCACCCTTGCTGTCGCTCGTTGCCTTGTCAATGTTGTGCGGCATCAAGATGTCGTAGCACTGCTTGAGGGCACCCGGCACGTTCCTGTGGATGAAGCTGACACGCGCGTGGTCGCTCTCGTCCAGGGTGAGCGAGCGCACGGTCACCTCAGGAAGGTTGACAGAACCGACAGTCAGACCTTGGTTTATGTACTTCACCAGGGCATCGGCGACCTCAATGCCGATGGCTCGCTGGGCCTCCTCGGTGCTTCCACCGATGTGTGGGCTGAGAATGAGGTTCTTCAGGCTGCGCAAGTCCTCTCCCCAGGAGTTCAGGTCATTGGTGAAATAGTCGCCGTTGGCGGCGGGCTCGTTGGGGTAGACGTCAAGGGCAGCGCCGGCGATCTTGCCACCTCGCATGGCGTTGATCAGAGCAGGAATATCGACAACCGTGCCACGCGACGCATTGAGCAGGTACGCACCGTCCTTCATCTTGTTGAGCTGGGCGGTAGAGATCATGCCCTTGGTCTCAGGGGTAGCAGGGACGTGGCAGGTGACGAAGTCGGCCTCCTCGAGCAGGGCGTCTAGAGTTGGCATCTGGCGGGCCGTGCCCAGTCCCATGATGGTGACAACATCATAGTAGATGACGGTCATACCCATGGCCTCGGCCAAGACCGACAGCTGCGCCCCGATATGGCCGTAGCCGATGATGCCCAGCGTCTTGCCACGGATCTCCCAGCACTTGGAGCTGACCTTGTTCCAGGTCCCGCGGTGCAGCTCACTGGAGCGGTCACCAAGCTGGCGTGCCAGCACGATGATCTCGCCGATGATGAGCTCGGCAACGCTGCGGGAGTTGGCGAAGGGGGAGTTGAAGACGGCAATGCCATGCTTGGCTGCGTAGTCCAGGTCAACTTGGTTGGTGCCGATGCAGAAGCAGCCGATGACGAGAAGGTTCTTGGCCTCTTTCAGCACCTTTTCCGTCAACTTTGTCTTTGAACGAATGCCAATGACGTGAACATCACTGCGACATGTTAGTCACTTAACCCGCACATAGGGCCGGCCAATGAGGCACGAGCCGAACTCACCGGATCTTTTCAATGAGTTGTTCCTCGGGAAGAGAAGTCTTCAAGGCCTCAACTTGGTAGCCCTGGGAGGTGAGGATGTCCCGGCCACTCTGGTTGACGTTTTCCAGCAGCAGAATCTTGATGTCTGTTGTCTCAAAAGGCTTCAGGTTCTTTGCGCCGGCTTGGTGTGCTGACGTTGAGGTGCCGAAGCTGTGAGGGAAGCTGGAAGGGCTGTGGAAGGTGGCAGAGGGAGAGACGCTGAGCTCATGGGGAGAGGTGCTGTTTGCCGCCCCACGGATGGCAATGTCTTGTGCCTGAGGAGCCATGGTGTATTTGGTTTGCTTGAGGAGTGTTCGGGAAGTGAGTGTGTGTGAGTGAGTGGTATGACGAGTCTGCAAGGCTTTGGTGGGGTGAAACGTCAACTACGGGCACAGTGACTACCGTAGCAAAGAATTTCTCGGGCGGCGAGACAAGGAGAAACCAAGTTGAAAAATATGGCAGCGAAACACGGAGATTCACCTGACGCTATTGTCACAACAGGCATTTGCAAGAACCGGGCTACAAATAGGAGGACTAGATGCGGTTAAATACAGATTCCTTTGACAGACCACTTCGCTCTCCCAGGGAGCTTGATGACTGTTCAGGAGAGCAAATGGTGGGGCCTGACTCATTGGTCGCCTCTATAGCCCCCCCACGCCCGCCGTCCTCGCTGTGCCGTGACAGGAAAAATTCTCGACGACTTCGGAAGGTCTTTCCTCTCCACGCGGCTCTAAACGACCCCATGGAGAAGGACACTGCCGCTCTTTTGACGTCCGTGGCAGGTGGCAGCAGCAGGAGACGTCACCCAAGATAGATACCGGCCTGCAGTGCACGCGTAGGGACTCGGGGGTATGCAGCAGATATGAAGCAGTGTACTTACCGTACCTACCCTAGGTAGGTAGGTAGGTAGGTAGGTAATGTGGGGTACGTACAGCTTAACCCTCATGCGGCATCGCGGAGGCGTGCTACGTCAATCACCTAATAAGCAACTTCTACGAGCAAACGAAACGTGTGCAGCCATTGATAGTTCATCATCGGACTGGCCGCCTCGAGGTCACATTCGTGCGTGTCATCTATCCTTGTGCTGGCCAACTCTATAAGACCGTGTGAGCTCCTCGTGAGCCAAGCGAGCACGGTGGCAATAACGATTTACCAACGACTCAAACATCAAATGCAGGTCAACTTGAATTCGGAACGGGACCCGTGTTTTGCTTGTCTTACCCCAAGTCCAAGTCCAAGCCCAAGCCCAAGCCCGGACCGGATGGATGCTGTGCTCGATGTCAGTACAACGCCCCGGTTACGACCTCGGCTTTTTGCGCAAAGCCACCCGTCTCTGCATCATCTCCACGCAACTCGATGTCACAAACGGACAGGGCTGTGCTTTCACTAGAATCGACGATAAAAGCCGGGTTTCCATGCGAGCAAATGTAGAGAGTCCTGCGAAGCGATTATGGCGGGCGGGATCACGCATCGGTGTACAAGTCGAGTTCCTTGGAAAGGAAATTCATAATTGGTCCGGAATGGGTTAGGACAAGCGTCGGCCGCCGCGTCGCTGACCCGGGCACTCTCGGAGAAGGACACAGAAACTGTCGTCTGCCGTCGCTCACTCGCACGAGCAGGTAAGCTCCCAGCTGCATTCGATTTGACAACAGCCAGGACGTGGGAAAGTGTGTCGTTGTCATGGGGTTGTGAAGTCCTGCCTTAAGGACGTCATCCATCCGCCCGCCAACCTGGCATGGGCATAAGGGGACTCTGTTCAGGCTCTGCCAGCAGCAAGCGATTGATCTCGATGCTTACTGAGAGCAGTAGGCGGTCCGGAGCTACGGAGCATGAATCGGCATGATGTGAGACGCCCGGTGGTAAGGCGGTCCAAGGATGCAGCTCTTATTAGATCCAGAAACTATATTTTCCGCCGGCCCTGAAGGTGAAGGACCATGGACAGAGTAAATCGTGCGGAAAGACATGGCCGTCGTGCAAGAACGGCTGGAAGGGCTGGGAGCTGGGACAAGCGGTAGATTTTTGTTTTATCGTGGGGGGTGGGGGGAACGCGTAAAGAATATGATAGACTATAGATCGTCATGTTGTTGATGCCTACAAGCATGGCGATAGTGATGGGAGTAACGCGAAGGGAAGCGAAGGGGGTTAAAGAGCAGTAGACCTTTCAAAACTCGCCAAAGTTGGTCGACGGGCGGCCGGACGAACGAACAAACGGAACGAACGGTACCTGTGGTGTGCGGCCCACGGGAATGGCATTACATGGCATAGCATGGATTGGTTGGTGTGCAGTGGTTTGAACGTGAAGGCCAGGCAGGCAGACTTGCTGCACGCACGCACGCACGCACGCACTCGCTTGCTCACTCACTCGCTCGCTCGCCGCCTCGCTCGCCAACAAAAAACGTGTTCAACGAGCCATTCGCCGCCCAACGATTAGAGCCGCCCAGAGCCAAAGAGTGGGGTGGAGCGCCTTCCCTCTGTCTCCAAAAATTTGCAATCAACCATCCCATCCCTCGGGCCCTCCACCTCCTTCCTCAATCCCTTCCCTCGCGCTACGATCGATCACCGCTTTTCTCCTTCTCCCTCCATATTTTCCCACAGCCATCACCACCTCGTCTCTCTGAGATACCCATCCCCTCGTTACACAGATCGCATCCTCATCAAAAATGGCTGAGCCCATCAAGAACAAGCGACCTGAAATCGCCGTGGCCCCGTAAGTTGCAGCACTCCCAAAAAGCCCCAGTCCCAGTCCCAGTCCCCGTCGCCCAGTCCCACTTGCCACAGGCGCTTCGCCTGGTCTCCCCGCGTCCCTCTTCAACACGACGGACAATCGCAAAAAAAATTAATACTACAGACTCTGGACCTGCCGCTGACAATACCATCTCAACTCGCAGCACTCCCCAGAACACTCCTGCCAACAATGCTCCTATCTCATCGCACGCCCAGCAGCCCGGCGTCGATAGCATCAAGGAGGGTTAGTAGTACCCCGCGCTCCGCTCGCTCGCTGGTGAAACCCTGTCGGCCATAGTGACCCAGAATGCTGATATTATCCTCGCCACAACAGAGGACCTCGATCGCGCTGGGGCTGCCTCCATCTTCGCGCAGAACCCAAAGCTCGTCCAGATGATTCAAGGCCGTCTCGGTAGTCTCGTCGGCCGCTCGTCCGGTTACATCGAGTCCTTACCCACCCAGGTCAAGAAGCGCGTCGCCGGCCTCAAGGGTATCCAAAAAGAGCACTCCAAGCTCGAGGCCGAGTTCCAGGAGGAGGTGCTCCAGCTGGAGAAGAAGTACTTCGCCAAATTCACCCCGCTGTACGAGAAGCGTGCTGCCGTCGTAAATGGCACCACTGAGCCTACAGAGCAGGAGATCGAGGCTGGCGAGGAGGATGACGAGGAGGATGAAGACGAGGAGGCCACCGGCGCTGCTGACAAGGAGGAGAAGCCCGCCGAGTCCAATGAGGCTGTCAAGGGCATCCCAGAGTTCTGGCTGTCCGCCATGAAAAACCAGATCTCCCTCGCTGAGATGATCACCGACCGTGACGAGGGTGCCTTGAGGCACCTGACAGACATCCGCATGGAGTACCTCGACAAGCCTGGCTTCCGCCTGATCTTCGAGTTCGGCGAGAACGAGTACTTCACAAACAAGACCGTCACCAAGACCTACTTCTACCAGAATGAGTCTGGCTACGGCGGCGACTTCATCTACGATCACGCCGAAGGCGACAAGATCAACTGGAAGGAGGGTAGGGACCTCACAGTCAGGGTCGAGCAGAAGAAGCAGCGAAACAAGAGTAAGTTACTATCCCTGCGGTCGCCGCTGTCGCTGGCTGGAGACCAGCAGCTGACCAAACATCAAAAACAGACACAAAACAGACGCGTATTGTCAAGAAGACCGTTCCCACCGAGTCGTTCTTCAACTTCTTTTCCCCGCCCAACGCGCCAAGCGAGGGGGACGACGATGCCGCCTCCGACATTGAGGAGCGCCTCGAGCTCGACTACCAGCTCGGTGAGGACATCAAGGAAAAGTTGATTCCCCGCGCGATCGACTGGTTCACCGGGGAGGCCCTTGCTTTTGAGGAGATGGACGAGGAGGACTTCGACGAGGAAGACTTCGAGGATGACGATGATGAGGATGACCTCAGCGAGGACCGTGACGAGGATGAGGAGTCCGACGAGGACGACGTAAGACCCTTGACCATCTACAATCCACGTTGACCACGCTCTAACAATGTTTCATAGGATGACGGCTCAAAGCCTAAGCAGGAGGCTGCAGAGTGCAAGCAGAGCTAAGCGTCTCGATGCCTGTCGCTTCGGATCTGCTTCGGATTCTTGGATTACGCATCACCTCATCTGAGGTCCAGTCACTTGGAACTCGTCCTGCCGGCGAAGACCTTGCTACGGCAGTGTGATTTGTTCTGGGGTCCTCGACACATGCAGTTTCCTTGTTGATCACTACGGTTTTGCCTATCGGTTACACCTCTAGACCATAATTCGCACGGGGGGGAGGGGGCTCTGCGCGTACATGCGCCAAAAGGGAAGGGGAGGCGGTGACGAGTACAAAGGAGCACACTGAAGTGGAAAAGTTTTACACTCCGATCGCTTTGAGGTAGAGGAGGGTGCCGGGCTTTTATTTTGGCTGTTTCGGAGTCCCAATATGATCTTCACCAGCATACAATCGGCCGCATTGTGGGTAGACAAGTGTCCCCAGGCGGCGCTTTTCGGGGACAAAGGCGTTGACAGAGTACGATGTCAGGTAGTCGACCGCTCATCCCGGAATCAAGCCATCATTTGGAACAACATAGCCTACTCTATGAGCACCGTTGATGATGTCAGGAGAAGTCTCGAAGGTCTTGAACTCTGGGCATTACGAGTCTCGGTTCCATCATTTGTTCAGCGCAATCGGTCCGATGATTGCACCTGTCTGTGCCATATCTCACCATGCAGAGCTTGTTGGGCATGGAAACAGAGTGGGCCACTTCTAGGATTGTGTTTAACCAAGTATGTCCTAAATCGCAGACCTTCTGGGCTCTTCACTTGGCCATGCATTGAAAATTTGTTGGCCAGGTGAGACGCAGACGTAGTAAACTCCAAAACGGAGCTGCCAAAAACGTTAAGGACCCTTACCCTTAAGCAACCTGCGGACCCCCCTCCTCATACCACCAACCGAACTTGGTCAAATTCCTCTGAAATTTTCCACAGTGCCTTTTAGGTTAAGATATTACTTGCAACAAACCGAGATCCTTGCAAGCAAGCAGCCCGCAACAATCCCACAAAATAACGGGCAACGGTCCAATCCTTACGCCCAACCCAGAGTGACTCTATCTTGAAGACACACAAACCTGCACTTCGAATTTCATCTGGCCCGGAGGCACGCACACCTGTAGTTCCCAATCTGGCATGGCTAGGTCACTCCCAAACATCATCGTGACTGGCACGCCTGGCACGGGCAAGACCACACACTGCGAGGTTCTGGCCGAGAAGACGGGGCTGAAACACATGAGCGTGAACCAGATCGTCAAGGAGAGGGAATGCCACGAGGGCTGGGACGACGAGTATCAGAGCTGGATCGTCGACGAGGACAAGGTGAGTTCTCAAGCGGGCCCGGACAATCGAAATGGAACCCAGGCACTGGGTGCTGACAGCAGTGGATGCAGTTGCTTGATGTGATCGAGGAGCAGTGCAAGGCCGGCGGGTGCATTATTGACTGGCACGCCTGCGACTTGTTTCCCAAGAGCTGGATCGACCTGGTTGTTGTGTTGAGGGTGGACTCGGCGGTGCATTTTGATCGGTTGAAGGCGAGGTGAGTCTGAGGTCTACCGCTGAAGCAGGCCACACGAAGCCTCACCACGTCCTCCCCTTTCGTCTCTGAGTTGCAGAAGCTCAAAGGTTAAGGAAACAGACGGTGCGAGGTGAAGCCACTACGTTGAGCAAGACACTAATCCGTAGGATAGAAATTACCCGGAAGCCAAGCTCCAGGAGAACATAGACTCGGAGATCATGGAGGTGCTGTCCCAGGAGGCACGAGAGTCGTATGACGAGGAGATTGTGGTGGAGCTCCAGAGCAACACGACCGAGGAGATGGAGACCAACATGGAGCGTATTGAGGCGTGGCTGAAGCAGTGGAAGGAAGACAACGCGAATCGATGAGAGTAAAGCATGAATAGAGAAGCTGGACTTCACGGACAGAGAGATGAGAGGCGGATTAAAATGAAATGATACCCATGATCAACTCATCAACTCAACGCGGTCCTCATCATTCTCAGCATGTGTTAATCTATCCTCCCCCCCCCCCCCGAAAAAAACAAGGTAATTTTTTCACATGCTCACTGGCAACTTCAGAAGGTTGCTTGCCGAAAGATGGCCCAGAGGACCCGCATATATCGACCAAAGAATGAGAGACTATTTGAGACTCTTTTTCTGGATGCGCCGGCTGTAAGTGATGATATGCAATTAAGCCGAATTTGTCACTCTTTTAGTCCCCTGCCCCCAGCACATTGACTCAACCGGCGAAAGTCATGTATGCACATAGATACACAAACGGAACAAGTAAATACTGCCTCTTCACAACACCAGATCTTTGGATCTGTTCGTTCACTTCTGATCCTCTTATTTTATCAATTCAGATTAGTTCGCTCGTACGAACCAGCCAGAACCATGGCGACTGAAAAGCCAACATCCGCCACTCACGTGGTGAACTTCATCACAGGCAACAAGAACAAGCTCGGCGAGGTGAAGGCTATCCTAGAGCCCACGATCGAGGTTCGAAGCCAGGCGCTGGATCTGGTGGAGGTGCAGGGATCTCTGGATGAGGTCACAATAGCAAAGTGCAAGAGCGCCGCCGAACAGGTCCGAAACCCCTCTTAATTCATCCTCAACAATGCTGTTGCAAAACCCACTGACACAGAAATCTTATCCAGATCGGCGGTCCCGTTCTTGTTGAGGACACCTGCCTCTGCTTCGATGCCTTGAAGGGTCTACCGGGACCATACATGTAAGTTGAGATGCAGCTGGCTCGCCCCATATCCCCCCCCCCTCTTCCTCCCACACCTGTGACGAAGCCTGAGAAAGAGTCAAATTAGCTGACCGGTGGGGGATGGGAAACAGCAAGTGGTTTTTGCAAGACCTGGGCCACGAGGGCCTCAATAACCTGCTTGCCGCGTACGAGGACAAGGGCGCCAAGGCCGTTTGCACATTCGGCTTCTCCCAGGGCCCCGGCCACGAGCCCATCCTGTTCCAGGGCGTCACCCAGGGCAAGATCGTGCCCGCCAGGGGGCCGGCCAACTTCGGCTGGGATCCAATCTTTGAGTATGAGGGACAAACGTAAGTTTGAGGAGGCGGGCTGGTTTCTTGGTGACCAAGCCCCTTCCCCTGCGAGTCTGTCTGGGATGGCTTTGGAAGAATGTTTGGACTGCTGACCTCTCGTGTTTGAAAACCAAAAGGTACGCCGAAATGGATAAGTCGGAGAAGAACAAGATATCTCACCGCGGCCGCGCTCTGGAGAAGCTGCAGGCTTGGTTCGCCCAGCAGGTCTCCGAATGAAATGTAGGATTGCTGGCGGCGTGTTTCCCTCTTGGAACGAGCACGTTTCCGAGGAACTCAGAGGACCGACGCGGAACGTGAGGAACGACAAATGCGGTCACTTTAGGCAGGGGTGATACGCAGTGTAATGACACCCAGAAGACAGTTTACTGTTCTGGCTGAGCCTGACTGAAGGCGATATCCATCACACACCGGGCGGGACACGATAGAGGAAGCGTGTGCGGTATGCCGATGAAAATTGGTATTAGGGTAGTCCATGCATAGACTGCCCATGCGTGCAATGAAGACTGCAGGGGCTCTAGAATACCAGTCTACAGTTTCCATAAACGCCATGCCATGTGCTGTAACAAGCCAGCCAAACCTTCCCTCTGCAGGACATGATGAACTACTGTACTCATGCTGATACTCGTGCTGCTATTTCCGCCTGCAACAAGCTCATTTCTGAGCCTTTTCCCTTCTGCTCCCACCCCCCGACTCAAGTGGCCGCTTCTAGCTTGGTGTCACCGTCGAAGTCATATCGCCATTGCTCTCGCCCGTAGTGGCCTGTGGCGCGGACAAGGAGGGATGGGTCCCATTCTCTGCCCTGACGGCCCCGATGGGCGGCCTCAGCCTGTGTAGCAGTCATGTTCGTCAGCAACCGCTGGCCCGCCCACGGCTTTCGTTTCTTTTGTGACCAACCTCAGAAGCTCAAATTCCCTGTACCTTCTCAGGTACTTGTTTCCTCGCCGATACGCCCTCAGAGCGTGATCCGGGTGCTTGTAGGTGAATTTCTGTCCCCTCCTTTCCGTGATCACCGATGAGTCGCGGAACATGGGATCGAAAACGAGCAAGTTTATCCCGCCGACCTTCTGCTTCTCTATCCCGATGATCGTCATTGAGTGGCCGGCATGCTGGAAATAGATTGGTGGCAGCGTCGTGCACCGAACTTTGTCTTCCGGGTCGAAGATACCCTGCTGGAAGTATCTTTCCACGGCCGCTAGCATCTGCGCCTCGGCCTTGCCCGACTGCTCCTTGTTCTTGAAGCCCTGTGCATCGCATGCGACGCCGAGGGAAACGAACATGGCCTGTGCTTCTGGAGTACCGATATACTTCCGCGTTCCTATGATGCCGCCGGTCTCAATCCTGCCCTGCTTGTTGATACCCTTGTCCCATGCGGCCTCGACATAGTCTTGAATGTCGAAGACGGTAGGCAACTTGCCGTTGAAGTGATGCGATCCTTCAAAATTCGCCCCAATAATGTAGGAGCTCACGACCTGAATGTTCCTGTAGCCACAGAACCCGCCCTCACGCCGGAGCTTGGATACGTGCCACGTGCACGGGTGGCAGAGATAGGCGTACTCTGTCGTGGAGGATTGCTCCAGGAGCTGTGCTATCACTGGGATCACGTCCTTTCCGACAGCCTGTCCATACTTGCGGAGATGAGAGACGAGCCAGTCCGGCATGCGCTGCTCACTGTGGTACCGACCAAGCTCGGCCTTACCAAGCTTTACGGGCACTTTCTTAGAGATGGCGCCGTTGCTGGCCTTGGAGGTTGTGCTTGGAACAGTGCTGCTGTCCATCTTCTTAGGCTGCCGCTTGCTCGGCATTGCCAACATGTTCCTCCAGGCGGCGATGGCCCGCTGTTGCTTAGACTTTGGGATCTCGACGTAGGAGGTCTCTTCGGTTAGATAGCCAGCCGACTGCTGCGAAGATGGCGTTGAGCGGCTTTCATCCTCCACCGCCTGCGCGGGCGGCGGTTGTGGAGTTGGTGCACGAGAAGCGGCATTGTTCTCCTCTGCCTCCTCCGAGTGCAGCTCCAGGTGGTAGTCCAACTCGTCGCTAGCCAGCAGTTCGGCACAGCCCTCAAGGGGACACTCGACATAGGCGTCACCGGCTCCGTCCGAGTCCTCCACCGCATTCGTTGGGTTTGGAAGGCCCTCATCCGGCACAAAAGGGGACTTTCCGTCCTCGGGGTGATAAGTTTCCATGTGCTGGCGTTGAGAGTCAGCGCCACTCGGAGGGGTGTCAAAGGACATTGGAATGCTGAGACCCGGACCACTATACGTACCATCAACATTTCGTACTCTTCACGCCATTCGCTCTTCCACCCGCAGAACGGGCATTCCATTGATTCTGATGAACCAGCCATGTTTTGCTGTTTCTTGGGGGTGGGCAGGAAACAAACAAAAGAAAGGTGAGTTGTGGCAGTGTGATCAATCAGACTACCGTTGTGAGGCAGGGCCTGGAGTGAGTGTGTCAATGTGTGATTGGGGCCATCAGGTCACTGTACTCTTAGTGTCAGGCATTCATGTCCGACGGGCAGAGTTACGAGAACCACATGACCGCAAACAAACAAGGCTGCGTGGAGTCTGTCACCGCGGCGATGTGGAAATACAATCAAAGAAGACTGATGGATGGATGCATATCCGGTTTGTCAGGCAGCATTCCAGTCACCAAACCAAGCCTCGCACTTCATTCATATATCACTGCAGAAAGGGGAGGTGCAACGGGCGGCGTTTCCGAAATGGGAAACAGCCCCTGAGCCCGCTCCATACTCCACCTGCATTCAACGGCCTACACGGCCTACACGGCCTACACGGCCTACACGGCCTTTGATCGCCACAGCCGCTGCGCATCATCTTGTAGCTCGTTCCTGCTCTCATACGCCCTCTTTTAATTTTCATCGAAGGTATCTCTAGACGGCAAATGCTCACACTACTGAACAACTGGCTCAATCACGCCGACTCCCTGTCTTCTTGAACCACGTTCCAAAGCCTTCGGAGATGCAAACCAGCCAACCCTACGGATGCAACACACGGGTCGCGTCTCGAAGCAGAACCTAGACAGAGGCTTCCTTCAGCTTCTCTGCCACCTTCTCAACAGCACTAGCCGCTGCACCCGCGGCGCCCTTTGCGGCGTCCTTGGCCTTGGGGGCCTTGTTCTCCTTTGCCTTCTGCTTCTGAGAAGTGGTGTCCTTGGGCAGCTCCTTGGTAAATGGAATGAACTCGGGGGCGCCTGGCAGGTATTTCCGCAGGGGCTCGGGTACATTCAGGCCCTATAAATGAAGGGTCAGAGCAGGACTTTGCGAGAGGAGCGGAGAGTAGGACTTACATCTTCAGTCTGGTAGTTCTCGAGAATGCAGCACATGGCACGCGTAGTGGCGCACAGTGTCGAGTTGAGACAGTGGACATAGGTCTTCTTGATGTCCGTCTGCTTCTTGTTGCCAAACCTGATCTCCAGGCCCCGCGACTGGTAGTCTGTGCAGTTGGAGCACGACACGAGCTCCTTATACTCGCCCTGGAATGGGAACCACGCCTCCAAGTCGTACTTCTTGGCGGCGGCATTGTTCAGGGCCCCGGACACGATCGCGACGATCTGGTATGGCAGGCCCAGGGACTTGTAGAAGTCCTCGGAGGCGCCAATCATCTCGTCGAACATTTCCCAAGACTTCTCAGGGTCGGTCAGCACGAACTGCTCCACCTTTGTGAACTCGTGGACTCGGAAGATGCCCCAAGCGTCGCGACCGTGTGCTCCCGCCTCTCTCCTGTAGCAAGTAGAATATCCACCGTACTTCAAAGGCAGCTCCGACTTCTGCAGCCACTCATCGGCGTGGAAGGCCGAGATAGGTTGCTCGGAGGTAGCAATGAGATACTTGTCGTTTTGGGGCTCTCCGTCGACGACCTTGTACAGCTCCTCGTCGAATTCGGAGAGCTGGGCGGTCTTGGCCATCATGCCCTTCAGCATGAATTGGGGCGCCTGCAGCGCAGTATAGCCCCGGTTCAACAAGAACTCCAGGCCGTAGTTGATCAGGGCTTGGTTGAGGAACGTGCCCCAGTTCTTGAGGAAGTAGCCACGATGACCCACGACCTTGGTTCCACGTTCGGGGTCGTACCCATCTATCCGGGTGAGGACTTCATGGTGGGACAGGACGTCCTTCTTCTCCACAGCGGCCCCCTCAGGTGCCCATGTCCGGACGACCTCGTTGTTCGCCTCGTCGTTGGACACAGGGACGGAGTCGTGCACGATGTTGCCGATGGTGTTCAATTTTGCCTTGAGGTCGGCCTCCTTAAGGCTGGCAGAGTCTACCAGGTCTTTCTTGGACTTCTCGAGCGCGGCTTTCTCCTGGAGGAGCTCATCGGCACTCTCCTTGTTCTGCGCAGCGACTGATCAGTTGTGGTGCTCCTCAATGCGGGGAGGCTGGGGGGAGGGGCAGCGACGAACCCTCTTCCTCAGGCCAATTGCCTTCTGGGTCTCGTTGATCTTGCTATTGAGCTGCGTTGCAGCATACAGAGTCTTGCGATGGTCGTCCCATACTGCAATGATCTCGTCGACAATCTCGACGGGAGCGCCACGGCGTCGTTGTGACTCCCTAGGAATCTTGGTCAACCTCGTGCTCCCGCGCGATAGCAACACTCAGGTAGAAACGGTGGGCAGGACACACTTGATCTTCTCCGGGTTCCCGCCGCGTTCGGCAATGAAGTCGTTAACGTCGAGCATGCTGGGCACTTCTTCGAGGCTCGTTTGCGCAGCCTCTGTTTCTGGTTGAAGTTTTGTTTTGTTTTGGTGTTATGTCCGGTCACTGTTGCGGGAGGTACCAGAGTACCTGGGTTGGGCAGGGTGTCAGCGACTAGCGGGTAAAGCATTGGCTGATCTCTGTTGAGTCAGAGTGGCGTGGGGCACTTGTTCCTTAATGGGCAGGTACCTCAGTAGGTAGGTACCTAACATCTTCTGGAGGGGTATGAGGGGTCAATTATAATTGTGAGCTGGAGAGCTTCGTAGTCTTCGCAGTGACACAAGAGGGTGACTCTTCTGCCACCACCACCACCACCACCACAAAACAGCCCGTCCGGTATGGCTGATCTGGCCAAGCTCACCGCTGTCTATCAGTCTATGCTGCTGGCTGTTCTACTGCCTGTTCTACTGCCTGTTGTACTGGCTGTGCAATTGGCACATGTCTCATTTTAGAAAGCTACAGTATATGGTAGGAATCGCTATCTAAGCTTTAGGTCCAAGTCCACTCAATGTCCAATTCCAAGCAGCCACTCTCAGACTTGCCACTAAGGCAGACCATAGGCAAGACAAGAAGAACAGAGTATGGTTTACTTCTCTTCCCAAGTTGGAGCCGAGTCTCCTGGACAAGTTCTTGCTCAAGGCGTGACAAGTGACCACTGGCTGAAGTAAGAGTACACTGGACTTTGATGTTTTACTCTGACAGAGTAGCAATAATCTGCGGCCACCTATTGAGAGTATCAAAAACCTCCATGACTCTTCAGACAAGCCTCAAAGGCAGAATGTGTCCCAATCCACGCATTGGACAACATTGTGCGCATCTTACAGTGAGAGCTCGACCATCCTCAAGCCCGTTAAGCCAAACCTCATAGGTATCATTGTCGTCAGCCATGTCGGCCATCCAAACCCTTTTCGTCCTTGCAAAAACGTATTCAATCCATGTGCATGTGCATGCGCACAAACTGTAACCGGTATTCCCCCACCCATTACAAGCTGCTCTGATCAAGTCCATCATCCTGGCAAAAAATCTTTCACCCCGACTGGCACTCTGAAGGCGCACTCGGGAATCACTTTTGTGGTCGCCGGCATAGTCTTGAGAGCTATACGGTCACTGTTCTTCACATCATAACGCACTTGCCACCGGCGGGAGGCTCATTAGGGTTCTGCGCCTTTTCGATCTGTGCGATGAGAAGATCAAAGCCCCGGCCAACGTTCTCATTATAGCGAGCGCTGGCTTCGGTCCAGGCGCAGTTGTACTTCTCAGACAGCTTCTTGCCATCATCCGTGCTGACCTGGCGCTGCTCGGGGCGAAGGTCGCTCTTGTTGCCCACGATGACGATGGGGACCCACTCGACACCCTGGACGGCAGCATTTGTAGTCAGCTTGTTGATTGCAATAATGCCACGGCTGGCTTGGAAAGGGGGTTTGGTTTCCAGTCAAAGCAGTAGGGGGCGGAGGGCAGTTGAGGAAGCCATGCTTACCAGGTGATTGAGGAGCTTCTCACGGATGACTTGGACCATCTCGAAAGACTGGAGAGACGCAACCGAGTAGACCAGCATATAACCGTGGATACCGATAAAGTGCTTGCTGTTCATTATGCTGTACTCATCCTGCATGCCGAATCCAGGTCAGCCTATAGTGTATGCGCAGTTCCAGAGTAATTGGAATAACCCACCTGGCCGGCGGTGTCGATGATCTCCGTGGAGAACTCCTGGCCTTTGTACTTGATGATCTTGCTGAATGTGTTTTCGATTGTAGGGTAGTAGCTCTCAACAAAGTGGCCGTCGACAAACTGGACCGCAAGCGAGGACTTGCCTGTGTTGTCGCATCAGTTCTCCAACCGTGAGTTGCAAGCATGTGACAGCCAGCGCCCACCGCGACAGCCGACAGCAACAGGCGTGTCCGCAAAAACATGAGGAATTGGTGGCGCCTGAGTAGTCGAGTCGAGGGGATTGTAGCGAACAGCCGAGATTTCAACTTACCAACAGAGCGGCTGCCGACAATAGCGACTTTCCTTGACTTTGATGGCGCCATAACTCCTATGGGAAGGTAACTTAGGTCCTTCCAATCCTCGATTCCACACTTGACAGTTCTATACTTGTTGGGGTCGTCTTCACCTCTAGGTGTTATCTAGAGATGAATTGGCGGTCTGAATAGGGTATGGGTACCCGATTCAGACTCAAAGAGAGGTATCGGGGAAAAGGCGGAGTGGTGTTGGAAAGAGGGTGTGGAGGGCGGCGTGAAAGTGAAGGAAAGGGCGACGGCAGGACTGTTGCCCCAATGCACGTTACGTCGATTGATGCTACAGTGGGGGGGGGGGGCCAACGGGCAGGCACGCAGGGATGGGATGAGCTTCTAGAACATCTAGGCGCTGGGACAACTAGCGTGACTGTGTGAGCAGTACAGAGTAGGGATCTAGGTAGTCTACTTTGGACGGGCTGTAGGGTAAAGGGGCTCTGGCACTGATGGACAACAAGTCCTCAACCTTCCACATATCCCACATAGGCAGCTGTAACCCAGCAAGCCGACCTACACTCGGTGTTTGCATTCTCAAATACCTACCTGGCCTAGCAGGTGGTCTACTGTAGCACAATGCACATGTATATCACCAGGGTTTTCCCCACAGAAGGGTCGTGTCGGGATTTGCTACCCATCACACTATGAGTGTCTCAAGTCAGTGTGTGTTTTCATTTTCAGCGCCACAGACAAGTCAAAGGGCTTTTCTCGGTGTGTACGTATCGTGTCTGGTTTTCTATCAATCAAGCAAGCCTCTGGCATTCAGAGACTATTCCTCTGTATCATAAACATCATGACATCGTACACCGCTCGAGCTATTAACCACCCGCAAATCTATGGAACAGCCTCACAGACTCCAAAAGGGTATTATTTTCAAGTCAACGAGCCCACCCCATCAAAAATGTATTTCCGGTCAATGTCCCTCCGAGCCTCGCTAGGGAACTGCACCCCTCCCCCCCTCTTAATCAAAACCATGCTCGACAACGAAGTGCATGCAAAGCACCTCAGATTGCACATGTGTTCTTTGCCCTCTCATGCGTAGCTTTCCAATCGCTCTACAAGGCCCTGCAGCTTTGTTGTGAAACTCGAGTAGAGCGATGCCTGGCCATCGCCAGCCTGCGCAATCGCGTCGTCTGTCATACGATGGTATGCGATGAACTCGCGTATTGACTCCAGTAAGGGCGCAAGATTCCCTGCCTTGTGCATGGAGTTGAAACGCTTCCGAACCGGTTCATATAGCGACATGTAGCCAAGCAACAGTGACAAGTACCCAAAGGCAACATTCAACTGACTCTTTTCCACCGAATCGGCCTGTGAAGAGTGTTAGTCCAAAATTCGTATCAGCACAGTTGGATTTTGGAAGGCAACGTACCTCGGACGTGGCTGCGTGGTGATCGAGGAAGAGCCTGATTACTCTGTCGAGCGGAGCCTGGCTGTCGTCCTGGGCGCTTAAAAGAGCCCCGCCGGTATTACGATCATGTTCGGAGAAATTGATCATGACGCCCAGCATCAGAAGAAGCGCTTCAAGTTGGCTGTTGAATATATCTGTATCATCGATTGCGGCCGTCGCTGTCTGAAAGGTGTCACACAGCGCGTTGGCGAGCGTTCGTACAGTCCCCTTTTCAATAAAAGCAGTCGCAGCGTCGTGATTGTTGTTTGCGGTGTTGAGGGTCAATTTTAGAACCAGCAGCCCGATTTCACCCAAACGACCATTGCTGCGCCGGAGGGTAGTCCCAAGTGTGTCTGCGATAATCGGGAGGTGCTTGAAAGTCCACCTATCCTTGGACTCGGTCTGCATGGCTTGGACTGAGTAAGACTCTAAAAGCGAAAGTGCCAGATGAAAGTCTATAGATTCATCCGTGCGCGGGTATTTCCAGGAGTCGGGCTCAGACGCGTCTGCCAAAAGTGAGAACAGTTGGTCTGTCACTTCGGAAGAGAAGAGTTCGCCTTCAACTGACCCCGAGTGCTTAACAATAAGTTCCAGAGCCTTGAGAGCCAGTCTTCTGGGCGACAACATGAAGGGCGTAGTTGGTTCCCAGATTGGAAGGATGAGAAGAGATGCCTTCAATTTTGACACGGCCTGCTGTCCGTTCCTTGACAGGTTGCTTGCTCGATCTTTGGAAATCGGTTGAATGTCCGCTGAGATGGCGAGGAGTCGTTTGAGCAGCAAGGAAAAGCCCTGGCCTTGAAGCTGGCTCATAATATGAGTTGACGCCGTTGATGCTAGGAGTGTCGTCAAGATAGCCACTAGCGCATATCCAGCAATTATGTCTGTCTCTTTGCCAACTTGCTCAAACAGACTCCTGTCACCATTATGGTCACGGAACTTGCGAACAAAGCTCTTGTCCGATAATTTCTGTGAGAGCTCGACCAGAGCATTGCGCCTGCTGGATGCGGTCTTGCCACTCGCTCGGCCAATCCGCGCCAGCAAATCTTCGATCTCGTCTGCAAACCGGCTATTCGCGCCAGCCTGTCTGAGCTCGTGTATGCTACGCACGGCGCCTTTGGTGAATGGCTCGTCATCGTCGTCGTCGTCAAGGTCAAACTGAGAACCGCCGGTGGGCAGAATAGGCTGTTTCAACCACGCGTCCTCGTCGACAGGTTCCAAGCCACCGGCCGAACTGCCTTCGGCCAGGAGCGTTCTTCGAGCACTATAGGTCACCCTGGGGCCTGTCCTCTTTTTTGCAGAATCCGGACGTCCAAAATTCTTGGGAATCTTTGGCTCTGGGGTGCTGGGAAAAGTTTGCATTTCCTGTGGCTCGGGTGTCCGGCGCGAGTTTTGGGACAAGTCCACAGGATCGTCCTCCTCCTCCGAGCTGTCGTCCGCTTGAGCCGCCAGTTCATCGATCAATCTCTTGCGCTTTCGAGTTGCAGACCCATGCTGGCGCTGTGAATCACCAGTAGTGGGGCTCACTTTGGAAGTTGATGCCTTCTCTTGGCGGGCTCCCGGAACGCTGCGCGGGGCTTGGCCAGGTCGGAAGGGGATCTGCGTCTGCACGAGCTCCTTCCTGGTTTTGTTGATGTTCAAGGTCTTCAGGTTCTTCGGGATGGCGGGAGAAAAAGGCACGTTCTTGGTGGCAACGTCTTTCATTGCCGTATCCTTCATTGACGTCTTGGCCGAGCTGGAGGATACTCGTAGGATCGATCTTGGTTTTGCTGCCTTGGGGACGGTCTTTGGAGGCGGCATGGCCTCATGAGGTGGTGACGGAAGGGACGGAGGCGGTGACGGTGGCGTCGAGTAAGCGCGCGCGCGAAAGCCTCGAGAATCTCCATGAGTGGGCGATGTTTTCCTCCTTTTTGGATTCGGAAGGACTTTTGCCTGTGCCGCCGGCGCTGGCTTCGGGGAGACCTCAGAAACGCGGCGTGTCTTCTGTTCGATCTTGCGACCGTGTGGCTTGAACCTGGACTTTGTGGGCAACGTGACAACCGGACTACTAATCTCGTCGTCGTCTTGAAAGTCCCAGATGGTGCTTGATTCAAGCGGGGCAGTGACACTGCGTCCATCCTTCCCCTTTTCCTCTGGCCGCGACCTTCGTCCAAATGCCTTGCTATATGTTGTGACGCGCCTGTTGCGGGAGAGGCCGGCGCCTTTTGGGGTGGCCATCATCGCGCTCGGTTGGGATGGCGATTTTCGTTTATGATGGGAGTCGTGGTCGGGTTGGGATTCGGATGCAGTAGAGCCCATGCGAGACAGGAATCGACATCTGATGGGAGCCGAGCTCGTCCGGATATGGGCAGTTTATGCAAGTCTCGTATCAACGATTCAACAGAGTACACCGCTGACGCGACTGGCAGGGGCGCCCTGCCAGATGGAAGACTGCTGATCGGCGCACAGGTCGGCACGAGGAAGGGCCTTTCGCGTTCTTATTCCGCCTTGTGTAAATGCAGTCGTGTGGCCTGTTCGCATCTGCTGGGTGGAGATTTTGGAATGAGTACAATGGGCGAGCAGTTGCAACCAGGTTTTGTCTGTTGATGGATGCGACCAAAAACAAAGGCTGGTTGACGGTCCTGTACGTTTCGCCGTCAGGGGTCCTCTGCGCTAAGGATGCAACATCCGTTGGAACGGGGAGGGGGGTGTCATTCCCCCAAGAAAAGAAGGACCGGCAGGCACGATAAGCGGCATCACTGGATCAGTAGTTACTGGCAGCGGAGAAGCTACTTATTATTAGGCGTGCTTGGTACTGCAAACTACAGCATGCTACAACCCCGCTTGCCCGCGATAGGCACTCCCGTCAGTTGGGGCTTATCACGCACTACAGGGCTAACCTGCCTTAGCTGGGTAAAGGCAAGCCCAGCTTCAAAAAGGGCATGTCTGTATTTCACCCGAGCACTCCTCAGCTCTCACTTGATGCAAGTATAGTTCCTCAAAAATTGGTTGTCCTTCGCTCCTCAGAGTGAGTGTAGAAAGGAAAGAAAAGAAGAAAGAAAGAAAAAACCTCCAATCACTATCCCCTGAGGGTTATCCATACTATAGCCTTCCAGGCGCATAAACAAGTCCAATATCACAAAACTCCACACCCACCTGACCGGCATTCCTGAGGCGGGCGGAGACCACCTGCACACCCACGATGTCGTCCAAGAAAGGCGAGGAGGCAGGCAGGTCTTCTGCAGCTCCCACACAGACAGTAGGGCCGGACTACCGACCAGACAGCCAAAAGCCAAAAGCAACAGTCTCGAAGGAGCCAACCCAGCAGAATGTGACGGTCCTGCCCCAGACGCCGCAGCTCATTGCCCTGCTCACGTGAGTCGCTCCCAACCCCGGTGGGATGAGCCCCAGGCGCTGAATTGCCCCAGGAAAATCCGTGACAAGTCCACCGACCGCGGCGACTTCATCTTCTACTCGAACCGCATCATCAGGCTGCTGGTGGAGGAGGGGCTGAACCACCTGCCGACCACGCAGCACACCGTCGTGACGCCCACAAACCAGCACTATGACGGCCTCTCGTTCCAGGGCAAGATCTGCGGCGTGTCTATCATGCGGGCCGGTGAGTCCATGGAGCAGGGGTTGCGGGAGTGCTGCCGGTCAGTCCGCATCGGCAAGATCCTGATTCAGCGCGACGAGGAGACGGCCCAGCCGAAGCTGTTCTACTCCAAGCTGCCCGAGGACATTGCTGATAGATGGGTGCTGCTTCTGGATCCCATGTTCGCAACTGGTGAGTCACCTAAGCATGGTGCAAGAGCAACCGAATGTGTGCTGTGTGCTGATTTGTGACAGGCGGCTCCGCGACAATGGCCGTGGAGGTGCTCAAGGAGCGCGGCGTCCCCGAGGATAGGATTCTGTTCCTGAATCTCATCTCCAGCCCTGAGGGCACCGAAAGGTTTTCGGCAAAGTTCCCTAAATTGCACGTTATCACCGCATTTATTGACCAGGTAAGTTCAGTCCGGACAAGGAAGCCGTGCCCCTGGTATCTGAGACTGACACTGCAAACAGGGACTCGACGAGAAGAAGTTCGTGAAAGGCTCCCATCACACATCCTGCGTGTCTTGCTAACATGACGCAGCTATATTGTTCCTGGGCTTGGCGATTTTGGCGACAGGTTCTTTACCATGTAGATTCACGCCCTCGTGCCACTATCCAGTAAAGCCCCCCAAGCCCTTATTCACCTTGTTCAGTCAAGACGAGCCTGCTGACGTTTTCCCACAGTTTTTCGTCCATTGGCTAGGTGCTCGTGCTCAAATCTGAACTCGTGCGTAAAGACTGCTCTGTCTCCAGCATTCCCTCCTACGTGGCTCCAGCTTCTGGGCTTCTTGAATGAATAGACTGTGATCATCTTTCCGTCAAGCGCTTGGATATCGCAGAAAGCATCCTCGCCTCTGGTGGGGGGTCTCAATAATGCGTGCCCAAGCTACACGTTCCAGACCACATTTGATGGCCGGTGTCTTCCACTCAACAGCCTATCTTCAGGGTCTCTCTTATTTAATACTCGTCGTCCGGCACAATTCCGTCCCCGCTATATTGCTGATGGCCATCGTCGCTGTTGTTGGCTGTGTCTCTGTCTTCTTTACGTGTCGCACGACTGGCCTCGGCGTAGTCCCGTACGGCAGCAGCACCGCTTCCATCCTTGGCAACCTCCTCTGCCGCATCGACCCATTCGCCGTAGACGTCCACCGCAGCCGACAAGTCTGTTGCGCCCATGCTGGTTAGCCGTCTTCAGTGTCATACCCGGATACCGCGTGCGCGCATGCATAGGCAGGGTCTGCCTTCTCGGTGGTTGGGGAGGGGGGGGGGGCTGGAGCGCACAGTTGACGGTGCACTGGAAGCGCTGCGCGCAAACCTTGCATTCCAGCGAGCCAACTCCGGCTTTCTTGTCGATCTTGACAGTAACTGAGTTCTCGTGGTTGCAGAAGAGGCAGGTGAAGACGGTGGGGAGAGGGTCGCCCTGGAACCCGCGCAGGGCTGCGTTAGTCGTTGCGCGAACAGGTGAAAACAGTCATGATGGCCAACCAACCCTCTTCTTGCCCTGAGGCTGGCGAGAGCTCTTCTTTCGCTTTCCCATATCTCCGGCGGGTATGAACTAATCCGTGGATGGTTCAGGGCCGGGTGCAGAAGGCGCCGTGGCAGGTTTGGTTCTTGTCGGAAGGCTGGCGCAACTTGGGAAATGGGCTGAAATCGAATTGCAGTGCCCGACTCTGTTTCTAGCTGACTGATAAAGAGGACATGCGATTAGCGGCTAGGCCTGGGCTGAAAGCAGTGGAACAAGCTAGGCGACCTGAAATACGTGACTATATAATGTTATATTCTACATTTTACCACCTCCCCGATTGTATCCGATTGTGTTTTGGTGTAATACACATTGTAACAATAGCAACAATGAAGCTTATACATCTATTTACTCATGTGCACTCTCAGTCCGTTGGCACAAATCTATCTCACAAGCAGAGCAGATGGTTGTTAGCGTGGTCCGTGCGGACCTGTCTCCACGTTTGTGCCCTGGCGGGCGGAGGGCGGCGTGCGGCGTACCGCGGCTTATCAGTAGACAGGCCGCCCAACTTGAGGAAGAAGTAGCCTGTGTTCCATGGCGCATATTTACCGAGGTAGGGTACAGGGAACACTTTCTTTGTTGAGGGCGACTTCAGATGGTCTCTTCCGAATGTCCAACTCACAAATGCAATGCCTCACTATTTCCCAGGGGCTGTGGCTTGGGGATCTTGCAGGTGCTGTGTTTTGCTGTATGTAATGTAATGCTATAGCCTATCGCCTACATACGCAATGCAGAAAACATTCCTTCCACAGCACGATTAGTACTGTAGGGTGCGAGCAACAGTGTGGTGTAGCACGAATAGATACCAGCACAGGCACCAACAGATCAGCCAGATGCAGTGGGATGGGTCTCCGGCCGACCAGCGCCCCACAGAGGCCCCGTGCCGGCACCCCTAGTGTAAGAAAGATCCCCGCCACCTAGGCCGCGAGTGGCAGGCTGGCAGGCTGCTGCTGCCGAGACTGCCCAGAGTGTTCTGAGTGTCAACGGGCTGGTGCCTCTTTCAGAAGCTCGATCTTGCTGTTGCATCCTTGGCTGTGCAGCTAGAGCTAGGCATGCTTGCATTCCCGTGCCTCCTCTGCTTGCCCAGGTGATAACGATTTCGATTCCAACCGGCAGCGGTCGGTTCGCTCGGCTGGCGACGTGGCTGCAGTGAATGTATAATAGCATAGCTCCTTGCTCCTCTTCAACAATGCTTCTTTTGCTTTGACTCCTCTCCTTTCCCTTTCCCCCCTCTCCTCTTTGTTCATCTCACTCGTCTTCAGTCTTCTCAACGTCTCTCCTCGCAGACCGTGATAGACAGGACCGAGCTTCAGGATTTTGAGTATCACAACTGCAGCTTGGTTTTGGGATCAGCGTGAACGAACAGTCTAGAGCCAACAAAGATCCCCCGCTCGCTGGGCCCGTGAATGTTGGCTTGTTAAGCAATATTTGTCAACTGTTCCAGTGATCCCCGTTCAGTCCAGCTCGGGACTATCAGAATACACATCACGAGAATTGCGTAGGCTGTCGTAACCTGTGCTCTCATCCCCCCTCGCCATGGCCTCCAACGGTGTAGCTCCCGGGCTCAGCCTGGAAGATGTGATTAGCCAGTTGAAGACGATCCAGCAGAAGCAGGACGAGCTTCTTTCCGTCGTCGACTCCATGTCTCGCGGCACCGCTCAATCCTCAGCGGCACCCGGCCTGCGTCCCTCTCCGGTATCTCTCCTTCAGCAGCAGAACGAGCAGGAGATTGAGGACGCTGCTGCCTCGTCGGCTGCTGCCCTGGCCGCCAAATCCACTGCAACGCCCCCTCTGCGTCCTACAGACTCGTCCCCGATAGGCAGCACGTCCCCAACCCAGGCCTCCGGCTTTTCCTCCCGGATCGTCTTGACGTGAGTTGCGCTGCTCGAGCTCGTGTACAAGACGCACGAGTCTGACCGTTCACAGGACCTACCCTAAGCAGACTGGCATCAAGCCCATCCCACTGAATTGGGGCGCTCCTGAACCTGTCGAACGTGGCCCTGTCGTGGTCTCTCGCTACGCGAGTACAATCCGGAGGCGCAACGGTGAGTCGGACTCTGGACAGCGTGGAAAACATATACTGACTCTGTGCAGCGATTGGCGGTCAGTCCAGCCCCCGTGATCGATCCAGTGATTCACACTGACCCGCAGGCTCTGTTCAGCTCATGGTGGCTCTTACTCTGTCTACTACGCCCTGGCTCTCGCCAGCAAGGAGCTGAAGGCTGATCATCGGTACGTGTTCCCTCGGCAAAATGGGATTTTGACCCCAAGTATAGCTAAGGACTTGTACGCAGACCTGACTTCACCAACACCGAGCCCGCAGCCTCGATAGGGCCTTTCCCACAGTGGGGAGACAAGAAGAAAATCGTGGCAATGGACCCCTGGGGTCACATCGCCCCATGGCTCTTCAAGGACCTGGTTGAGGGGGAGGACGGTAGGTTGAGCCCACACAGCTTCCCGGGCCATGCATTCTGACGTGGCTCAGTTGATATCCGTCCAACCATCGCCATTACGAAGGCACACATGAAGGTAAACTCATGGTCTTTTGAGATTGACAAAGGGCTCTCACTGATCGAATTATAGCTCCCCGAGTTGGAGGAAAGCGTGCGCAAAGGAAGACTGTGGGGCTCCCCTCACTGTTGCCGCGAGGCTGTAGCAAGCAGCTGTCGCAGGATTCAGATCTCTACAGCGATATTACTAACAAACGATCAAACAGTGTTCCGGACGGCAAGATCTGCAAGAACGATTCGGGCGAGCTTGCTGTGACGAAGTTCGCCGTCGAACCAGCTTGGTACCTGCCCGGAGTCGCCGAGAGGTTTGGCATTGGTGGGTTCCCTGATGAAAGGGCATCTAGTCTCTGTTCCGTGGCCAGACTGACAATACGTAGACGAGGGGACTCTACGAAGGTCTCTCTTCGAGTACACCGGCGGCAGCTACCCCGAGGTGAGATACAATCCAAGCCGATACTGGCAGACCACGGTCGAATTATTCTGACAAGATGCCAGTTGATAACCCGTGGAGACATCAAAGTCTTTCTGCCGCCCATCGGTATGTGCTTCCGGATCAAGCTGAGGGATACTATTCACAGCATCTAACAACCAGCCTGCAGGCGGTTTGACGGTATACTGCTTCGGCGATCCCGCCAATATGTCCGACCCCAACAAGAAGCTCGCACTGCGGATCCACGACGAGGTGAGACATCGCCAAACCGACGATAGGCGTGCGCAGAAACATCTAATGAGACATAGTGCAACGGAAGTGATGTCTTCGGCTCAGACATCTGTACCTGCCGGCCGTATCGTAAGTTTGTCCGGATTTACTCAAGACACCCTCGGCACGCCGTGGCAGGAGCAATGGATGCAACTCTCATTAATGAGCGCCTGGCAAAATTTCCCGGGAAACATGCTGCATGTAGTGCCATGCGCTAACTCGGCTCTGCCTGTAGTCATTTTTGGCATCGAGGAGGCCGTCAAGGAAGCCCAGAACGGCGGCAGCGGCGTCGTCATCTATTTCCGGAAAGAAGGCCGAGCCCTTGGTGAAGTCACAAAGGTAAGTATTGCGTAATCACAGGCTGGTTTGACTCGCTAACACATTTGCAGTATCGTAAGTGTGACTGTTGCTCCAAGATCCTCCTAGTCTCGGTGTTGTCCGCGTTGCGCGAGGATGAAGCTACCGCATATGAAGCCCTGCGAAGATATCACCTCGCTCCAAACTCGGCCTTTGGCTAACACTCACCCATAGTCGTGTACAACGCCCGAAAGCGTGGAGAGGACCGGGCATCCGATTATTTCAAGCGGACAGAAAACGTCGCCGGCGTCAAGGACATGCGTTTCCAGGCCCTAATGCCGGACATCTTGCACTGGCTCGGTATCACCAAGATCGACAGGATGCTAAGCATGAGCAAGTGCGTACTTGTACCATATTGCACGGCGCAGCTGGGGCGCTGTTCAACCCCCCTCCCCGCTCATTTGACGGCCCAAATCGATCACTAGTGACTAACGATAATGTGAACTGCAGCATGAAGCACGACGCTATCGTCGGCCAAGGGTAAGAGATGGTCGCGCAGCCTGAGACTACCCGGTCTCGCACGGGGGTTGTTGTTCCCAAGGGAGTCGATCACTGTACTAACGGGTGCCACGTTCTTTTCCTATCTAGGATCCCGATCCACGAGCGTGTCGAGCTGCCCGAATCCTGGATACCTGCGGACTCGCGGGTCGAGATCGACGCCAAGATCACAGCCGGTAAGTAGACCCAGCGAAGGATGCTTAGTCACGGCCTTTTTGGTTTGTCCAGGCGACTGCGAGCTGACGCAAGTGCCTGCAGGATATTTCACGACCGGGCACAGAATGACGGCCGACGAGCTCAAGGCTGTTCAGGGCAGGCTGTGGGAGGAGTAAGTCCCCAAACAACATCCCAACCCCGAGCGTGGTGGCCTGGTCCCGAGGCCGGGCCGCGAGGAGTGACGTTGAGCTGACATGAGCGTTTCTTGTTCTGCAGTGTCGACCACTAAAACGAGGGACGGATTGCCCCGGTCCAGTTCGAGTTGTACCTTGGGAAAGGTAACCTCCGGAACCACCCGTATGTGCACAATCAGCTTGGGTAGTGTGGTCCCTGGCTTTGGGTAGTGATTGCGTTGATACAAGGGGTAGATGACATGTAGGGTAGAATATTAGACTGGATCCAATACATGGGGTGCTTCACTGCATTGCATATATTACCAGTGTTCTTGTCTCCTGTGGACGTGTTTATTGCCGATCGGGTTTGCCTGCCACGGGGCCTGATTCACAGGTGCAAAGTTGTCACGAGGAAAGAAGCAGGGTTACAGAGTATCTACAACAAGCGTTATGTACAGTACCAATGCGCTGTCGGTTGTGGGCTGACGCTCGATCGACAACGTGAGTGTCAAACACAAGGAGCTTCCTCGCCAAGGGACTGGTGGGCAAACGACGGGTGATGGATTGGAGCTTCCCCCGGGCCTGTGAACCTTGCAAACCTTGTATTCGTCCCGCCCGCCGGTCATTCAAGAGGATTACTTTGTCGGTCCCAACAGATAGGCAGGCAGCAAGCACGCGGAGCCTAAACAGAGTTGTACCGTAGTACGGAGCATAGACGCGTCCATGCGCTATCTGACAAGAGCCTGGTTGCACAAAGTCTTATTACGGCTGTGGCTTCTGATGATGGAATTGTACGACGCGAAATGGCCGATCCGTCATCTCAGCACAATATTGAGAATAACCGATCAACCACTTGTGATTTTTCTTCTGTTTTGGGAAGCAGGGGGGTTGGAGGGTGTGTTGTTGATTTTGACCCCAGGCGAATCAGCCCAGATCGCGAAATCCATGCAGTGCCGTCGGAACATCGAGCGGGCGACACGTGGTAACGGCCCTACTGCCGCTTGCACGCGTATCCACTGACAGCGGCGGGGAAGGCGGAGAGTCCACGAGACCGCGAGGAAATCGCGAAATCTCTATCCCGGCAGAGAGGGATTGGATATCCCCATTACTGATAGGGTGAAGGACGCCCGTGCCGGTTTTGGAAGCCAGATGCCTCGATTGGCCCTGAGCGGGACTGAGTGCATGGTGGAGTGTCTGCGGTTGCTGAGTATGGGAGGTTCACCGGCTGCAGGACTGAGCTGACACCAAGCCTGCGATTCGAGGAGGCCGGTGGATGGGGCTTTTGGCCCGGCCAGTGAACTGGAGACGAGCGTCTGTGGGGGGTGTCGTTCTCGGTCGAACTGGGAAGAGTTGCAGGCCGACGACGGGCTCGACGGAAGTTGGTGTTCTAATAGCGCGGGAGAATCCATCATCCACCCGTCATGACCGAAGCCTGACAAAAACGGGGCGTGTCTCATGCTCCCTTTCCAGGCTCTAGGCTCTTCCGGCTCACTTAATCACTGCTGCCTCTCTAAACGGACCAACAAAGGCGTTGGTTGCCGCAGGAAGGACACACGCCCGGCAACAGCAGCAGCAGCAGCGGGTCTGGGCCCTGTCCAGTGGCCGCGGTGGACGAGTGAAAGCCATCGCGATTCGTAGCCTGACAGCTTGGCTACCTCTGGACCACGCGGTCGTAAAGCCTGGAGACAGGATTGACAGAGTCCAGACCCGTTGGCCAGGCCACTGGGCCACGAAGAGGTCGCGGCCACAGGCAAGCACCGGAGCAACGAAAGCATGGGGGAGAAAAGGCTGCTGGCAAGCCTGGGTGACCCCAGGCGATGTCATCCAATGCCACAGAGTAACCGTGCAAATGCGTGCAACCTGGCACCACACCAAGGAGCCAGCGAACCAAGGAGGTGGTAGCTAACAGCCGGTTGGCAGAGGGCTGCTGTGGTGTGCCATGCACTGAGTGACTAACAGCATGTATCAGTGCCCGACCCATGCCCCATGCTGCCAATCCATCCCGGCTGCAGCCATGCTGCCATGGTGCCTGGAACTAGGGCCGAGCCCAGAACTCTCTCCGCCACCCTCGCCGTCCCCTCCCTCCCAGCACTTCCTAAATACCACTGGAGGACCATCACCACCGGCGGCACCACCACCACCAGCGGCCCGCCCGCCCCGTAACGGCTCGACGCCTGCGGAAGCTATTACCCAACCTTTGGGAGGTGACGAGACGCTTACGCTTGAGAGCGAGGACAGTGTGTGGTGGTACACGACTGGTGGCGAAGCTCAAGCTTCACGGCACTGGACGGGCCAGACCTGGCAACAGAGACCGAGAAATGCCGCGACGAGTTTTTTTCTTCTTCCTCGTTCTCCTGCTTTTTTGCCCTCCAGCCCTTTTCTCGCTGCTTCTCTGAGCGCTCCATTTCGTAAATGGTCTTGACTAGCGAGGTGCCCCATGGATTACTTTTCTTTGTCACTGTGTGGCATCTGTACCCCTGCGTCCAAGAAGGGAGAGAAGGGGCAGGATGGGAAAGACCGCATCGAGACCGTGTGGTCCCACGCTGCCACGATGGGGTCGACGGGTCGGAATGCACAGCCAGGTGGGTGTTGCGGACCTGTCTGGGGTACGTACTGCAATGCACGTACTGTACGTACTTGCACATTGCCATACATAGTACTACGTGCTGCACACACAGTAATGCACCCGCCCCGTACAGTATCACACCACAGTACGCAGACTACTTTCTATTCCTTCACCACTGTACCGCGCTCGCTCGCTCTGCGGTGGACTTTGGCCTGTACTCCGTACCGCGGCCAGCATTTCAGCCCAAGTGGGCTGGCGGGCAACGGGCAACGACAGAGACAAAGGGAGGGAGAGCCTGTCTGTCTCCCCCTACGCAAGCACACGGCGTGTCGGGCTCCATGCATACGAACATGGCAGTCTACATAATACATTAACATAGTACATAACGCCCACACACGCACTTTCAACACCCACCCACTCACTCACACACTTCGTTTGTGATGACCGTTTCATTACTGCTACCCAATAGTCCCTCTCGTTTTATATCTTGCTCGAACTATGCTTGCGTCCGAGACTTGAAATAGCCTCGCCACCCCCCGCGTCTCTCACCATCACCACCACCACCACAACACACTTATTCTTACTTTACTTCACCTCACCCAACGCCTCTCCTCCACATTACACACTATCCTCCCTGCAAACTGCAGCCCTCTCGAGCAAAGGCAATCGTCATACCCTAAAGCTCAATGCTGGAAAACATCAACAACCTCGCCATCTACATCCCCAGTCTCTTTCACTACGTGTCAGATTCGGACGACGATATGGCATCACCAACAGAATCTCGCCGGGGCGCTGTTCAGAGGAGGGACTCATCCAGGTCAAGCGGCAGCCGGCGACCACGGTTGCTCCGCTCAAGCGCAACCGAGCCCTCAATCACGCCGTCCACCGCCAGCCGCAACGCCCTTGCCACCCCAGGCACGAGCCGGCGGGCAACAGACCTGCTGAACCAGGTCGCCGTCTCCACCTCACCACCAAACTCGTCCTCTCCTCTGTCCCAGAGTCCGACCATGTATGACAGCCCGGACAGGATTGTGAGGGACCATGTCGACATGGACGGCTTCCGCCCCCACCTAGGTATGTCATCATCCACCAGCGTCCCTGATGTTTCAACGTCATTCCGTGCTGACAGTGGGGGGTTTCACAGCAGACTCTGGTCGCTATTTCAGTTTCCCGAGCTTCGACACCTGGCAGCCCGACCACCCAGAGGAGGAGCGGGAGCCTCAGGTGCAATCCCCTTGACTCGATCAAGGGCTGCCACCGTCCTGGAGTTCTTGGATGGATCGGCAATGGCAACTACGAGGAATTTGGATTCAAGCATGCCCATCTAGTTGAAGACGGCATGGCATTTTTCACCACTCCGCCTCCCTCCCTCTTTCTCTACCCCCCATCGCGTGCACTCCGATGCCACGCTGGGGTGTCGACGACGCAGTTGGCCAAGATAGGTGCCACTGCTCGCTGGGATGCCAGGCCAGCCACGGCCTGGTGTGCAAAAGGGAAATTCGGCCCCGAACAGTCGATAGGCCAGGGGGATGGATGATCATGGCAGGGGAGAGGACATGGACTCAGGATGAGGTCATAGGGCTGGTCACCTTCCTTCAGCGATGGCGTACATGGCGTTCAGAACAGGATATGACAGCTCCCAGACGCTCTCCCTTTGAGCCTAGACCTGGACAGGTTCTGTGGTTGGAAGAAGGCTTGGAAATGCAGGCACCCAGGTCTGACCCGATTGTTGGCCGGAAGGGACGGAGAAATTCAGGAGAGAGAGACACAACACACAAAAGAAAGGAGGGTCCGCATACATTGGCAGCATACAGTATGCGAAGGCACCACTTCCCACGATACCCAACTGCATAGCCCCACAATCAATCGCGATCATTGAAGCATCACCAAATACTGTGCTAGAAAAACGAACAGAGAGAAATTGTGCTCCCGTGCTAGCATCGGCATCTCCATGCGGGTTGGCCGCCCAGCCCGTTCTTTTTGGGAGAATGTGACTTTCTCCGGCGAGTCTGGGCCCCCTGGCTGCTCCTCTTGCCCTCGTGCCTGACAGATCCGGTCCAACCGCGGAACAGACCGAACCTTCTGTGGGGCCGCCGTCGCGTGGCAACCTTCCTACTCGAAGCGAGATAAAGTGACAGAAAGCATGTTACCCCCCCCCCCCCCCAAAGTGGGAGCGCGAGGTTGCGCGGACAGGGATGGCCGATGATGAGGCGGTGAGGCCACTTTCGCTCAGCTAGGTGAGGTCATTGCCCATAGCTTCTGCCCGGCCGTCAGCGCCCAGGTGAGGCAGTGTGAGCGTGCGAGATAGATGAGGTGCCGCTGCGGGAGTGAGGGAATGAATGGGCTTGGAATATGCAGGTGCGGCATTATACTGTCGAGACGGGGTGGATCGTGCCGTTGAGTGTCAGTGATGTCTTTGGGTTTGGAGCGAGAACATTCGTCAAAGTTCACCGAAAGTCAGCGTGTTGTCAAGGTTGTCTGCATGGGGCTTGATCTGCAAGGCCTGAGCCGAACGGCCACGTTGGGTTCCCGAGAGCAACTTGACGTGTCTTGTTCCTAGTGTCGATCTCCCTACCATGAAGAATTCGGTTCAAAGACGATTTGTCTAATCCTGTTGCTGCTGTTGTTGTTGTTGTCATCGTCTCGCTGGCCAACTAGCCCTCCAGGCGCACGTGGTGTAGCCCAGAATTGATTCTTCTGATGGACAACGCAGCTGTCTGTGTTTCCAGTCCACGTAGACAGTTAGTTCTTCAGCAGATGCAGCGACCTGGATCCAATGGGCCAGTTGGCTCTCTGCAGGAATCTCGTTCGGGCTGAGACGCAGCCCGGTTTATGGGCCTGGAACAAGTTGGGCATTCCTCCGTTGCTGTTATTAGCGTGCTTTGCGATTCAGTGTACGCTTCTCGGACCGTTGGGCTGAACTGGCATCCCGGGAAGGGAGCGCGTGTCTCGTGGCGATTGGCATCAAAGTCAATTCCAGCCCTCAGGGGGTTGTTCTTCAGAACCTGTCAAAAACATTCAGGAACGAGGTTGACTAAGTGCATGCTCTGTCTCGATGCATAATCTGACAAGGCATCATTCTGTCGAGGCGGCATGCGTCTAACCCGGCCATATGCTATATCGGGGCGCTAGGCTAGTCCACCCGGAAAAAAGGTCACTCCTTTCTCCGAGCGCTCGGGCCAGCCTCCCGCACCACCTGGGCAGCTCTTTCAGAAAATTCGCTTTGTCGATTTGACGCCAGACTCCGCCCAGAATTCCGAATCTCGCGATCTCCCAATTCCACCCACCTAACGAACCATTGTCCGTCTTTGAGAATCGAACCTCGCAAAGATGGCTGTTGGCAAGTACGTCGACTCTCCGATCCCAGCGACGACGCACGAGTGTCCAGAACCGAAAGAACGTGGCAGCGAAAACGAACAGTCCGCTGATGGATATATTTTGACAGGAACAAGAGATTGTCCAAGGGCAAGAAGGGTCTCAAGAAGAAGACCGTCGACCCCTTCTCCCGCAAGGACTGGTACGGCATCAAGGTATGATGCACAACACTCCAACAACTCAAAAAGAACCACAATAAATGGACACCGCGACTGACAAGCACATGCGAACAGGCCCCCGCGCCTTTCAACGTTCGAGAGTAAGCAAACCGACATGCAAACCGCGGCGACTCCGCGAAGTGAGGACTGGGCTCTGACAGCAACTGCTACAGTGTCGGCAAGACTCTTGTCAACCGGACCACCGGTCTCAAGAACGCCAACGACTCCCTGAAGGGCCGCATCGTTGAGGTGTCCCTCGCAGACTTGCAGAAGGACGAGGACCATGCCTTCCGCAAGATCAAGCTCCGAATCGACGAGGTTCAAGGCAAGAACTGCCTGACCAACTTCCACGGTCTCGACTTCACATCCGACAAGCTGCGGTCGCTTGTCCGCAAGTGGCAATCCCTGATCGAGGCCAACGTCACGGTCAAGACCACCGACGACTACCTCCTCCGCTTGTTCGCCATTGCTTTCACCAAGCGCCGACCCAACCAGATCAAGAAGACCACCTACGCCGCTTCTTCCCAGATCCGTGCCATCCGACGAAAGATGACCGAGATCATCACCCGTGAGGCCGGCAGCTGCACCCTGCAGCAGCTGACCAACAAGCTCATTCCTGAGGTCATCGGCCGCGAGATCGAGAAGGCTACCCAGGGCATCTACCCCCTCCAAAACGTACGTGGGCTCCATTACGGCTGAGCACAAGGGAGTCATAGTTCAATAACGGCTGGCTGACTTACTGTACCACAGGTCCACATCCGCAAGGTCAAGCTGCTCAAGCAGCCCAAGTTCGACCTCGGTACCCTGATGGCCCTTCACGGCGAGTCGACCACGGATGAGCAGGGCCAGAAGGTTGAGCGGGAGTTCAAGGAGCGCGTTCTCGAGGAGGTGTAAAGTTGAGGCGACAACAAAATTGACTTGGAGCGCGGCATGGACACGGTTTCTTCAGGCAATACCTCTCAGGGGCGTGGGTCTTGCTTATTCGTTACATCAGGCGTGGCGACCGGTACAGAGTAGTCATGGATATCTGTGCCTTTACGAGTCCAGGCCGGAATGAATCAAAAAGGGAAATCGATCACCAAAAACAATGACGACGAGCGCCACTTCAAGTCTGTGAGATGTCCGCCCTGTCATTTTCGGCTGAGCCACGAAGCGTCGCTCTTGGACGAGGAGTCGAGAATGGCACATTCAGTTCCGGATATGCAAAGCATCTGGGGAGGTTATGCGACGTAGAGGCTGGCCCATTATGGGCCAAATATAGCGTGGCAATTCGCGTTAGTTACCCGCCTGTCTCGGTCTGTCGCGCTCGAATTATGTCGTGTGTTGTAATGTGACCGCACATGTATGCTTGCGTGGATATGTACCACCAATTTCGGCGCCGGATGTGGGCGTGGTGATTATTTGCCAGGAATGCTGAGTGCGAAAAACATCACAGAAAAAATCAAACTCGAGGGAACTCCTGACATATGTATAAGATAGAAGTAGGTGGTTTGAGAATGGTCTACTATGCCCAGGTGGTTCTGATATCCCGGGCCGTTCTGGTGGTCATGGGGTCGTTCCCGGAGGGGCAAACAAGCTTTCGACTTGGCTCTGACCTCACTGAGTCTTTGTCGTACCCAAACCACCCGCCTACCTCATATCCATCCCCTGGCTACATGCGTACAGTACCTACTTGCAACCGTCTGAGAAACATGGCCACCTAAGTTCTTACTGTAACCTACATGCACACTCCTGGTATCGCTTTGGCATTCGCAGTTTTTCTTGTTTTGAAAACATGGCTTCCGACGACTCCCTACCAACTCTCAAGATCCTCCTCATCGGCCCTTCCAGCGCCGGGAAATCCGCGTGTAAGCTGTCCCAGGACTGCTTCGCCACTCTGATCTCGAGCATGGCCCTTCGCTCAAGTTCGAAGGCATTTAGAGGAGATGTGGTCTGACTTTTCCTCTAGTGTTGATGAGATATTGCGAGGATGTCTTCGAGCCTGAATCAGCAACAGCAACCATCGGGATAGATTTCAAAGTATGTCACCCCAGCGCCCCTGAGCGGTTGTCCCCGATCATCCCAGATAGAAACTCGCCCTTTCGCAGAATGTTCTGACACACATGGTGATCCTAGATAAAGAAGCTCTCAGTCAGAGGGAAGGCGTACCGTCTGACGCTCTTTGACACCGTGAGTCCGCCTTGGCCACTCTTCACCGCCTAGGCCACGCAACCCCTTTTGCATGGACAGCCAAAAATGGACTGCCCAGGGCGGCAACAACTTCACCGCGAGTCCACAATACTAACCATCCCCAACAAGGCCGGCCAAGAACGCTTCCGCACCCTGTCCACCTCGTACTACCGGGGCGCGCACGGCGTCATCCTCGTCTACGACGTCTCGTCCAAGACGTCGTTCGCCTCCATGGAGCGGTGGTTCGACGAGGTCGAGATCAACACCGTCCCCGGCGTGGCGCTGTACCTGGTCGGGGCCAAGATCGACAAGCCCCGGTCCGTGTCCGCGGCGGAGGGCCAGGCGCTGGCCGAGGCCCACGGCGCGAAATTCTGCGAGGTCAGCGCCAAGACGAGGGAGAACGTGAGGAAGCCCTTTGTCGAGATTGTCGACGCCGTCGTGAGCCACCCGGATGTGATGAGGGCGGCGGATAGCGGGAACAAGGGCACGGTCACAGTGGGCGAGGACGGCGCGGCCTCGTCGTGTTCGTGCTAGACTCTTTAACCCGGGGGAGTTGAGCTTGTCAACCTTGCAAATTATTGTCCCTTTGGGCGTGGGTTCATTTAATGACTGGACGACTATTAGACGGAACACGTGGCATCGAGCACATGAATGGCATTGTAAAGCGCACAGATAGACGGGTGATGGACACCGAAAGGCCGGTTGGTTGCGATTCATCTTCATCTCGGACCCTTGAGGCCGCGGCAATTCATTATATTTTCAGACTGAGTACTAGTGACAATGCACATACAAGCAGCAGGCCCGCGAGGGCAGTTTCTTCTTGCTGCGTCACATTCTAAGGATACCTCTATGTATTCTGAGCATGCTATTCCTTGGGACCAAGGAACCGCACAACAGCTGTCCCGCGCATTAGTATCAGCGAATATCGTAGGCCCTTGGAAATCAGGGGCACGTCGGCGACTGCACACTCACCTTGTCTAAACGCCTCCGGATTCTCCGAAATCAACCAGTGGCCCGCCTCGACATCCACGACCTCGAAGCGCGGGAAGAACTCCCCCACGGCCGGCAGCACTTCGTCGGGGACGTACGTGCTCTTGGTGCCCCGGATAAACAGCGCCGGCTTCTCGAACCGGGCCTTGGTGGGGTCCTTGTACGGGAAGTCACCCATGTGCGTAAGGGCCTTGCCGAGGACGTCGATGGGGACGCGGAACCTCCTGGTCTTCTGCCCCTCTGGGGTGTAGAGATTGCCGAGGAGGAACTGGCGGATGGGCAGGGACTGTTTGTTGTTTTTTCATGCGCACGTCAGCCACCACTGTCGCACCTCTGGTCTGAGGGGAAAGGGAAAAGAAACAAACATCTTCGACCTCGGCCAGGATCGCATCGGCTGCCTTCTGCGTGGTGACGCCCGCGTCCTCGATCTTCTTCATGGCCCGGACGTATTTGGCAAAGTCAGTGGACAGGATGGCATCTACAGGGGCGTTATCCACGGCGACGATGTCCTTGGCCATGGCTGGCGAGCGCAAGGCCAGCACCATGGCTGTTTTGGCGCCCCTTTTGCAGCAGTAAGCAAATGTCAGAGGCTCAAACCCAGCACGATAGGTGAAGAAGGGCTTACATAGAGTGGCCTATGATGGTTGGCTCCACAATCTTGTGCTCTTCTATAAAGGCCCCGACGTCCTCCGCCATGGCTGTGTAGTCGTGGCGCGGGGCGTGAGGTGAGTCGCCATGGTTGCGGAGGTCCTTGGTGAGGCGTCAGTCCCACAGCAAACGCGAGCGATTCGATGACACTTCAAAGGCTTTCGGCATCACATGAAGCTGATCGGCCTACTTACAAGAGCGTATATTGAACGGCCGAGGTCTCGCGCGAGTGCTCTACAACAATGGTACGCATTGCTCAGCCCCAGTCCTTTGCAACCTTCCTACGACAACGGCACTCACTTGCTTATGCTACGGTTGTTCTTTTTCGACCCAAACAGCCCATGCAGGAACAGGATAGGAGACGTCCGGTCCGGGCTGTCCGAGACCGGCTTGGCTGGCTCGTGGAGGTCATACACCAGGGGGACCGTGGTGATGGCGCCCGAGGCGCTGCCGGAGGAGTGGTGCGCCACAAGAGGGCGCAGGCTTGTCTGGCGCAGTCCTCGCAGGACAGGCCGTGCGCCAAGTCCGAGTATCATTCTCCGTGGTCTTGTCTCGAGGGGAAAGAAGTTGAGTGCGATTTCTCCTGAAAACAACTTGAACATCTGATAAGATTTCGCGCAGATTCGTGAGTGAGCTTGGACCACACTGAAGTCTTGGCAGGGGTCCCTTCGCTCCAATGCCTCTTGACTACTCGTCTACTTTCCTTTAGTTGGTCCTTGACGGAATTCCCCCTGATTCTTAATCTCAAAGTCATGCTGAAAGCTCTTTCACTTGTACGTCTATTCTCACCAAGGATCATTTGCTCTGTTGGGTTTTGGGAAGGTTATTTGATGTGGTGGAGTTGCGGACTATGATTTGCCGTCTTGCGATGTTTTTGTTATCCCTTGAATACTCGGGACTAGAACATTTTCTTATAGGAAATTGACCTTGGCGAAAGGCAACTATCCTTCCGAGCTATACAGCCCTTTTTTCTTCTTTTTTTCTTCTTCTTCTTTTAATGACGTCCTGTTCAACCGCCATCAAAAAAGCACTGGGTATCTTCGTTCTCTCGGACGATATCTCTGTGCTAGCCATCCACCACAGACACCCCATCCTTCCCATCTGCGGGCTTGACATGCCCATGAGCCCCGGCTCATTTCAAGAATCATACATCCTCGAATTCCATGTCCTCCTCATCATCATCTCCGTCGTCTGCCGCCGGCTCCTCGACCTTGACTTTCTTGGTAGGTCTGTCATCCGAACCAGGACTTTCACGTTTTATTCCGCTTCCGTTGGTGTCAGCCTCGCGTTTGACGGTCACTCCGGGCTCACTCTTGACTGGAACACTGGATTGCCGGAGAGGCGAAGGCGCAGGCTTTAATCCTGTCCCCGCCGCAACAGCAGAGGAGCTCACTGGTGGTGTCGCTACAACATCCTCAAAGTCTCCCTCCTCGTCCTCTTCATCAGATGACTCGTCCTTCTGCGCCGCGAGGGCCGCTTGCTCCTTCTTGAGATTCTCCATGTAGCTGCTCAACTTCTGAGCCTCCGTCTCGTCCAGTGCCTGCGGCCGTTTCAGGGTTTGCTTGTCAGTGTCGGCTTTTATTACTGCAGCACCTCCAGCTCCTGTCGTAGAGAACGAGGCTCCATTGACCGTGCTACTAGACATCCACTCTGGCAGCTCGTTCTGCTTGGCAAGCTTCTCCTTGCGCAAACGTTCTGCCTCCTTCTCTTCCTCTGTCGGGCCTTCCGAGTTTGAGATGTTAATGTCGATCTTCTTGGGACCCGTGTCTGCCAGCCCCTTCACACTCGTGGGCCTGGCCTGCTCAACGACGGTGCTCTTCGGGGCCTGATGCTGGGCATCTCTGACGACAGGGAGGCCACTTTGTATTGCGAACTCAAAGTTGTTGTCTGGGACGACGACGCTGTCGATGCGAAGCAACAAGTCGGTGATAAACTTCAGCTGGTTGTTGAGCCGAGTCACCTTCTCGTGTCCGGCCGAAGTCCTCTCCGCTTCATGATTGAGGACGTGATTGCATCTCTGGCAGAGAAAGCCTTGCGCACCCACATTGTCAAGAACCTCCAGCTGGGTGTAGTCTGCCTTGCATCTGGGACAGACATACTCCTTGCGCTCGTTCGCCGGCACGGTGGGTACTTGCATGTCCTTTCCCAGTCTGTAGACCCTCCACTTAATAAAGTCGATCGTTTGACGGTAGTCGATGTAGTAGTAGGTTCGGTTGACAGGACGCACAGAGCCTTCCTTGAGCTCTGATCGTACGTGTCTGGACAAGTCAGTCATTAAAGCCCCAGGAAAGTGCGAGCCCTGCGCAAAACGCCAAGACGTACATTGCGACAAAGCGGTCATCCCTGAGCTTCGCGCAGAGTTTGTGGAGATCCTTCAACGCCGTCATACTAAGAAGGTATGCAAGATCATCATCGCGCAACCTGTGAGCAGTTTTTTAGCAAGTCTTGGACGTCGCGCCTCTCCTCGACCTCGTACACAACCTACGCTGAGTGAATGACCAGAGCGTCGATGGCGAGGATGTAGCGGACGTCGAAACTGGGCTGCTGGTAGAAGGCGCGCACGCAGGAGCGCACGAGCTGCTTTGCCAAATCCATTGCGCGAAGCGGCCCGTCTCGCCAGACGGGGTCTGTCAGGAACAGAGTGCGGTATCAAGGCGTTGTTGGGCGGGCGTAAAGTCGAGAGCTGAGGCGGGCGTCGTCGCTCTTCGAGGGGTGAACAAAAGGCGGCTGAAAGGAGTGGGATGACCTGGTGAGGGCTTGAAGTAGCAGCGAGATGCTACCACGTCGTTCTCTTGAATCAGAACAGTTGCATGATGATGTGAGTGGTGGCGCGTGGAATGTACAGCTGGACTGGTGCGTCCCAATCGTGCTGAGGAGGTGCTAAATCATTGAGTACCGAGAGTCGAGCCTCCCCAGGTGGTTGATGGGAAAGGTAGGTAATGTGAGGAGAACAATGGAGGGCACGGACGGTGCAAGTAGTGGATATTGAAAGCCTCGCCAAGCACAGGCAACAGGCACTAACTAGCCCCTGTTGGCTCAGTAAGGCTGCAGCTGAGCCCGGCTCCAGTCACTACTCCTCACCTGCGGAACTGGATAGTGGGGTTCCTTTTTGCTACCACATGGAGAAAGGCACATTTATGTCCAGGAACCATACCTTTTTTTTTGGCAGGGGGGCCAAATACAAGTCAACTTTCCACCCAAATTAGTGTCATATAGAGCCGTGTAAAACGTAGTGATAATGTTGTAATTGTCACAAGTTTTTGTTGCATTTTTTTTTTTAATATATATATACTCTTTTCACTAACATCCTTAAATATTCTACATAAATATATAGTAAAATGGGTTGGCATGAGGCTGGGTGGATGGGTAGGTTAGGAAGGTGGTAGGTAGGTGGACAGGTTGGGAGGTAGGGAGGTAGTGAAGTAAGTAGGTTAGGCGGGTAGTTGAAAAGTACTTAGTAGGTAAGGATCCGTTCCGCTCTAAACGGTGCGCCTCCACGTTCAAAAACACCATGCGGGACATTCCACTTAGTCCTGCCTGTTGTAAAATCCGACACCTGTGATTTTAGGACTGTTTGTCCTTGCCTGCAGCAAGTACCAGCAGTTGTTCCTGCTTTTGTTGTCGATGCGAAAATGTAGTGGTGACGACAGTCACCGGGCCTTTCATGCCGCACCACTCGAGCTTTCCACAATCCAACTCTAATGGCAGCCCAAGGGCGCCCGCCCTCACACAGGATCTAGGTCTGGTCACTCAATTCCCACTGAGTTCTTGACATTCTCAGCCACGGCTCAGGGCCTCAGTCGGCTACATTCGATGGATTCCCAGGTGCCATTGATATACCTCTTATCAACTCGTTTGACTTCTGATGAGCTGCGCCAGTTGAGAGAAGGGGTTGGAGGCATCGCTCGGACCACTCAAGTCGCCAGCGAGGCGGATTTCATCGTTGGAAAGAGTAAGACTGATCCGGAGCCTAAACTTAAACTTCAGAACGGTAAATTGACATTGAACTCGACAGTCTCCCAGAGACTTCGGGCCCAGTTTGAGCTGCGGGCCTTGAAGCTTTCATCAGAGGAGGCACTACCTTCGTCATCGGATGAGCCATGTTCAACTCCCAGGGCAAAGAGACGGAAACTCTCCAACACAGATGATTATGCCTCCCGCAGCAGCTCAGTTGAGGGACCCGAAAATGATCATACCCAGCATCAGGAAACTCAGAGCAGGGCCAGCGCCGAGTGGAACGGACGCACGAGGAAGGTGGTGAAATTAGCCTGGATACAAGACTCATTGCTGAAAGGCAGCCTAGTGGATCACAAAGAGTATCTGGTATATACTGCTCATAAAGCGCCAGCAACTCGAGCGATACAGCCTCTTAAGGTGGTGGAATCACCCGAGACACAAGGTCTGCCACAGCGAGCCCAACAAGTCGCAGCGCCATTTCAGACTTCAGCCCCGTCACACTCTCCATTTCGACGGCACAGAGACGGAAAACATCAACGCCACAAGACGCCGCCTCTTTTGGCACAATCGACGACAGAAGAAAAGGCCATTGCTGATCTTCCTCCTATCCCTGATGCCTTGCACACCAGCTTCGCTTGTCAGCGATCAACCGTCGTGCACCCCCCAAATGAAACATTCATCGAGAAGTTGAAGGAGGTCAGAGAGCTCAGATCCATAACAGGCGACAAGGTTGGCGTGAGAGCATATTCTACTGCGATTGCCTCACTTTCTGCATATCCGTATCGACTTCAGAGCCCGGCAGGTAAGCCTTTATCAGCTCATCTGCTACCGACGTGGCAATTGCTAATCATGTATTCAGAGGTTCAAAGACTGCCAGGCTGTAACGACAAGTTGGCGTTCTTGTTCGCAGAATTCCAGAATTTGGGCGAGCTAAGCGAGATTCGGAAAGCAGCCTCAGATGAAAAGATGGCAGCCATCAGAATCTTCAACAACATCTTTGGCGTCTCAGCCGTGACGGCCGAGGGATTCTATAGGAAAGGTTGGCGGGACCTCGACGACATCATCGACTATGGATGGAAGACTATAAGCCGGTCACAGCAGATTGGAGTAAAATATTTTGAAGAATTCCTCGCGAAGATTCCTCGGAGGGAAATTGAGTGTATCGCAGAGACGGTTCTCCAGCACGCGACAAGATTACGAGTGGGTTTCAAATTGACCATAGTTGGAGGTTACCGCAGGGGAAAATTGATGAGCGGAGATGTGGACCTCATGTTGAGTCATCCAGACGAGCAAGCAACACATGGCTTCATCGAAAAATTGGTCATCAGTCTGGAAAATGACAAGTTCATCACTCACACGCTCACCTTGAGTACCCATAACAGTGAGCGCGGCCAGAGGCCCACAAATTTCCAGCAGTCTGTATCCGGGGGCACAGGGTTTGACACGCTCGACAAGGCTCTTGTGGTCTGGCAAGATCCTCATTTCGACTCTACTGCGGCCGGGTCCAAGAACACGAATTTACACAGGCGCGTTGATATCCTTATCAGTCCATGGAAGACTGTTGGATGCGCTGTGTTAGGGTGGAGCTCGGAAACAACTTTTCAGCGCGACCTACGACTGTATTGTAACCAGGAGAAGAACCTGAAGTTCGACAGCAGCGGTATCAGGTCCCGCAAACCCCCATTTGACTGGGTCGATCTAGAAGATGGAGGCAAAGGACGAGCGGAAACGATGGAGGAGGCGGAGAAGAGGGTATTTGAGGGACTCGGGCTAGCATGGAGAGCCCCAGCAGAGAGGTGCACTGGATGATATAGCGGACCTCAGCTTCAAATATGGGATTGCTCGGGCGCGATAAGATTTGTCATCGAGCAGCCGCGTGCAACAGCCTCTCGATGGGAGGAATTACCGCTTACTCAACCAACGAAACCAAAAACATCATGCCATAGCTTGACTTCAATGAGATCACCTTTTACAAATTTACAAAGTCCGCCTCTCGTGGCGCCGTTGACGTGCCAAAGAACTTACACTTTCGCGTATTCGGAGCACCAGAACATTCGAGAGCTAGCGGTTAATAATTACCAACTGCTCTCGCTCACCTTCTTCCCACCTGAACACCAACATTTTGACGTTGCGTACAAAGCGAGCAAAGGAGCCAGCCATTTCCCCCGTACATAATGGCCCACGTCCGGGAAGGCACCGTTGACGTTCGACTCCATTCCGGTATCCCGGCTAAACTCCGTCGGCGGTCGGTGCCATTTCGTTGTCGGATCATATCAGCCGAGGTGCAGGTACCACGGATTCGGACAGATTTGCTTGGCTAAGCATCACCCCTCGGAGACTTTGCAGTGACGACGCTACTGGGCATCGTGAGGGCAAGCTGGCTTCTTCAGGTTGCAACCGGACGAAACGCCTAGGCGAGACGGTTTTAGAGCCGGGGTCAATGGGTCCGTGGAAGAGTCCGCGGGAGAGTCAAGACGTTTATATCAGCCATCCCCTGGACCCGCTCCATGGCGGGAAGCTTCTCTAGGGCGGTTTCCACTTGTCCCAGTAAAGAATATAGAGTCGTTTGATTGTTGAGGCATATACTCTTTTCTTCATTTCATCAAAAACTGCACTAAGTGATCTAAGTGAACGTCTGCCAAAATGGTCGTGCTCGAGATTTGCAATGACTAATCGATGGTTGAGCCTAGGTCGATCACCACTCGCATCAGATGAGGGGACAACGGTTTACAGATCGTGAACACTAACTCTGTGCAAAGATACGTCCTCCTGGTCGCTGCCTCAATAGTTTTTGTCAACATATGGCACGGCAACAAGCAACCCATACAGGGCTGTGGTGGCAGTGCTTATGTAAGCATGGGCCCCAGGCGCCCAGCGCACCTGCACCTACTGTACCAACCACGCACTTTCAACAATCGTCATCGTAACTATCATCATCTTAATGTGTGCAAATATTATAAGATGCAATTGTCGTTTACCTTACTCGTTCCCCTTCTCGCCCTCACTTTGTTTACTCCCGGCAGCGCCGCCGTGGACCTGAGGGTGCAGAAGAATTATGTCAAATCGCTGCTGGGTCTGCTGCCGCCGTCCCAATTCGAGCGCAGCAGCGTCGACTTCTTCCGCGACTACCAACCCCACAAGGTCGTCGTGCGGTGGATGCGGCTGATTGAGGCCATGTTCCCCTCCTTTGTGCGTTTCACTACCATAGGGCAGACCTACGAAGGTCGTGAAATCCCCGCGCTGGTGGTCGGCCCCGGCCCGGGCGACCAAGGGCAGCCTCGAAAAACGCTGGTCATCATGGGCGGCTCGCATGCCCGTGAGTGGATCTCGACGACGACCGTCAACTATCTGGCTTGGGCCCTCATCACCAGCTATGGCAAGGACCCGCTGGTCACCAAGTTCCTCAACAAGTTCGACGTCGTGTTCATCCCAGAGCTCAATCCAGACGGCATTGAGTACACGTGGACCGCCGACCGACTGTGGAGGAAGTCCCGGCAGCACACCAGCCTGCAATTCTGCCGCGGGTTGGATCTTGACCACGCATTTGGGTATCAATGGGGGGACGGGTCCAGCGTCCACGAGAACGACCCTTGCTCAGAGAGTGTATGGAGCGTCTTTTATGACAATTTGTGCTTTATTAGCTGACAGGTGACTGAACAGTACGGCGGCGATGAGCCGTGGGAGTCAGTCGAAGTCTCAGCCCTCCGCGATTGGGCGAGGGCCCAGGTCGAAGTCAACAATGTTGACTTTATTGGCCTGGTGGATCTGCACTCCTATTCCCAGCAGATACTGTTCCCCTATGCCTATACCTGCGGCGTCGAGCCGCCAAACATAGAGAAGATGGAGGAGCTCGCCTTGGGGCTTGCCAAGTCCATCAGGCTCTTCTCGGGCGAGAGCTACTCGGTCAAAGCGGCCTGCAGAGGCGCTGTCACGGACTCGAATAAGAGAATCGAGCCTGCGGGAGGTTCGGCTATAGATTGGTTCTATCACGAGCTTGGTGCCCACTACAGTTACCAGATCAAGCTACGTGACACTGGCAGCTATGGCTTCTTATTGCCACCTGATCAGATAATACCAACGGGGGTGAGTGCCGGTAAATTCAATCTTTTCTCGATTTTATAGCTGACCTGAGTGCTACAGGAGGAAATTTTGCAATCCATTAGATATTTTGGAGATTATGTCTTAGGGAACGATGGAACCGAGAGCTTGCAGGCCAAGGAAGCTGCCGCGAGTCCGACGAGGAACTGCTAGCAATCTTGGAGGACTTTGGTGATGTGATGGAGTTGAAGAATAGGCGCAAGAGGTAGGACGCCAAGCGCTGATCAGCGCAGACGAATTCTTTGCTCGTTGTTGTCCTTGTTATGGTACTGGCGTTTTTGTGGTCAAGGGTCGGTCAGCGGAACGGACTCCAAGGCAGTAATTATGAGTGAATGTTAAAAGCATGGATTTGGGTAAGCCTAGCGAAATAGCAATGTTCACTGCTTAAGAGAACCTTGAAGACAGACCATCTGATAGTCTCGTCGATTACAGGGACACGGGTAGGGCTCCTTCTCCCGTCCCCGCCGCCTCAGCCTAGCTCTTATGGAATGCCGATTTGGAAGGCTTAGCAACACTTAAGGTAAGGTCTCTCTATCTAACTGCAATGGTCTCTGTAAATAAGAGGGCTAGCAAATCAAAGAGGACAAGGGCTTGTCAGGTCGACGCTGACCTTGCGCTCGAATTGGGACTGCTCCTTTGGCGTTGGCGGCGATGGGTAGGATGCGTATACGGCCGAGGACAGATCGTCAACCATGACCCAGTAAGAGTTGCCCAGGGACGGCGGCAGCAGACCCAGCAGCGGTTTGACATATTTCTTCTGCACCCTCAGGTCCACGGCGCTGCCATCCCAAGCCCATATGTCCAGGAACAGGCGCTCGGTGGCCTCTGCTAGAGCCGCCTCTTCCTCGGCCGTGGAGATGTTGAACCGGATTATGATCTCATCCTGATATTTCCGCCCAAGTTGTGGTATGTGTTGCTCGAAGTTTTTCGAGGCGGGCCGGCCAAAAACCATCTGGACGGCGCTATCTCGAAGCCATGTCAACCACGGGAAGACGGATCGGTCAGGGTGGGGGTGGTTATGGCGCCCGTGTGCCGCGGCGGCGCTGCCGGGAGTGAATGAAGCGAGGGCGAGTAGGGGGACGAGGATGGTGGACGGTAGTTGCATTTTATCGTCGCAGGGTTGTGCGAGACATGCGACAGACAAGGTGGTGATGCAGCGATGAGAGCGGGTATATGCTGCGATTGCACTTCGGAATTGATGGTACAGTGGGCGCGGGTCCTGGGTTGCGTCACGGCTCGTCGCAAATACCACTGGACACAATGACCCAGCGCTGAGCCAGCATCCAGAGACAACAGCTACATCAGCTGGTATGGATCTGTATGTCTGCATACACTGATGTTATAACGGCGGTTACGACGACGACGCTGATCTTGGTTGGTAGGTGCTACGTGGTAAGCCAGTCGTCCCGTGGGTGGACCTTGTCAAATGCCCTATCAAGTCTACCTTGCTAGGCACCTATTTTGGGGCTATGGGGTCTTGGCGTTGTCGGTCTCCCGTCTCCGCCGCCTCAGCCTAGCTCTCATCTCTGTGCAATGGCGGTTTTGAAGGCTTAGCCAACCCCCCCCCCCCCAACCAAAAAAAAAAGGGGGGGGGGGGGTTAAAAAAAATTAATAAATAAATAAATTTAAAATTTAAAATTAAAAAGATATCTCTATTTAACTCATAATGGGCTCTGTAAATAAGAGAGCTAGCAGATTGAAAAGGACGGGAGCGGTTCCTTGCGAAGTGCGCGTGCTTGTTCAGCACTAGCATTCTCTAGCTACAGTCACAGAAATGGGAATTCACATGTACTACACACATCTAGCACAAATCTTTGACACCTGTTGGTGCTGTATATAAGTGTAATTAAACAGCGCCAAACGGGTTGTGTTGGTATGGTTATAAGGCGTGAATCAATCAATTAGGTTCCCTAAAAATGGGCTCAAGAGATTTGACTCTGAGCTTGTCATGCCACACGCACACACACTGAGATTCGAGTTGAGATATCAAACTCGTCCCAAGTTGTGTGAGAGGCTTGGGCGGGCTGATGATACCTCGGGCAGGATGGTCTTCAGTCCGGTGTAGCCTGGCGCAGAACATCATACCGGACTGGCACCAGACACACGGCTTGATCATCGAGGGCTCATCTCGGTCCCCTGTCGTCCCCTTGGCCAGTTCCATTCCTCGTTGACATCAAAGTCTGGCGGCCGTTCGAGGGGAGATCTCAATGGCCCTTCGTCGTGTGTTTGTGTCGTGTGTGTGTGTGTGTGTGTGTGTGTGTGTGTGTGTGTGCATCAAGTGTGCTGTGCGTGGTGCGCAGGCGTGTTACAACTTGTAGGGATCTCAAAGGTTGGCTAGTTGCCTACCTAAAGCCCATCTTGCCAATTATCCTACACGGGTTATTCAGAGGTTATCCTGTAGGAGATGACCCCATAAGATATTAACTTCTAAGTATCATGGCTTTATTCCACAGCAGGTCATCCCATAGCAGATTATCCTTTAACCCCGTAGGAAGCAGTACCCAAGTATCCAATGTACCGATCAACTCGTGGCCCAGTGTTTGGCTCCTCTGCGAGAGGAGAGCTGTGCGTGTGTGTGTGCGCGTCTGGGTCATGGCGACCGCAAAGGGAAATTTCCAATGTTACGTCGGCGCTGGAGCAGCCCAAATGGTTTGCAGCTGTAGGGGAACGAAGAACAGACTGTGGGGATTGAATGCCGTTTTGTCATCTCAACGGTGGGGGGAAGGGAATTGAAGAGACCCGCTGAGCCCGTACTGTGGCACCCCAGGCACATGCCTTGGACTAGCCTGTACCACCTTGGGCTGGATGGGAGGCACGGCACCATCCCCTATTCCCTGTCTCCTCCTGCCTTGCTTGTCCAGGGCTGTCTTGTCGGGCCCACTGCAGGGAGGGAGGAAGGCTGTCACGGCACGCCGCCCACTCCAGCATTGGTTGATCCCAAAGCATTCACGGAAGTCCCTGTCCCCAAGGAGCCGTCTCGACTTGCAACCTCCTCATCTAATCTGCATTGCTTGCATCCTCGGGCGCATCGAGTTCACCGCAGCAGAGACAGACAGACCCCTCCATCCTCCATCCTCCAGCCTCCAGCTCCCGACCTCCCGGCCTCCCGGCCTCCCAACCTCCATCCCACTCCTACCTGGACGAGGGACAACCGCCTTGGCTTGAGACCTAGACCTGGACGTGGACCTGAACCTGAACCTGGGCCTGATTTGCTTGGCTTGTCTCGACGGGGCCACAAGAGACAGCTCTGGGCGTAATCTTTTCGTCAGTCCTTCCAGCCCACAGGCTAGGACTTTTCTCGACACCACGCTGCTCCATCTCAATCCTTCGAGCTCGGTTCGCCCTCGTAACCACTTGTCCCTGGCCTGCTCTGCTCTGCACTGCCCTGCCTCTCTGGACCGACCACCACCTCCCGCCCGCCCAACTTGGACCTCTGCCGTCGCAGTATTCGATCCCAGCTACCATTGCCGGACGGTGATGGCTGTCAGAACCGCATAGGGCCTTTGCTGTCGATACTTTCTCTCCAAGCTGAAGCTATGGTGATCCTCGCCACCTCTCACCATGCCCTTTCTTCGCACCAAGCGTGGAACTCCGGCCAGCGAGTCTGAGTTGCGCCGCTCAGCTCTGGACCCAGATCACGTCCAGGCCCCAAAAGAAGCGCCGTCGAGGCCCACTACCTCGAACATCGACCTGCCTCGACTACAATTGTTGCGCTTCGACTCGAACAACTCAGCTGACGCTGACGCCGACGCCGCTCCTGCCAATGGCTCAACTCCCGCCATACCTGCTCCTCCTGTCACCCCTCCACACGACAGTCCCTCGACTTCCGCCGCCGAGAACGCCCTGTCTGTGCCTTTACGAGACCCAATAGAGCGCCCCGATTCGCCGCCGATTCAAGACGAGACCCCAAAACATCGCCGCTTCTCCATGCTCAGGTTTCGCAATGCCTCCGACTCTCAGCTGTCGGCCAGGGCCAAGAAGCAGGTCCATGTTGACGAGTCCGCGCCTCCTGTGCCACGGCGTACGTTGCTCCTCAATCCTCAACACCCTCACCAGAACCCACAGACTCTGTCTAACAGAAACATCACAGCACCTCCAGAGATCATAACGACCGCCCCAACTGTCGAGTTCGGTGCCGTCCCAAGGAAGCCATCTCGCATGTTTGGTCGCCTCAGGCGCTCTGGAGAGGAGATGCGGTCCGAGCAGCAGCAGCAGCAGCAGCTACAGCAACAAATACAGCAGCAACAGCAACAACCGCTGCAACGGACCTCGACTCAGGGTCTCTCCAAAAAGGACAGGCGGAAATCGTTTCTACCGGGTACAGCTTCCACCGGGAAAATGTCTATAAGTATAGAGGAGCCCAAGCGACCAAAATCGTCGAACGCACCGTCAACCAATGGCTCTGGTCAGCACCCTCCGCTTCCGCTTCCTGGGACCAGACTATCCGAGTCCTCAAGGTCCGAAGACAGCTCAGACCGCCTGCGCGGGAACATTGCCCCCAACATGAATGCCACTTCAAACACGACCAACTTTTTCCGGCTGCCGCGGCGAAAACCAAAACAGCCTGAGCCTCTTTTTCCCATAGCGCATCTCCAGAAAAATCGCAGCCATGAACACAATGCATCCTCGAACCCATCGTTGGCACCCTCGACTCCCGTGCGCGCGAGTACTTCATCTGCGGCTTCTGGATATGGGCCTCAACAGACTCCTGTCGCTCGGAGCTCCAACGGCGGGAACGGCCTCACCACACCCCCAGGACCGTCGCCTGCGAAGGCTTTGTTTCAAAAGTCGCATGCATCGCCTGCGACAGCTCTCTTCCGGCCGAGATCCACGAACAGTGGTGCTTCTTCGCCAACAAGATCACATGTCAATTTGAGGGGGAGATCGTCGACTATGAGTTCTTTGGGACGGGAGTCCGTAGACGAGCGCCTGGCACCATCATTTCCGCGAGCATCGACATCCACTGGCCGCAAAAGCTTCGGCGACCTACTGGGAATCAGTAGATTACGGAACAATCCCGAGTCCCTCCGTCAAGGGACAGGCACACCAGCCACCCCGGGCTCCAACACTTCCAAGGACAACTCACTCAATATACAAAGGGAATCAGTCGTATTGCCAGAGCGTCGGGAAGATGAGAATCCAGGAAGATATCTTGAGCGGCTTGAGGAAGTCGCCAGTCGTAGCGTCATAGCCGCAGCGATCTCAAAGAGCTCGGATGCCTTCTCCCTCGCTGTGCTTCGAAGCTACATGCGCCGGTTTGGCTTTTTCGGTGACCCCATGGACATGGCTATAAGGAAGCTACTGATGTCCGCGGAGCTACCTAAGGAGACGCAGCACATTGATCGTTTCCTCCAAGCTTTCGCGAATCGCTATCACGAATGCAATCCCGGGATTTACGCAAACCCGGACCAGGCGTATTTCATAGCCTTTTCGATATTGATCCTGCACACCGACGTCTTCAACAAGAACAACAAACACAAAATGCAAAAACCTGATTATATCAAGAACACCAAAGGAGAAGGAATATTCGACGAGATCCTCGAGGTCTTTTACGACAACATTACCTACACCCCCTTCATCCACGTTGAGGACGATTTGGACATGAATGGAGACCGAACGACCGCTCACAAGTCTTCCAAGAAAAAGTCCATATTGCCCAACACTAATGCGCCAGATGCTGCAAGCAGACGAGCCGCCAAGGAACCCATTGATCCCTACACCATCATTTTGGACAACAGGCTGGACATTTTGCGACCCAATTTGAAGGACGTGATGCACCTAGACGATCACCTCAGTTACCTCGGGACGGCTCAGAGCTTAAACCTGAAGGAATTGCAGAGGACGTTCTTCAGGACTGGTATTCTGCAGATCGTGTCAGCAAGGTCCCGTCCTGATGCCTTCATGACTGAGAAGACCGCGACCAATCCCCAGGAGGCCCAACCCGGTGTCGTTGACATCAAAGTCACAAAAGTCGGTCTCTTGTGGCGCAAAGACGTGAAGAAGAAGAAGACGAGATCACCCTGGCAAGAGTGGGGGGCCATCCTCACTGGGGCGCAGCTATACTTTTTCCGCAACACCGCCTGGGTCAAGAACCTCATGCATCAGTACGAGGCGCACGTCAAGCAAGGCCACGATGGTATGCCGATCATATTCAAGCCACCTTTGGAGACTTTCAAGCCAGACGCTCTGATGTCCACTGACGGCGCGGTGTCGTTGTTGGACGCGACATACAAGAAGCATAAGCATGCGTTCGTGTATGTGAGACAAGGAGGACTTGAAGAGGTCCTGCTTGCCGATAACGAGGACGAAATGAATGACTGGTTGGCAAAATTGAATTACGCTGCTGCTTTCAAGACAAATGGAGTACGCATGAGAGGTGTTCTCGGAAGCAACTACGACGGCCAAGGCCGAAGGGCCTTCAGGAGGTTAGATACCGAGGCGGTGCAAACCCCGACTGGAGAGGTGACCATCGCTCGCTCGAAAGTCGACCAACAGATGGCCCAAGATATTCTGTTTGCACGTCGCGAAATCATCTTCCACAAGGTCGCTGAAGCCAATGAGAAGCTTCAACACGAGGAGAAGAAACTTGATCAAGCACTGAGGAATGCTCGCCATCTTCAGTTACTGGCTCCTGTTCAGCCGAAGACACGGGACCAAATGCTCATGGCAGCCGGGCGTATGGCAGCACAGCTCAAATGGACAAGGGTCGAGATCTGTAAGATCAAGTGCCATCGCGATATCCTCCTCATGGATCTTGAGGAAGAGCGGCAAATGCTAGGACTTCCGCCGGGCCCAATGTCTGAAGCTATCAGCCCTGAGAAGCCCACTCTAGGCCGGGAGATTTCAAAGACTAGCAGCGGCACAGTGATGCCCAGTCCCCTGACTCCCAAGCCGACCAACTCGCAACGAAGTCAAGCAGAAGGAGCCGGCTCAGATGCTGAATCAGGCCAGGGTGAGGCTTTTCAGACACCACCAACGAGTGCTGCGGCATCTTCATTCCACAAGCACCAAAATTCTTGGGAACTTCCTGCCCTCAATTTTGATCGAGCCAGCATCAGGAAAGCTTCTGTGTCAAGCGCAGTCTCCTCCCACATATCTATGCCGTCTACGCCACCTCGAACGGCCGTCACCACCTTTTCCGCGGCAGAGGATGCTACTGCTGCCCCCGCTGATGGCGAGGACCATCACGAACCAGACGCACGTGAGCGCGAACTCCTAGAACAGGCAGGTCTGCTCGACGCCGAGGTCACGCGAAGCCCTGAACCAATCGAACAAACGAGAGCCATCGATCCAGATGCCACTCCAGAGCGGCAGGAGCATACATCTCACAGCAGCTCGATGGACAAGGCTGATAAGAACAAGATCCGTCGGAGCCTGCAGCGTACACTCAGAGAGGGAGCAGGCCACTTGTCTCATGCCCGAAGCCGCAAAGGCAAGGAGCCCGCTACGAGCGGCTCGATGGATGACAACGAGTCCGAGATGCTCACCCGTGGGTCCGGCTCTTTCGTGGTTCATGGAAAAAAAGCCTCGGTCATTACCTTCGGGTCTGAGCTCCAGAGCAGTCTGTCGCCCGACGAGCGTCTCCGCGCGCGTAAGACCTCACATGCCGACGGCAGTGTTGTCCACAGTGACAGTGCCGAGGCAATGAACGCGGCCGCTGGAAGCGGCAGCGGCAGCGGCAGCGGTGATGGTGACTTCCGGGTGTTCCTGCTCTCGGGCCCAAAGAGTGCCACCAAGCGGCGGTCTTCGGCAGCCAGCACCAGCACAGCGACAGCCAGGAGTTTTAGAGACTTACACAGGAAGTATAGCTCAGCGCAGGCAGCCAAGGCATCCTCATCTGGTGGAAACCTCACCGTCCCATCGGATGGGGAAAGTGATCCAGCTCTCAGCTTCTCCGAAGGCCGGCGCAGCCCTTTGCTACCGGAGCACGTCGAAGAGCTAAAGGAAGAAGAAGAGCAAAGTGGCCGAGAAGACATCGCGGACAGTGATGTTTCCGAATTCAAAAGCGCAACGATAAACAAGACCAGGGAGACGTTGTTCTTCACCCCGGAGCCACCTGCATCACCGACTGCCGACCAAGGCAGTGCGAAAGAGGGCTGTGGCGAGGACCAAAATGACGTTGAGGAAAGCGGCCAAGGGGAAGTCAGCCCGACCGTTCCTGTTCTTGCCTGACCACAGCGACTTACCAGCGAGTCCCACCCCACCGGTTACAGCGATAGTCGTTCGCGGAATGGATGGGAGGTCACGACGATACGATTTCATTCTGTCTACGATATTATTTATAATCAACTTCAACGCCGAAAGGCTGTGGGATCCCAGGGCATGGCTCGGGTCCTTCAGTCTCTTGTTCCCTCTGATGACAAACATCATCTGTATTTATGTACATAGACAGACGGAATGAGGGGAACGGAATAAAGGGCGAGACTTGATACCACTACCACTACAACACCACATCTACAACGAGACCACCCTTCTGTTCGTGGGCACAGTGGGTTCAACAAATCAGGCCTGGCATTTGCAAGGGACTCTCCAAAAGGGACCACAGAGCATTGATCCTACATCCGCACTGGTGTTTTTGTCGCTGTTTTCACTTGATACGAAAAAAAAAGGGTTGATCACTTAATGTGGGTTGGAAAGGGAAAGCAAGGATCGCACAACGAGGGAACCATTGAACTGGCATGTCTTTTTTTCCTTCTTTCTTCCTCTATACAATCTTACCTCATCTATCCGGGTGAAAAAGGGGGCATTGTCGGACCAGGTCCGGACTGCAGGCAACTTTAGTGCTTCCGGTCACTCCCCTGACAATGGTCAAAACCAACTAAGCCATTTTGATATCAATCATCTGCTCGCTCATCCACGTCGATAGATCCTTGCCACCAGTGGAGACCCTACATCGGAAACAGAACGTTGCCTTGAATCAACTCGCTATGATGTCCTTCTTCGCCCTTGTCTCGTGTTCAACTTGCTTAGATCCAGTGCCAACAAGGCATTTTCTACGCTCCAAGACCCCTGCTATGCTTTCACGCCCTCGCTTGCTTCTCCCGAATCGCTGAGCCTGTCACCAGCCTCGATGGTAGATACGCCGTTCGTCAAGGCCTATCTTTCCTTCCTCAACCGCGGCAACGATGCCACATTCTGGAAATGGTCTGAAGTTGTAGTAGCAGGCGGTTGAGGCGGTTCATCGCAAAGGATTAAACACTGGAGCTATCAGATTGGAATGGCTGGAGCCAGAGCAAAGAGCAAGGTTGTAGATCGAAGCAAGGATTATTGATCCCAGAAGAGCCTGTGCTGGATAGTAACAACCCACAAATTGTTCCTCTTGGGATGAAACAAAGCCTCTGTGAGACTTGCTGACCAGTTAAATAATGAGCCAAGCAGCGCAGAAGTTCGCGCTCATAGTCTCTCATCACAACTGCTATGAATCGCGTTTATGAAAGGTTCACGCAAACATTCTCTGATCTTCAATCACAAGAGCAAGACCAGCAACCTCAAATCCTGAGTAAAGCGAGCCATCCAGCTCGTCTCCTGTTGGTGCTAAAACATGTATAATCCCGCCCTGGTTCGTCCAGTCAAAACCGTGCTGCCTGATCCGTATATCCTCTGACTTACTTGATCGAGAAAACTTGACGAGCTCCGTCATCACACCGAGGAATGTCAGTCCACCACACTAGGTTGTTAGGAGCGGCCCATGAATAAGAACACACCTGAGCCATGCTGGAACACACCTGAGCAGTATGGCTCAGCCTGTGTGTATATCATTTGGCCCATCTCGTCGGCCGGCACCACAACAGCACTGTAGTTCCTAAGCGAGTCCAGAGGAAGACCATCTTTCTTTTCACAAGAATACGATGTTTTGAGTCTTCTCCTGAAGAATTTCTCGGAGCTATTTCCTTCAGCGCCTGAGATTCTGGAAACGCCGCTATTGTCCAAAAGCAGCGTCGGGCGAGGCACCACCTGTAGTCTTCTCATTGTCTTGGCCACCTTGACCGATCAATACCTGGGTATTCCTACGTACATCGCTGCGCTGAATAAATCTTCCATGTCGCCAAGGGGCGCTATCAGAGATACTCGCAACGCTGGCTGGCTGGCGACTTGGAACACATGACGCGTGCTGTCAAGGGAGTCAACCCCGAGGCACGGCTATGTCTGTCTATCTGTGCTTGATCTCGCGGACCTAGCCAAAGCAACCATATTCCAGGGAAAAACGAGGCTCAGAATCGGGTCCGAGATGACTAGCCCTTTCTTCCCTTCTTGCCCTTCTTTCCGCCACCGCCACCTCCCTGCGGCGCTTTTTCGACCTTGATCTGCCCAGCTCCACTGACAAGGTTCAGCGTCTCGGCCTCGTTGGCGACTGCACCGCCTTGCGTCGACTCAGCGGCCCGCTTCTTGCCTTTTCGGCCCTTGGCCTTGTAATAGGACCGGTCGCGCATGGGCAACCATCGTTCAGGATCAGGCTTGACGTTAGGATCGTAATTCTTACCCAGACGGGGTTTCTTCTTTTGCTTGTGAGATGTTGGTTGCACTCCGGACCCGGGTTCAACTTCATTGGCCTTTCGCTTCTTGGAGGACTGCTGAGGGGCAGGGAAGGTGGGCACGCCGGCATCGAGAAGAGCGGAAACGTCGATCCCGGAGGTGAGTTCTTCCACAGAGGTGAGCGCCGAGAGGTGCGGTTCTACCTTGGAGTAGTCGGTCGTCGCGAAGGATGCGACGAGCCCGGCCTGAGCAATCCTGTCCTCTGAGTCCTGCTCGACCATGCGCTCAAACGCGGCGCCGGCGGTTGCAAGGTCGGATGGCTTGGACGAGTGGAGGAGTTCTATTCCCGCTTCACGTAGCAGGGTCGTGGAGGAGTTCTTGGGTATCTTCTGCCAGTATGCTGCTGCCCGGCCCAGCTCGTTTCGAATGTCCTTCCGGCGGTTTTGCGTGCGGTAGAGGGTTACAGCCAGAGCAACAAGCCCTGGAGCGTATCGGACGTCCTCGTGGTCGGCATTGCCAGCTGATTCGACGTACTTGAAGAACTTCTGGAGGACATCGATTGCGCTGTCGTAGTTCTTGGCTTGAATGTAGAGATGTATGACGGTGAGCAAGAGGCCGACGTCATACGGCCTTTTCTCGAGAACAGCGAGTATTTTCTTCAACGCCTCTTTATCTGTTTGAGACTTGGCTTTCGCCGCTGCGCTGAAGTAGCCAGCATACACCCGCTCCAGATCTGCCGAAGGCACTCCATCCTCCTTGAGAAGGCTGGCGGCCTTGTCGTTGACCTCCTTATGTTTGTAACACTGCAACGCAATTGCATACTGGTTGCGCGACACGCCCACGGCTTGGTGGTTGAACAGTCTGTCGTTACCAACCTTTGCTTCAGGCACTTGCTCAGAGCGTCTCTGAACCATGTACTGGTTAGTAAGGGATTTCGCAATCAGTGAGTTCCAACCCGCTGCAGCCTTGATGGACATATCAGACGTTCTGCCGGGATGTCAGCACATGTCTCCGACTAGGAGCTATCGGAAGACTTACTCGTAGCCCTCGATCTCTTTTTGCAGAGCTGCCGCCTCTTCCGTCTTGCCCAATAGCGCAAATACATAAGCCTGCTGCAGGATGATGGGCAGCATCTCAGCCCTCTTGTCCTCCTCACTCAGGTCTTCTGCCGCGTCGCAAAGATCGGCAGCCCTCTTAAGCAGGATTGAGGCCTTTGCCAAGTCTCCCCTTGCAACGCAGCCACAACCAGCATTGTACGCCGTCTCAAAGGCCTCCATGTCCTCCCTCCTCGGCTGTTTGCTCTTGTCCGGCACCAAATCGCCCCGGCCCTGCCACTCAAGCTGTGCGTACGTAGCCAGCTGGTTGATGACCAGGTCTGTATCCTCACCGAACACTGCGGCGTGGTCATCCTCAAGCAGCAGCGAGTACAGTTCGGATGCCTGGCTGAATCGCTCGGTTCTATAGGCGATCTGCGCAGCGACGTGCTTGAGTGGCCGCTGTGCGCTGAAGATGTCGCGGCCCTCGAGCAGGGAAGCAGCCTCGTCCAGAGCACCCGTCTTGTACAAGGCGTATGTCTTCTCAAGGATGCAGCGGTCCTCGAGGGCGCTGCCGGCGGCAGCAATGACGCGGAGGGCATCGTCGTAGCGGTCGAGCCGCAGGAGGGCGACAACTTTTGTGTGCTGCGCAGTCAGGTCGGACTTGGATGATGTAATGGCGGCATCGGCAATCGAGAGGGCTTCGGAGTGGTCATCTATGCTGGCGCGTGCGAGCAGAGAGGTCAAGGAGGCGGCCATGGCGGCAGGATTTCAGAGAGGGAACAGCAGGGGGTGCTCAAGTCGTTGACCAGTAAGTAGCCTATGTCGTGTTCATGGCCTGGGAATGCGGTGGCACAATACCCCAATGGCGAGACCGGAAGAAGCTGTGCTTCGCCCGACCTCAAAAATGCACGCGTGTACTGTACGGTACGGTACGGTGCGGTACGGTGCGGTACGGTATGCGGCACGCGACGACGACTTCTTTGCAATTCGGAGGGGCAGTTCTGGGTGTGGTGTGTGCGTGTGCTGTGGGAGGGAAGCTTGGAAGCTCGAGAGGTGTTCTTTCCCCACTTGAAATTTCCACAGCACTCTGATTTGTGGGGATGGGGTAACCCTGGAAGCTGGAGCTCATTCCTGGTCGACTGGCGGCGACATTTGGGGATTGGCACCGGGGGGGTCGGGGACGTGGACGGGGACAGCTGTGAGATGGATGGATCTGAATACTGACTGTCTGGTCACTGCTTGACATTATCTAGACTACCTAGACTACCTAGTTACATACTGTGGTACATCTTTGGCCGGCAAATTTACTCTGCACGAGTGCTTCCGTCCCTCATTGGCGAGGCTCGCACACCACAACCTTTTAGTACACATGAGGTTGGTAAGAACAGCAGTCACATCCCACACCCCAGAACTCGTTGCCCGAAGGCACATAGGTCCAGTTGGACCCAGCGTGCCATAGACTCTTCTGTGCCCTTTCTGCCACAGCGTCTCTTTGTTGGCGGGAAGCGGTAGACCCTCTCAGTCATCACCAGCACCCGCCGACAGTGCAAGTGAGATACCGGTACAGCTCTGATAGATGGGCTCGATCTGTCAGATCATCTGCCTTGTCCCCTGCTCTTCAATATTCTCTCAAGGTCGGCCCTCGCCTGAACAACCCCAAGAACCTCCTCTCCTTTACCTGCGGCTGGAATGGTCGTACCGGGTACATGACAGGAGTGTTATACTCCTCCAAGCCACCGCCTGAAGTGTCGTATCGACGGTGCCACTTCCTCTCTGGTATTTCCCCCAATCTGGTGCTGTCCGAGGACATTGAGATGAGTGAGAACCGATTCGCAAAACTAGGCCGTCTCCTTGGAGAGCTGCTGGCGCTGTTGCCCAAGCTACGATCCATCGAGTCCAGCAGCGGTGTCGCAATGCTCATCTCCAGGCGTAGCGGCCTCTCGCTCATCGCCTTGGGGTCTCTGGGTCTCGAATCCTTACGATCGACATGATCGTGTTTCTTTGACGCCCTTGTCTTCTTATGCCTCCTACTGTCACTCGATCTGGAGGCGCCGCTCGACTGGGACGAGCTCGTTGACTTTGAGGCTTTGCTGCTGGACGATTTTGATGTCCGTGATGACTTTGAAGACGCGGCCGAACCAACCGAGCTCCGAGACGACTTGCTGTCCAATCGACGGGAGAGCTGGTCAAAAGTCTTGATAGCCTGCAACCGAGACGAGTTGGACAATGACATTAGAGATTCATAATCCAGAGCCGAGCCCTGACCCTTGCTAGCCGTGCGCATCAGGTTGGCGATAGCCGCGTTGAGCTTCTGGATGACTCGGCCCAGTGCTGAGAGCGCCTTCTTGTCACCTTTCTCGAAGCGTCCGCCAGACTCCGACAACCGGGATGAATAGGCCCGCTCGACCCTCTTGCGGTCAGCCTTCAGTGAGTGCTTAAGCAGCGCTTGTTGGTCGCTCGCCCTTGAGGCCTTGCGGTTATCATCGTGCTTGTCGCGCCGTTTGAAAACTTTCAGAAGCGATACGCAGTTGTCGTAGGTCTCGAGCAGGGATGAGACGCTTGTGCCGAAGCCCATCTTCAATGGCAAGACTTCTTGTGTGGCATTGGCCGATGAGATACAGAAGGCGGAAGACAGCCAAACATGGAAATGACATGGAAATGTTCATTTCGATACCACGACTGGACTCGGAAAGAATGACATTCGGACGTTTAGATAACCTCTGCCGCAGAGCTCAACTTGATGCTGCGTGCGGGGCCATTGTCCGGCGGCTAAACGCCAGCAACGATAGGCCTGTGCTATTTGCACGGCCAATCGACGCATGGCAGAAATGAATATGGGGCAGCCATCATGATGCAAGCGTGCGATGGAATAAACGGGGCCGAGAGTCGTGTCTATTGTCAGACTCTCAGACATTTTTGTCTCATTTTCATGTCCAAGGGATGCTGCTGCAGGCGAAAATATCATCGCCACCGGCCATCCAGAATTTTCGTAGGAAGCTCCGAAGTGTTTTTGACAGCTCTGTTAAATGGGCCTTTGTCGGTTGCGCCAGACCAGCTCGGTGCCGGGGCTGCTCGTGCCGGACCTGTTTGCGCACAGGATGGTAAAGGCAACTGTTAATAAAATCTGCCGCTGTCGGCCATGTTTCCAATGTGGTTGGGAACATGCCGCGGCGCAGTGGGGGTCCAGTCACCCAGGCACGTTCCGGGCTGTCGGACTCTGGTTTGCGATCCGCGTAGCGACGGGATCCCATGGGGTAGTGATGGGGCAGTGGGTCGAAATTAGGTAACAGTCCCGCCCTATCGGCGTGAAATATGCTCAACAACAGCATTGGCAGACGTCCTCTGTTGCCTTTCACTTATTACAACACACCCACTCCGGCTATGTATCCACGTAGCCCGGAAAATGCCACATTTGCGCAACATTCACCAGTGAAAAGCCAAACCAAATCAAGGGTGCAAACCGAGACCCAAGCGTTGACCTTGGGCCTAGGCCCAACATGCTGCCTTGAAGGCCATCAGAAGCAAAATTTTCGGATAAGCTTGCGTGAGAATGTGACAAGGGACGAAGCTCTGCACCTCCACTGGCGAGGATGCGAGGCACGATTATCTGACTCCCTGACAGATCATGCAGGCTGCTAACGGTGTATTTATCATGTCCAATTCGCTTAGACACGTCTTCTGTTGTAACATCTTGGCTGCTGAGAGGCTTCTTCCTCTGAGGTCACAACCACAAACCAACTCTCAGAATGCTGGAGACTCCGACCGAAGGTTGCCACAATGAGCAGCCGCGAAATGCGACCACCAGGGGAAAAGAGTCCCTGCCAAGAGAGCGACTGAGAGACGACACCCGTAGTCTACCCCAGCACGGCTCGCTCCCACGCCCAGCCAGCAGGGCTTTCACTCGGCTAATGGCGATTCTTAGCATGAGATATCACTTCTGAAATGGCAATGATGCTCGGCACTGTCGCCGGTGGTCCATCCTCGGCTAAAATGCGGGTTGCTGCCCGTGTCGGTATCTTGCAGCAAAAGGGCTGGCGCAATTTGACCAAGGATGTCGTCGAGCTGAAGGGTGTGTGATAACGAGTTTGACCGGCCTGCGTGCGACCAGTGCCGTGGGCTCTCCACGTCGACGTGTTGCGCCGACCATGGTACCTCTACCCACCTGGGAAATCCATGGGCCCTCCTTGCCTGCTCGTCTGCAGCAACCGCCCGTGGATGTGGGACATGCGGCACGGATGAGAATGCCGCGATATCGATGATCACTTGCATCACTACCTCTCAACCTCCCCCCAAAAACAGTCGCGGGTCTAGCCTGCGGCATTGGCAGGTGCAACAAAGACCTGACAAGGTGTGGCGAACAGTAGTACGGCCGACGGCGTGTGGGCGACGCACACTGAGGATGTGGTAAGACAATGTAGGCTCCGTGGGGGTCCGCGGCAGCGGGATAAAAAGTAGGCAATCATTCCCCTGCCAGGTGGCTTGCAGGTACCCGAGCACCTTTGTGCTGCACAGGCGTTGGAAGCCAGACAATGCTAACATGATACACGTCGAATGTGCTGACGGGCGCCTTGCGTGCTGACGGGTCCGTTAGGCGTGGTGCAGTTTCTGCAGATCCTGATACCGGGGGAGGACCGAGGTGCCAAAGGTTGATATGGCAAGAGGCGAGGCCATATCAAGGTGGTGGGCGGCAGGGGTTTCCGGGATTGTGCAATCGGATCTTCTCGTAGGCTGCTCCGCCCTGACGAAGCACATGCTGGCAGAGTTGTCCGGGTTGTTGTCTGCATTCTTTTATCTTTTCGCCCGCGCTGCACACCTGGGCCCAAGGTGAAGCAAACAAGCCGGGGCTTGAGACCGCGGGGTGGGATTGGGCATTGCAGGGTTGAGCTTCTTTTTGCCCTTATCTTGCCCCCCCCCCCCACCAGTCATCCCATGGCGTGCGCCTGGAATCAAAAACAGAGCGAGCGAGCGAACTAAGCCCTGCGAAAGCCGTGAGGGCCTGGGCAACCACAGAAAAATAGAAAAGAAACGTCGGGGATGGCTTGGTGTGATAATGACTGAATGATATGGTTGGCTCATTGTTTATTCTTAATCAGGGCCCATCCACAACGCGCGCGCGGATAATGCCGTCAAGCAGCCAAGCTCGAGGACCCCTTTTTTCCCAGCGTGCCAGCGTGCCAGCGTGCCAGCATGCCAGCATGCCAGCCTGCACTGCACGCCCACAAATTAGTCGACGTGGTACTGGATGGCACCCGGGCGTGTCGAGCAAGGGGCGACCCCATCACTGACATTGGGGGCAATCAGTGACGAGCTTTACCGCCTCTCTTGCGACAGACGACAACACGGGCTGTGCTTTCAGGCACTGCGTGTGCACTGCGTGGAAAGGTGTGGTGGACAGGAGGGAACGGAGAGTAGATCAGCCATATCACGGTATCGACATGGACGAGGGACGGCAGGGAAGGAAGGATCTTGCCGCGGTCGGAAGACCGCGGGTGACCAGAAAAGAATCCAGGTACGGTACGAAGGTACACACATGCATCTGCCAGCCAGCAGTCCAACTCTGTGCCCCCGCCGGGAGCTGCACCGACCGATGATGTCTCTCCCACTTGGGATTAGGTAACCTCAAGCACTGCGAGACTGCAAGATTGACAAGGGTGTGGGCTCCCTACGCCCTCGACCCCAACAAGTGATAGGCAGGTGGCCCCAGGTACCCCGGGCGCCCGGGTACCCAGGTACCAGGAGGCCAGACCGTGGCATGGCATGGCATGGCATGGTACAGTAGTGTAGTGTATGGTATGATACTGTGCCATTCTCTTTGACTTTGTCCCCCGTCCCCGACTTGCATCAAATCCCGCCATCTTCCTTATCGGCGGCCCACTGGCCAGTCGCTTCGCAGCCAGCAGACCGCGACATCTCCAGGATTAAATGGGTTGCTTGATGGGTGGGATGGATCGATCGGTCAGTTCGACTGAACTTGACTTGACTGGACCTGACCTGACTGACTGATCGTCGCTTGCTCGACTCCTTGCTCCTCGGTTTCCACCCCTCCACCCCCATCCACCTCTCCACCATCCAAACCAACCCACACGTCTTCCTCCTCCCAGGAACCCCCCATGGACCGGCAACTTCGATGTCAACACCAACCTCAACCTCAAAACCCACACCCTCATTTCACCCGGCACAAAGCTGTTCGGAGCCCAACAGCCCACGCGGGAGCGGCTCTCTCTGGGTCTTATCGCGGTGGTTCCACGACTGTATCTTGACAGACCTTCAAGTGTCTTGGCTGCCTTCGACTCCCTCAGCTGCAACGGCCTTCTGCACATATACCTCTTCCCTCATACGCAGAACCCCCGTCCGCATCGGACCCCGAGACTTCACCTCGCATACATCCTGCACTGTTATCAAGATATCATCGCATCATCTCTCCCCACAGGCGCCCCCTGGCTGTCTCTGTCAGTCATCACTTCAAACTTGGACTCCACCTCCACCTCATGTCCACCGGCTCCCCTTCCCCGGTCTCCAGGCTCCACCTCTCCAGACCGCGATTCTCGCCCAACTACTCGTGCTCCAACAGCCTTTTCAACCTTTTTACCAGGTCTCGACTCAGATCGCGCTCTCACCTGGAGCAACGAGCAATCCCTGCCGCCAGTGAGGTTGCGAGGCTCTATCCACATGCCGTGGGCTCTGCTGCGCTGACCCCTGCCCGGTTCGAGATGTGACGGCCCGCTCTTGCTGCGTCTTATAAGAGGAAAGCGTCGCCTCAGACACTTGTCGCACTACTTGTACCACTCTACCGAGCTTTATTGAATGCGGACCCGGTGACCAATAACTTTCGCCCGCATGACTGTCTGCCCTTTCACCTCTTCAACCCCATCCAATGCTGGCCCTCTTCTCTCGCCTACTTAGGGTGTAGAGCGTTGTCAACCTTGAGATAAGATCCAGCCCCGTTGACTCACCAAGGTTGCGAAGAAGGAAGCTGTGCCCTTGCTGGCCACTCAAGGGCTATTTGGACCAGAGCCTTGCTCTTCCTCGCTGCTAAGTATTAGCTCTATCACATTGCGGCTTCGGCACCACACCGGCCATGTCTGCTTTGTCTTCTCCATCACCCTTGCTGGGTCCCTCAACCGAGGTCGATGAGACCAAATTGCCCCAGGGCAACTGCCGCTATATTATGATGAACACAGAGGTCAAAGGCAGCCGATGTGCCTGTGTCAATTTCACCCTGAACAAGGCGTTGCCCGGCGCTTCCTGCGAATGCGGGCACCTCGCCTGCTTCCACCACAAGACGGCCGAGCCCCCAACGGATAAGCGGGAATTAGAGCTGCTCCGGCAGAGGGTTCAACAGCTCGAGGAACTCCTGACAGAAGGCAACAGTAGAAGGAGCGAGGTTGTCCAAAGGGTGAGCGCGCTTGAAGGGGTCGTGGACTCCAGGACGGAAGAAATCGGCCAAGAGATCAAAAAGACGTACGGGAACCTAAACCGAGCCTGGCATTCCATCGGAGAGCTCGAGAGACGGAGTGGGGACGTCGACAACCGATTTCAAGCCATGGGTGTGCACTTGAGGAATGTCGACGGTGAGCTGCAAAGACTACATCAAAGACAGTGCGAGCTTAACGACGCCGATCTCAGCCTGGAAGAGCAACTGCTAGAGGTAGTTGAGAGCATCGAAGAGGCTACCGAGATGACACCTCCCAAGGGAAGGCAAAAACGCAAGTCGATATCGGATCCCACGCCACCATTGAACAGCTCTCCGAAGACGACGCTGGTGCACGTGAGGTCAGGGGGCGTACCTAAGCGGTCCCCAGAGTCAACCACCTCAGATTTATGGACGGTTCATGTCTCCCTGCTTCCAAGCAGCTCACTGCCTTTTCCTTTCGAACGGGACACCAACGCTTATAAGCGATGCCTTTCGAGAGGCTTGCACCAGATGGTTGCTATCAACGGTACCTCATCTGAAGCATTCGTGTCTGCAGTAACACGGGCTTTCAAAGAGACACTGAAGGACCGACCTTGGGTACCCCTCCAAGCGAAATTGTGTGATGCGGATACCCTCCAAGGTCTACCAATGCTGCGGCCCTTGGACCCGTCACTTGCGAATTCCAAATTCGACGTCGATTTCCTCCGCGCCCATTGTGCCGTGCTCGACATACACGGCAACATGGACTCCCTGTACATTTCCATGCGCCACTCTTCGCTCTCCTGGCATGCGTTGAGGCACTCGCCTGTGTTCCTGCAGGGTCTCGAGAGAAGCTGGGATTATGACCCCATCCTAGACTCCAACGACCCGTTTGTCAACGACGAGAGTGTTGACGAAAATGACCGACCTTCGGCGGGGGACTTGGTCGGAGGCCTCCCGAACTTCAAGAGGGCGGCCTCGGATATGTCGAGGTCGTCCACGATGACTACGACGGTGGACGGGGCTGAAGGGCGGCCCCCCAAAAAAGTTGCGCGGAACACCTGCCCGCCTCCATTCAAAGAGGTCAGGAGGCGGAGGGTCGAGACCGTCTAGTACGCTTGTTGACACTGTTTTCTGGGAGGCGCTTGCAGGTGTTCAGCGTGCTGTGTTTGCTTGGCTGATGCGATGATACCAACTTTGATTTGAATGGAAATGGTACCCCGCCAAAGAGTCAGAGTGACTGAATAGATATTTTTGTGCAGATCTTCGACAACAGAGTCTTGAGAAGTGAGAGATGAGGATAGATTGTACGGGATGTTAACATATACGTTGTCCACTTTGCATGGATTGTTGCTGCAGAATACTGTTGGAAGGTACGGGTTAGCCTCTGTGATAACTAAGCAGTTTAGCGCCCATAACTCTCGCTCCTTCTAAGCGTGGTTAAGGGGTTTATTTCTTCCCTTAATATTAGCAAATAAACTATAATTTGCATTATTAATATTATTAGGTTATAAGCCCGGCGTTGCTTATTATATCGCTTACTTGCTCGCTTTATTAATATCTATCGATATTAAATACTTTTATATCTAAAAATTATTAAAATATAGTTATTATAAGACTAGATTACCGTTGCTATTTATTTCTCTCGATAGAAGCTATAGGTTCTAATAACTTATAAAAATCTGTTATTTTCGCTTTAATTCTTTATATTATTAGATGCTAATTTATTAACTTATTTAACTTTAATAGATCCTTATTAAAATACTTAATATATTTAATTTTAAGCTTAACCTATTATTACTATTAAAGCTTAACTTAAAAGGCGAAAACTATTTAAATTAATATATTATATAAAGTAAAGCCTTCCGATTTACTAGCTTAAATAGGATTATTATTAATATAAAACCGAGATCCGTTACCGCTAATATATTATAAAAATAATAGAAATTTAATAATTAAGTATTTATAATACTTTTAAGCGCTATATACTCCGATTTAATAATATATATTATATTATATAATAACTTTTTAGCTGCTTAAAAAACCTTTAAAAATTAATTTAATTAAAATACCGGTAATTTAATTATTTACTTATTCCGTTAGTTAATTAACTTATATTATAAAGATAGCTCCGACTTATAAAATTATTTAAATAATTTCTAAAGATTTTAAATATAGCTTTACTCCTAAATTTTTATATTTAATTAATTTATTATTAAATCGATAAAGATATTTTTTAAGAATAATAAAGTTAAGGGATCTTTTTTTTTAATAATATTACTTAACTTTATAAATAATATTATCGATAACCTTAGTAGCTATAATATATTAAAGTTTACCGAAATTAAATTTAAAATAATAGATATTATTATTTATTTAAAAGTTAAATAATCGAAGGTATATTATATTTTAACTTCTTATAGGAAATTAGTATTAATTAGTGCTAAAAAGTTTATTAAATTATTTATATTAATTAATATTAACTTATTAAAAAAATCTAATAAAAAAGAATATATTTAGTACTATATTTAAAACTTTACCTTTATTAGCTATCTATATACCGATTATAATAGGCTTACTAAATATAAGGAAGAATAAAAAAAGGGAAAGAAATAAGTTATTATAAATTAAGCTAAAAATAATATAGTAGAAATCTTTAATTTTAATAATAAAGATATTACCTTTTATATAAATATTTCGGTATATATTATAAAGCTTCCTTTATTTAATAATATAAATAACTTATCTTAAATCTTTAATTCCGGTACTTTAAAGTATATATTAAGTTATATAAAAAACTTTAGCTTATTTTAATTATATACTAGAATAATTATTATTACCGGTAATGTTTATCTTATTATAAAAAGTGTTAATATTATAAATATCCTTTTATAATTACCTAATAGTTTAATTATTAAAAATATTTTTATTAATATATTATATAATTAAGAACTTAAAAATATTTATTTATTTAATTAGATAATAATTTAGAATTATTTTTATTTAAGCGCTTAAGATAACGATATTTTCCTTTAATTAAAAGATAATAAGTTATTACTAATATAGATAAAGTTTTAAAAAGGTAATTTTAAAATATAAACTGCCGATAATAAAAACGCTTAAATATTATTCTTCTTATATAAGAAATTCTATAAAGCCTTCGGATATAGCAATATTAATAAAATTACTGCTTAATAATTATATATTAATAATAATATTATACTAAATAAATTAAATAACTTTAATTATAAACCTTATAAATTAATAAAGTTAGTTTAATATTATTTAAAATCTTTATTAGGTTAATAATTAATTATATTATTTAAATTAATTTATTTAAATCTTTTTAAATATTTTTTTATAAAATTATTAAAAGGCTTTTAATACTTTATATTATTAATTAACAATTATATAAAGTATTACTAAGTATACTTTATTAAAAAGAAGAATTAAATCTTTATTATTATCGATAACTTTTTTATAATAATAAAAATATAATTTAATATAAAGGTTAAAATATTTACTTTAAATAATAAGGGTAAATATATTAACGGGATTATAATTAATATATTTTATTAATAAGGAATTATTTATTAAAAATCGCTATTATATTATTATAAATTAAATAGTATATTAAAGAGATATATATAGATAGTTATTACTAATACTAAAGCTATAATCCGAAATAAGGACTTTCTTATTTTATAGCTTAAATCGATTATATATTCTATATATCTTTAAAACCGAAAGCTATATAAAGTATTACTTTATTAGATTATACCTTTCGAAATACTATATAAAAAAAAGCTAAACGTTAAATACTTTTAATTATACTTTTACTTTTACTATATTTATATCCTTATAAAAATATAAAAGCTTAAGATAAAACTATTAAACCGAGTTAAAAAGGCTAACTTTATAGGTTTTAAGGTAAATAATAATTCGATATTTTACCTCTTTATACCGCTTTAAAAAGTCGTTATAACTGCGATAATAAATTATATATATTAAAAGAAACGATAATTATTAATAATATAATTAATTAGAGATTTAATAATTAAAGTTACTAAACTATTAATAAAGATATTTTTATAATTTATAATTAATATACTTTTAAAATTATTATCGCTTACCCCTTTATCTAAACCGATATAAGATAATAATTATTTTATATCTTTACTTAAACGGATATAAGACGATATTTATCCTATATCTTTATTTAAACCGATTATTAGCTTTAAAGGTTATTATCTATAGCTTTTCTATAAGGTAAAGGTAAATGCTTAATTTATTAATAATAACTTAATATTAATAGATATTAATTTACCCTTTATACCTATAAGTATTAACTTTAATTCTAATTATAAGAATTTATTCTTATTATTTATATTAATTAGTACTAATTATAAGGAATTAGCAGTTTTTATTATTATATTTCTTATAATATAAAAGGATAATATTTTATAAAACTATATTTAAGCCTAAAAAAGTCCTAAAAGGAAAGCCTAAGTTATTATTATAAAAAAGAAGTTAAATTTACTTATTATTATAAATATATAAAAAAAGGTTTCTATTGCTTATAATTAATACGTTATTAACTTATATTAGGTATATATTAAGAAATATAATATAAAAGAATAACTTCTCCGCTATAAAGCTTACCTTATTGCTTAAGGGTTTACTTAAATATATAGAATAAATTATAATAATACTTATAGTTTTATTACCCGCTATAAAATAATAAAAATTATTATTTAGATTGCTATAATAACCGGTTTAGATTTATATTAATTTAATATTAAAATAGCCTATTTATATAATCGATTAAAGTATAACGTTTATATATAACTATTACCTAGGTATTAAATATCGTTTAAGAACGTTATACTTAAAGTGCTTAAAGCCTTATATAGCCTAAAGCAGTTAGGCTATAAATAGTTTAAAGAATTATATAATAAACTTATTAAATATTACTTATAAATAATATTTAATTTATATATTTTTATTAGTAAAGGTATTATTATTACTATCTATATTAATAATATTTTAGTTATTAGAATATTTAATACTATTACCGCCTTTAAGTTTATTTTATTAAAAAGGTTTAAATACGTTAATATAGGTCTTTATTAATATTTTTTAAGTTTTAAGATTTATTAAATAAATACCGGGATTTCTATATTATAATAAAGCTATATAGAGTATATACTTTATTAGTTTAATATATCCGATATAAATAGCCGTTAAACCCTTATAAATCTAAATTTATTTTTAAAATAGGAAATAAATAGCAATATTTCTATTAATATTATAATATATTAATTATTAATAGGTTTTATTAACTTTTTAATTATAGGAATTAAAATTAATCTTGCTTACCTTATTATAATTATATTAATATTTAATATAAAACCGACTAAATAATATTTTATAATAGCTAAAGGCATTTTCTGTTATATTAAATAAATATTAGAATATTAATTATATTATTCTTATCGCCTATCGATTATAAAGCTTAATATATATAGTAATACTTTATATAACTTAAACTTTAATAATTTTAAAGCTTTTAAGGGCTAGATTTAGCTGTTAAATAAATTACCTATTATATAGTTTTTAAAATAATAGTTTATAATTACTAAATTAACTTATAAAGCTAAATATATAATATATTTATCGGCGTTATTTTATTTATATTAGATAATTTAAGCCTTAGCTAAATTTACCGTTAATTATAAAGATTAACTACCTATTTTATATATCGATAATTAGCTTATATTAGACCTTATTTAAAATATAAAGGTTATTACTTATTTAAAATATATTACTATTTATTACTATTTTATATATAAAGGGGTTAGGTTTATTTATAATATTTAATATATATTATCCGCCGATAATTTAGCAGATATTTATATAAAAGCTCTGCTAAAGCCTATATTATAAAACTTATATTATTTATTAAGTTTAATAGATTCTTAAAAGATTTAATATTAATAAGTACTAATTAAACCTTTAGCGGAAGGAAGCGTAGTAATAGGTATTGCTTAATAATCGGAATATTATGCTATCCTTATATATATTAGTATCTTTTTAGTTATTAAAAACGACGATAATAGATAGGGGGTGTATTAAAAGGTATAGGTTAGCCTCTGTAATAATTAAGCAGTTTAGCGCTTATAACTCTCGCTTCTTTTAAGCGTAGTTAAGGGGTTTATTTCTTCCCTTAGCATTAGCAAATAAACTATGATTTGCATTATTAATATTATTAAATACCAGGGTAGAGGCAAGGGCTGGTCAGTCTGCGGGGTTTCTCATTGTTGCCAGGAGTCCTGGTGACTTTATGTACCGCAACTAGCTACAGTGCAGCGGCACGTTCTTAATGTCTTTCGCAGACAAGCATGAGGCTATACCTGTGATGGGGAGAAACATCTGCTGTTTGTGATGTGAAGCAGGGGAACACGGGCCTGCTTGGAGGCCCTCCCCGGATCTCCGTGGCATCACATCTGCTTTTTGACTGTAGTGGAAAGGCTGCGGAAGGGGCATGTATCTCGTGATACGGGACGGCCGTTTTCGTCTGTTCTAGTGTCTGCTGAAGAAGCGCTCGTCCGTTGTCAGACTTTTAACTCGGCCAACATTTCTGAGAGACCGGGCCAAAGGCGGTCGGTTGCTGACAGGACAGAATGGCCGGCAGGGGAGAATGATTGGGCACAGCTGATGTCGTATTGTGGTCCCGGCATATCAGGCAGGCTGCCTGGGGTCTGCAACAGGAAGGAAAAAGCCCAACACCAGTGGAGGAGGAAGCTCATGGAAGGAAAACAGTCAGTCGGCCGTATGGTGCCAAAGAGGAGAGGCTTGGGCCTCGTCAGCTTGTTTGCTGTTTGCTGAAGGCGGAGGAACTGAGCGCGCTCCGGCCATTGTAGGGCCTGAGACATGTCTGGAAAGTCGGGGCATCTGAGACACTGTGTAACTGCGTGCTCTCATTCGCAGCTAAAATCCTTCCTCGTTCTCTAGTCTAGATACTGTGGGCCGTACCTAGGTTGGACCAGGAAAGCATTGTGAGGGTTGTTCGTCAGTTATCTGATGCTAGACTAGTGCCCTCTGAAGCCGGGATCTAATCCGTTCACTGCCCCGGTCCGAACTGCTCTGTCCCCTGCGGCCTGTCATCTTATCGATAAGATACGTTGCAACCGTCCCTTCAACCTTATTTCGACCCAGCTTCCTCAATCACCGTCAACCACCAGACGACTAAGCCTGACTGTTCTCGCCCCTTGGCCAGCCACAGCACCCTCAACAGCAACCACCGACCCTTCTACATATCTGTAGCTCGCCCCACCGATCGAGCGCCCACCTCGCCAGATATTTCTTGCTTCTTGTTCCCTCTACCCCTGGTCTTGTGAACCATTTCCAGAATCAGCGAACTGCACGGTTTCAGCGCAACCATGGATGACTTTGACATCGAGATGGGCGACGCCATCGATGTGCCAATGGAAGAGCAAGGAGTTGCGGACATATTAGTCGGCGACGATCAACAGGTTCGTCACATGTACAAGATCAAGCGAGCGAGTTGGTCCCAGTCTCACCAGAAAACTTCTAGGAGGACGGAGAGGTTGAAGAGCCTGTCAGCAACGAGCCGGTGGGCGACGATGCACCTACCGTGATACCAAACAAAGTCCACGTACGGGGCCTCGAAGTACTGGACGAAACACAACTCAAGCAGTATGTCTCCACACACGTCGGAGGAAAGGGCGCAGACCGCATCGAGTGGGTAGACGACTCCTCTGCCAACCTAGTCTTCAACTCCGAATCCGCCGCGCAGGACGCTCTCAAGATACTAGCGGCTGTAGAGATTTTGGACGCGACCCAGCTCCCGCCCCTCGAGGTCCTGCCCGCCAAGCCCTTTCCCGAGAGGCCAGAGGTCGCGCTGCAGGTGCGGTTTGCGCTGGAGTCCGATAGAAAAGTCAAGGGGGCGGCGCAGAGAAGCAGGTTCTATCTTTTCCATCCAGAGTGGGACCCTGAGACTGAGGAGGGGAAGCGCCGACGCGAGGGCCGGGACAGGAGATATCGTGATCGAGAGGACCGGAGAGGATACCAACGAGGTGGGAGAGGCAGGTACGACGACCGTAACGAGGAGGAGCCTGAGCCATTTGATGTCAACCTCTATGATGATGACACGGGTGCGCGCGCTCGACGCGCGACGCCAACAGGACGACGACGACGTGATTCGCGCTCACCGTCGGACGACGCAGACTCGGACCGACACAGACCGCTCAACGCCGGTAAAGAGCTGTTCCCCAACAACAGACCTCTGAACACCGGTAAAGAGCTCTTCCCCAACAAGAAGCCAAGAGATTCGCTCCGTTCAGAGCGGGGAGCACACTCTCGTGACCGGTCTCGGTCTCCGGCTCGGGCTGAGCGGGACGCAATGATGGATGATCTTGCGAAGGACAGGGAAGTGCAGCGCAATCGTGAGAAGGCGCGGTCCCTCAAGGAGCGTATTTCTAAGCCCAGGCCGAGCGGCAGCACCAGAGAATTGTTTCCCAGTAAGACATCGGGTGGCAGCAAGGCACAGATGGACCAGGAAGATATGCTAGCCGGTATGCTACGACTTTCCTACGACGGCAACGCCGACTTCCCCTCTTCTTTCTCTGCGTTCCATTCTCGGCAGACACCAAGCCAAAACAGCATGATGGTAACACTCAAATTTGCAGATCGCAAGACAGACCCTAGTAATGGCATCTCAATCAAGGGCCTAGCACGGCAGGCCACCTCACAGCAAGGAATCTCAATCAAGGGCAGTGCGAACAAGAAGGAACTATTCCCAGACAAACTCGGCGGAAACCTGAACTCTGGAAAGGAGCTCTTTGCTGACAAGCTTGAGGGAAGGGGTCGCAGGCGTCAAAAAGCGGAGGACCTATACTTCTGAACACAGAAGTGGCCAACACATCCACGAGACGAAATTAATACCTTTTCGGACCTCTGGATGTTGATCTCGGGTTAGAACGACGCTTTGAGCGTCGTTTGTCATCACGTAATGCAAGGAAGGGGGCGTGGGCTTAATTAAACAAGTCTGTGCCTCGGATGCGACGCAATACAGTCGGCGATCCGCATCCTATGAGACTTGAGATAGTAGGCCACACCCAACGAGCCGAATTGAGGCTCGCAAACTTGCTACTTCTGGGCGGAACACCCATATGGGCAACTCAGACGGGTTGAGTTGCCTGGGCACAGTTGAGCATTGGTGAGTAGGGGCCTCCGCCCCTCACACATTGGCTTTGTTGACCATGATTGCTGACGACCTCAAAGAAGATTGCACTCTTGACAATCCGCAAGACTGGGTACTACCACACCGGCCGTCGATGCGAAGGGTACCACAGTGGACGAGGCGGGGGCAATGACAGTAATCACACTGGTCACAATAGCAATGGTGCATGTCGGGGAGCCAGTGGCTTTTGCCCTTGATGGATTCAATACCAACGATGATGATTGTGGACCATGCTCCGCCTATTAAACATGCGTGCCATCCTAGTGAGGAGTAGTCATGGTGGATTGATCCGTGAAGACGCGTGAGTACACCGGCTACATTCGTGCTTCGATCGTGACTCCCCAAGACTTTGCTGCAATCCAAGAACTGCATGTTGACGTACACAAACCTGCAGAGTGTGCCGTGGATCCCTAGAGAGAGCCTCGTCTCCGGTACGCCAATCGGCTGTCTAAGATGCAAGAAGGGGGAAGGCACTGGGCGCGAGCGCAGTTGCCAGGTGAGCAAAGACTGGCACCACTCAGACGACAACGATCTTGCATCCAAGGAGCAAAACCTCCGAGGCCAGCAGCCTCGTCTAGTTTTGTGACGGCAGCAAGGTTGAGACTGGCTGTTTGCACAATGTCCATTGATGCTATTGTTGTGGTTAATTTTTGCAGTCCTGGCACCAAATTGTTACATCTGCCCTTGCACTCCCCCTTCCACCGCAAACACGCTCAATCGTTACCGAGTCCAATAGCCCCATTGTCTCGTGGTGACTCGTCTTGTCCCTCCAAATTCACTACTTCCTCCGATTCATCGTCACTTATGTTGTCCAACCTTCGAGGTCCAAATCATTTTGAACCGAGTCCTGACTTACCCTTCCCATTCTCGTCCTGACTGTCTTGACAAGCTTCGCACTCAAACCATTTCCTGATCAAAACTACAGCTTGGTCTCGATTTCACATTCATCTATCTCCACTCCAGGTATTGCATTCCCTGTGCGTCTGCAGCGTCTCCTGGGCAGTTGAGGTTTGGCGACGTGATCAAGGCAACGTCCTCCTTGAAGTTCGATCTTTCAAGTCTCACCGCTGCGCCCCTTTCGCGACACTCATTCCCAACGCAACTTTTGACTTCGCCCAGGCTTCCGCGACATCGTCACAGTCGAGCAGATACCTTGGGTTCATGTTGTTGTGAGTGTCGAACGGCTCAATTCCCTGACCACCTTCAATCGAGCCCTGCCTGAGGACAGCAAAACCCTTCGTGTCGACCTGCGTTTTTCTTTCGCAGCTCTCAGCATTTCCTTACCCCTCTCATGATCACCCAAGTCGTCTTGCGACGTCTGAGGCACAAATAGTTTGCTCGTTTGCCGTTCCTTGGAACTACATCAACGACGGGCAAGTCTCTCTCCGAAAAGCAATCCGCCATGGCTGATCGTGGCTGGTTTGGTCGCGGCCGTTCCGCGCATACTGTGCAACAGCCAGCGCAGGAGTCCAACATGACACCAGACTCTCAGAGCGAGGCTGGAGATCAGGTACAACATGCATCGCTGCATCGTTCCTTGACGCAGCTCCCGCTCCACCACAATAAGCCACCAAAGCTGGCCAAAATCTCGAGCTACATCGGCTTGGGCGCTGTCGCGAGAGCTCAATCTCCAACCATCGCGATATACCCTGAACTCGTCATGGAGCGCAGCGATTCGACAAAGTTTGGCGCGGCCGGTCACCACGTAACCGCTGTCGACGGCGGAGGACCTATTGGCGATTGGCGACCAGCAAGCAAGAAGGAGTTCCCCTTCTACAACGAAGCTGAGAGCACTTGGCACAACCCGAGTCTTGAGCAGATGATGGAGACGGTGTCATGCACGATGATGAAGAATGGAATATCTGCACCCGTTCCACGCCACCTCAATGGCTGGATCGCCGGCATCATCGAGGAAGTCTCCCATCAAACCAGGGAGCTCAATGGTCTCCGTTCCCAGGTTGCAGAGCTGAAGGCAACCCGGCAGGAAGAAGTCATCGAATTCACCAAAGTCACAGAAGAATGGGAACAACGCGAGATGAAGTTCAACGCCGAGATCAACCGTTTGGAGCACATAATCTCTGATACCCAGCAAGGCGCTGAGTCGGTCCTGTTGGCAAGGGCTGGAAGTGTCGTCAATCGCAACGATGGCAAAGCCTTCAGAGCCAAGTTGGACCGTTTGAGCAGAAGCGACGAGGGTAAGCCTTCTTGTGCTCTTCTTTGGCCGCCACAAGGGGCAGATTGCACTGACATAAGCCTTGCAGAAGAAGGGCATGCCCTTGCAGAAGAGGGCCACCCAGCGGATAGGCACCACGATTACCTCGTTGAACAGGACAAACGCGATGCTATCGCCCTATCTCCTGGAGATGTCGGCTTGACCATTAACACGACTCCGTACAAAGTTCTTGGTGGGTTCGATTCATACAGACCACCCTAACACGATCGGCGAAAGTACCTAACTAACAATATCCCCCATTCTCAGGATCCACGCCTAGGCTCGACTGTATCAACGATAGCAATCAGCTCCATGACCCAACGTCCAGTCGCTACCGCAAGCAAGGTCAAGACATCGGTGCGAAGTTGGCCGCCGCACGGATCTCGCTTCAGGCGACTGGAAAGCCACCGGCTCCCATCGCCCAACACTCGAACGACTCTTCATCGCAATCGTCCAGTGGAAACGCCAGCTGCAGCTCGTCGCTCATCGCACAGGGTCTCGCCGAGATAGCACAGGCCAAGGTCACACCGCACACGAGCCCTACCAAGGACGAGAATCTCTGTGGGCGACCAGCCGACGAGCCAAAGAAGGGCCGTGACGTCTTGGAAACGCTTCGACAGCTTGCGGCGCAGAACGGTGGCCTGCCAGACGACGCTATTGATGATGAGAGTAGTTGCACATCGTCAATTGCTGACCCTAGAGGCCATCGAGTGTTTTCATTCGCGGGTGGTGACGACAGAATCACATCGGAGGGCGAGACCACACATTCAATCGCCGGGGTTTCTACAAACGTTGACTCGAGTTCCCGAAGACCCCAACAACGGTCAGCGGTGCAAGAGAAGCCACTTGATTCTCAGCTTGATGGCGCATCCCGACTCTCCAAGGGAAATTTCTCAAATACTTCGAGATTTCAGAAGTCGGGCTCATCTTCTTCGAGTGATACATCACAGCGCCGCAGTCACGCGTCCATGCTGAGATCGATGGGGTACAATCATGCCACAGAAGCCAAGAAGAAGCAAGACGCCGCTAATGAGATCAAGAAGCTGGAGGCAGCCGCTGTCCCTTCGCCAATGATAATCGCAATGGCTAGAGAGAGGAGCGTGCCCAGTCCCTCGAAGAAGGTACAAGAGGGTCAAGTACCGCACGAGAATCGCCGCCGGCAACTTCTGAGCCTCAACTATTTCCGGGGTCGCGCATTCGTTAGCGATGAAGAGCTCACCTTGGCCCCCAGATGCACTGAAGCTTATGATCAGATCCAATCGCAAGCTCAGGCCCTGGTCGAACCAACGACGCCAAGTGCTATCAAACCCCCGTCGAACGAGCTTGGATGCAACCAAGAAGCAGCAGTTGCGGCGGCGAGGGCATTGCGGAGGTCGATTTCTAGACAGAAGAGCCAGATTGAGTCGGAGGCTCGAGCCGCCTAGGCTCGGCCGTCTCTGACTAAATCGAGTCAAATGAGCAGTGAATGCTCCCAAACCTACTAGACAGGACATCTAAGTGGGAGCTTGGGAATCCTAGGCGAGCATTCGTTGTTTTGGCTCGCATTGCTCCACGCCAGTAGAGCTCTAGGAAGTGTCGTCGATACGCCTGGACCGACTATCAACACGAGCGAGTCACCTCGTCTTTCGGACCGACTTCCGCGTACGATGATACTTGGGCCAGAACAGGGCGAAGCAAATGATAGGATGTAGGTAGGCTTGGTGAAGGCCACGATCAGTGTTTGTTTGTCGGATTTGCTTGGTGGATTGGTACCCTGATGGCTCAATGTCGTCAGTATAAGGCCACCACAGACGAGCTTAGTTACGCCAAAGGAAGCGCGGCCCTGGGCTTGCGGGCGACTACCATGGCACTCGTTGGGGCCAAGGGACGCGAGCGGCGCGTGACAGCTCGGCCCGAGCGCGTGGTATTGACAATTTTGGCAGGCTTGACAGCGCACTAGACGCTCTAATAAACAATGCCTGATATGTGGTATATCCTTGACTGTTCCTGTGTATTTGTTAGTACGCGCGATTCGTACTGTGCGAGTGAGATTCGACAGCAACGGCCACCTTTGCCTGAAAGGGTTACCTGCCACTTTCAGCAGCAGGCCGTTCCAAGATGGGGGAGTGTATGGTACCACCGTTGTGACTACAAATAGGTGAAAGGTGACGAGGTTCTTGTTCCTCAAGTGAAGCTGATACATGGCCTTTTGGACAACGAATGGCCGCTTTCCGATGATACGACTTCATGAATGTCACAACATGTATATCGGCTTCACGTGTCAAGTTCTAGTGCACATGTTCACCACTGTAACCTGAAGATCTCGATCGCTGCACCTCTTTCGGAGCTTCTCCTCAGCATGGCCTTCCTCGAGGGCTGATTCCCCGTGACTAACACGCCCAACAACTCTCTCACCCGCGAGGGACCGTCCTCTTCATAGTGCGGTGTAGTGTTGGAAGAAACACCCGGGCGTGGGCGGAGTGTTTACAAGAGAACCTTCTTTAGCAATCTAGCTTGGGAGTCTTCTCTGTCACTCTCAATACGATCGGAGCCAGACCCGCCTTTCCCCTCAACGACAACTTGACTTCAATAGCCTGGATTCTCAAGCTGCGATCTCTTGACATATGTACTCGGGAGATCTTGCCAGTTAGGACCTTTGTAGCCGACATATTGCTCGGCTCGAATGGTAGTCATCGCCATCTCCTTGTCTAGGCACAAGAGTGGCACCAGTCAGAACTGCAGCTGTCACTCTGCCTAGATAATGCAACACACTGCGCTCCAGGGAGGGAGGGGGTGTATCCATTTTCTGGGGAAGTGTAGCAGGCCATTCTAAGAGTAGTAGACGTTGTCCAACCCCCTCCAGCTCGTGCTTGATCGAGCCGGACTTGTTCGAATACACTGTGGGTTCTGACAGAGCGGTTAGCTTAGCACTGAACAGTTGAGCTGGGGTAGTCTACAGTTGCACATCCTGACTCACAGCTCTAGCACACGACTCCGCCTTCCCCCGGCACGTTCAAGTCGTCGAAGCCCGTCTCGAGCCCTGACGGCTTTGCTCATTGTGGACAAGGAGACCGTTAGCTGTGTTGGTGCTGAGGAGGTGCGGTCGAGGCCCAATGGGAAGCAGCCTTGTCGTTGGAGGCCATCACGGTAGTCGAAATCAAAGATGTGTAGCTGACTCGTCGTCATTGTTCACGGATGCCCATGGGGGCCAATTGACAAGTCACGATCCTCACTGTGTGCCATTGGCTTCTTGTACTGGCGTACTCCTTGCATGTTGATCGAGATGTTGAGTGGCGCAGCCCGTCTGGTACAGGACGTTTCCCGTCAACGGAAGATCATGCAGCTTGCTCTGGCTCGAACCTGCCTAGACGACAGTTGAATTCGGGGGCCCGTGATGGAGCTGAGCTTCATGGGCAACATATGGGCATGTGATAACGAGGAGATATTGCCTTGCCAGCTGTCAGCCTCGTTACTACTCGGTCTGTGGAGGGCAGTGGGCACAGTGTCCATGGAGGAGCTCAACCTTTCGCCGAGCATACCATTCGCCACCTACCGGACCGTTTCTCTCTACCTCACTCCATTTCCATACATTCTGAATCTCAGCATCCGCAGCAACTAGGATTTCACTGGGTCATGTGCGGTCCAAGGACAACGAGGAACTTGAGGAGACTGCAACACTGACTGATTACATTACTACAGTGGACGTGCACGCCCTCCCAGCATTCTACCGAGCTACCAGAGCACTACGACAGTTTTGTTCCGCCCGCTAAGAGCTCAGACAAAACAGCAAACGACCTGCCAATCTGTCGATCCTTAGGACACCGTGCGAGGCTGCAGCGGTCCTGCAGAGGGGATGTGCTTCAGATGCCTACGCTGTGGCGCCCGTCCCGTTTCGTTTCTGCGGATGTCCGTGAAACCCGTTTGCATGAGCTTTACTTGATTCTGTCGCCGGGGAGAGCACTAATCGAAGCTGACAGGCAAGGACGACGTTTCTCTGCCGACGCCTCCAGGAACAAGGCGGACGTTTGAGGACTGACTCTGTCCTCAACCGGTGGATCTGGGTGGCTGTGAAATAGCGTGCGTGCAGAGGAAGATGTCCAGGAGGGATACAAACAGAACGGGAAAGCCTTTGACCATGAAATCTCTCAGATTAAGATGGCTGTCGACAAATGCGGTGGAATTTCCTGTGCGTGCCCACGTTCCCCCCAAGCTTGCCCACCTGGAATGACAGGCAGGGCTTCTTTGTTGCTGCTCGGGGAAGCAAGACAGGGGTGGGGGGCTGCACTTAGAAATGTGAGGCAGTCGGGGGACAAGCTGATTGCCCATTTAGGCAATACCACTCGCTGGTTGCGCACCGTCCGCGAGCCTGAGCGTACGTAACGCACCGTTTCCGTCCAGGTCGACTTTGCAAGACGGAACTGATTGTTTCGGCCGCCCAGGCCTCCCATGCCGTCTCAGGGCTGTGGGAATTTTTTTTTTTTTTTTTTGGATCTTTTTCATTTTGCAACAGCAATTGGGATGACATCACTCGTCCGAAGAGTAGCGATTGACACTGGGACGTCGCACCCAGATAGAGTTCTGATGCTGTTGTCGGGAATGGCTCGCAGCCGTTGGGGGAGGTAGACTATCTACCGCACATGCTGGGTGGCACCCGAGTGGGCAGGAGTGGGTACGGTTGGTGGGCATTCCTGCTGAATTGCGGGGCCCAGGGCAGCATCCGATGCCTTTAGGAGTCGAGGTCGCGAGCCTGCAGATGGCGGAGCAGCCAATCATCTGACACGAATCAGCCCTTGACCTTCCTAGCATGGTAATTCTCTGTCCGCTTTAAGGTTTCATTTGCGGCCAGGGCAGAACAGCCCAGATCGATCCTCACAACTGAGCCGAACATGGGTTGTTTTGGGTCCGAAGTCCCCTGCCGCTGCCGGATGACAGGTCGGAACAACCGCCGCTCAAACACGCCGGACAGGGAACAGGTGTTCGGTGGCTCAGTCGTTGGCAGCGAGTGACATTATGGGAGTTGAAACTTTTGGGACGGGAGTTGTGTCGTCGTAACCGACCGAGTGCAACCTTGGGGGGAACTGAGGGTCATTGCGCGCGCCCGCGTGGTCGCAAAAACCCGCATCCAGCATGCAGTACGTCCCAGCACAACACAGCACAACACAGCACAGAAGGAAGAAGCGCAACACGATCTGCCCACTCTTAGACTCCGCACATACATCTGCTAGCCGGGACGCGCTGGCTGCGTAGATATCCTTTTGCATCTCAAGGGTTGTGGCCTGTCCCCGAACTTGGCATCGCGGTGAGGTGTGGGCTGCCCCGAAACCGCCGCTGTTCTGCTTTGCGCGTCTCCGCCCATGACAGATCCTCGCACGCCTTGACTCTCTCAACGGCTGTCACGAGGAGACAACTGACATTCATGGGTGCCGTCTCTGATTTGCCTTTTCTCCGCGAGTCTATTCACAGCCTTGCAGCGCGTCGTGCTCCTGTTTCAGACAACTGAACCTTCTCCCACCCCCCCCCCTCTCGACGCAATAGCGGAAGAGCTCTTAGCCTGCTTGATATCTATCCCAGAACCTGGGAGGACGGAAACATGACCTAAAGAGGGGGGAGTTTGCTGCTTCAGGTCAACGTCAGGTTTGCGCCTGCAGATTAGCATGCATTCTTTGTCTTCCCCGGGTGATCGGCATGCTGGGCCCTCTGAGCGGAAACGGCCGCTAACATATCTTTGTTGAGGTCGATTCCCGAGCCAGGGTTGCAGTTGATAACACCACGTTCTGTGATAGTTGGGCAGAGTTGATGGGCGTGGTCGAGCAGTGGCCGCGTTGTCCAAGACGATGGATTGGTCGACGCATCGAGGGCCAAGAAGGCAGTGGACTTTGCTTGCAATGCAGGTTTGCCCTGGAGCGTCCAGAGCGGCAGGACTGTGTCACATTCCCACAAACTTCAGAGCGAGCGGGCGATCTTACATTAGTCGAGGTCTCTCGCAGGGCTGCTCCTCATTTCCTCCGGGCGAGTCCGCGGGCGTGGCCGTTGCCGTTTGCTTTTGCCTCCTCGAACAAGCAAATGCCTGGATGATGACAATAATAACGATGACGATGGGGGGCACGGTGATGGATTCCCAGAAGGAAACTAGAACGCGAGATGCTCCAGTTTCAGGGCTTGCGGCGGCGTGCTTCTTCTTCTAGGTAGGTGGGGCGCGCAGTCGACGCATGTCGTTAGGGCTGTTTCGACCGGCCAGGAAGTGAGGCCGGGGGAGTTGGAGGTCCCAGCGAGATAGACGGAGGCGTGGTATGGAGGTGCACAGCAGGGCGGCGATGCTCCCTTGCGCGCGCGTGCAGCCGGTCAACGGGCCTCAGGTACCGACGAGGCGGGGCACGGACTGTGCAGTGCATTGCTGTGCATCGCTGTAATTAGGCATTGCTGCTTCGATGCTCGGCAGGGTAACACAGAACGGCGACTGTCTTGGATTATAGATTGAGGTTGTACACCGAAGTGTCCACTTTGTGCTGTAGTGTCACGCGAGCGACTTGAGCAAAACCTTCGAGAAACAGGGAGAGCGAGATGTGGAGAGAGGCCCAGGTCCTCAGTGCCCTCGTGAACTGAGGACAACCGAGATGGCGAGGATGGGCACGTCAAGCGGCTACCGTACCCCCCATGCCACCCGATTTCTACCATACGACGGTTGCAAAGGCAGTACACGGGCCACTCATTGCCAACCCGTGTCAGGAAGTGGTCCTCGTTGATTCTGAGGAGAGATGATTCTGGCCTGGCCTGGCCGGGCCCACCAACCCACCAGCCCACCAGTCCGCCCACACACTGCCCTAGACAGAGGATCTGTCGAACCTACTGTGTGAGACCTCGGAAGCTTTGCAATCTCCATCCTGACCTCTTGGATAGTAGCCTGTCGCCGCCAAGAGGTCGAGGCCCAGCCCACCCTCACGACGGCTCCCTCCGAGAAGGCGAGAAGCTCAGTGAGGAGGGAATCAAGAACGCGAACCCTTGCTCTGTGCAGACCGACCTTCGGCCGTCGGGTTTTGGAGCATAATGCCTGCGACGCGGCCGTCATTGGCTTGCCCAATTCCCAGCTATGCGGCTCAGACTTTGGGACTACGGTAGGTCGCTCCTCGACGTCATGCAGACGAGAGCAAGCCAGCCACGGCCTGAGGCAGACGCTCTTGGGAAGCTTTACTGAGCACAATTTCGCACCGGCCTCCAGCGTCCAGTTATGTGACACAGATACAGAAGAAGAAAAAAGAAAGAAAGAGGATTACGCGGGTTAACAGGCCATTGCAGTCTGTCTTCCTGGCCGTAACCAGGGAATGACGAGAAGGGTGCTTGTTGAACCCGCTTGCCCGGCTCGCCCGGTAACCAAGCCAAGTCAATTTGTGTGGCATTGTTGCCATCGTCAAGCAGCTTGTCTCAGATTCGTCCAAGCCCCGTCAGCCACCTGATCTGTGCTCAGCTCTCCTGCGCTGCTGTTCCAGGCGATCGCAAAGGGAATTGGACCACGTTCGGCTGCTGCAGCCGAATCGAGATAACATCTGACGATTGGTTCGAATCTCGGCTTGTCGCGCTGCAGTCTGAAGAGGGCCCCTACAATGCGAGCTTGGTTGTTATGGGGCGAGCAAGCCAGATCAGCCAAAAGTTCCATTTCGAGTATTATTGCAGCCAGGATGGGATGACCACCTATTTGGCTCCAAGTTCGGCCCAGAGACCAGAGCGATCCCACTCTGCAGACAGCTTTGGACTGAAGCATCCGCTGATCGGCCGGAGACATCAGTTGCCGCCCGCTATGGTCCAGCACAGCGTAACATCGCGAGGTTGCAATATCCAGCCCTGATCCGGGACACCAGTGAGTGGGCGAAGCAGTCTAGTCTAGTACACTATACGTAGCTTTTGCTTCGCTGTGCACTGCACTGGCGTTGCCTGGTTGCTTTGTTACGAAGGGGAGGGTGGGTTGAGTGCTGGTGGTGGTGATGGTGGTGCTGGTGCTGGTGGTGGTTGTGCTGTCCCTGGCCCCTTTGTCAACGGCGATCGGGCGGTTGCGAGATTGGCGATGGTGGGGTGTGATGGTGTGATGGTGCAAGGCTGCCGTATTTCGTGCACAAGCCCTGCAGCTGGCGTGTGATCATCTATCTACCGTACAGTACAGATCCGGTACAGTACATTACATGTACGTGTCCGGCCACGAGCAACACACCTAATCTCACAATGACGAGGGAGGCAGCGAAGGAGAGAGATAGGGTGAGAGATCGGGGGCGCTGATCTTCAACCGAGGGTCCAGGTGGAAGGCAGGGGTCCGCTCTGTTCAAAGCTGCCAGCACGGTCACATTATTACCGAGGCCGGAACCACGGTACCCTGCTCCTGCTCCTGCTCCTGCTCCTGCTCCAAGGCCCTCCCCTGGCCACCACCCACCCTGGCTCCCAGGCCGAAGCCAGATTCTCAAATACCTATCCGAAGGGTTACATCGCTGTGGGTAGCGGCGATCATAGCGACGACGTCCATCCCAACTGTACGGCTCGAGCTCAGCTCTGCGTTTGACGTTCAAGGATGTCAGATCGACATGACCAACAACACGATATGGTACAACACAGGACGACGACAACGAGCGCTCTGGAAGGGTCTGCTTCGAGATGGACCTTGACGACGACGACGACGACAACGACGACGACGACTTTGCCTCGGGTGACGAGGCCCTAATGTGGCCTTTTACTTTTCTCACCCTCAGACCGGCGCCCCTTGACTCCCACTTTACATGAACGCTGGTGACGAATCCGCGTGCATGGCTCGAGTTGGGATGACCCTGATGCTTGCCCCAAAGCAGATGGACTGGCACTGCGAGCTATGTTCACGCTTAGACTATCGCATCTGGCGCCTCTTGCTCAACAGTCTCAACGGCCATGGCGGCAACCCGGCCGACAGACAAAGGAATAACGGCTTTGCGAGCGGGAGTGGCTGGGGCCGGCCGCCTGCCCTCACGATGAAGCTCCCTGCCGCCTCACGATCAATGGGATGGTAAACTTGGTCTTCAAATAACCAGGCGCCATCCGCGGCCGTGTCGAGCCTTTGTTTGAATGACAGCTGCAACGAGAAACAGCCTAGACCAATCCCGGAAGGAGTGAGCAAGAATAGTGACAGCATCTGTCTCACATCATGCAATCGCACTGATGTTAGGGGCTATCGATCGTGTTCTGACGCCCCGGGCTCCCGGCCGGCCCTCTGCTGTCTTCACCTCGGGCCTAGCTCCTCTTCAACGCTTTTTCCAGCCCGTCGAAAAGAGCTAGGCTGGCCCTCCCGCGGAGGCGCTTGGGAGGTCCAAAGAGGAAATCGATGGGATGATCCTGATGAGGACAAACAAGGAGGCAGAACACTAGAGAGCGCCACGGCGCGCCTCTCCCTTACGCAGCCGTGCCAATGAGCTCGCCCAGACCTTGGAACTGCTCAGCCGTTCGAAACAATCGGCGTGCCCTGTGTGTATTTGGGTAAGTCGCCATATCAACCGTGTAGGTTTGACAGGGAAGAGGGATGGAGGGAAATAGGTCAAAAACATGTAAATGACTTGTCCGACAGCGTCCATCAGCACGCGATGATCAGTCTGATATGATCCTGCTGATGAAAGCCGGCAGCGTGATATGATGCAATTGGCGCTGAGCCTCGCTGGGAGGACAATGGGGCCGGCCCGATAAAGGTCTCGGAAACGACTTACACGCATATCGCAGCTGGGCCCATAGTCGCACAACTCTAACCCGATCGAAGAAGAGAAATTGACAAATCGTCTGAATCAGTCCCTGAACACACTCGCAAGAAACGGCGCGTATTCCGCACAGGTCCGAAATTCTCATGTCTCCCCCACCTCCTTCCACCGGAAAGAGAATACCTCCCAGCCGTTGTGCGACCGCAATCTGAGACACGATGACCGAGACATGCAGGCATCATAAACACTGCGAACCCGTCGCTCGCAAATGTGTGGGCAGGAAGAAGCAACGGAATAGAAGATCTCGCGTAGCACAGCTCAGATCGAAAGCAGAATAGAAGCTTCCGCCCCCGCTCTCTCCTTCTCCCTCTCTCGCCCTCTCTCAAGCATTACCATGAAGGGACTGCCTTCAGTTACACAGCATGGCTCGCCCTGTGCGTCTGCTACTTAATTTATCACAGAGCCATTTCACACCCTGAGAGACAGGACGGTGCATGCCGAGGAGAAAGATGCTGCGAATTTTTTTAATTTTCTTTTTTTGTCCTTTTCCTTTTTTTCCTTTTCGTGTTTCATACAGTAATAACCCGGCAGGTTGGGATCGGGGGGAGAACTGGGGGCACGAGGGCATGGGGGGACATGGGGGCCATGCCGGGAGCAGCGATCTGCCAGGCTTGAATATGATGTGACCGATCCGTCCTGGCCCCTGCTCTCTTGGACCCCCACCTCCCTTGCGGACGAACTTGGGACGCACTCCCATCCATCCATCACCTTGCTCGTGGTTTTGAGAGAACGAGGAAGAAAGAAAATCTTGCCGGGAACGAGGGTCGAGTGCCGAACCATAACACAGCATTGGCGATTTCGCCTCCCTCCTCCCTCCTCCCTCTCTCTATTCCTGACTGACAGGGCAGCTCGTATCATGAAGCTCGGGAGGGGGCCACACTATGTCTCTAGCCTCACTCAGGTCCAAGTCGTCCGAGCTTTTTTTGCGGGGTGCAAAACACCCTCCCTGTTCCCAGCATGGTTGTGGCTTGAGTCTTGTTCATTCCCGGAGGCGGAATTGGGAGATTCCCAGTGGTTCCCAGAATTCCATCTCAACGGGCGTCTCTCCGCCATTCTTTGCGGGTGAGCGAGCCGCGAGACATTAGAGAGGCATGTAAAGAGTCACATTATCATAATCGTGAGATGAGGGGCTTGCGCCATGGTTTTCGACTATTAGAGATTGTATCATTGATAGATTAACCAAGTACTAGTACCTATCGTAGGCGTCTCCTAGGACACAAATACGTCCTCGCAATTCTCTGCCCAAAAATCACGAGGCGTTCACATTCCAATGTAACCATTCCGGCCAGGTGGGTATCATGAAGGCCATTTCCCCATCTCCATCTCCCGGCATGATTTGAAACCTCACGTCTTGTGTGTACAGCCCGAAAAAGGGTGCTCCAAGTTGCCTGTAGCCGCCCACCTTTTCCAAACCGTAAACTCCTGCGCTATGCAGTATAAATCACCCGTATTAGGACTCCTCGCGATGCCCTCTAAGGCTTTGATCGCCATGGAAGGGGCCCGTTCGCGGTAACGCCGAATATCAATACAAAAATAAAGAAGTGATTGGGAAAACACTGTTGAGAAACCAGGGGCCAAAGTGTCAAGTCTTTTGCGAGCCTAATGAGCACAGACGTGCTCGACTGATATCGGTCTCGTAGGACGGCAAGAAATCGTGATCTTGAAAGTCTTAAGGACTTAGCCAATCAGAGAGGAAATGGACATCCGGGCGTCTGAGCCCGCCCTGGATGTGGCGGGGCGCGCTTGCTCAGCATTCCGTGGCCTTGAGGGCAGCTCATACTGATTCTGGATGAATCCAGAAGTGACAGCAGTTTGGGAATACGCAGGGGCGTGCTGCCTCTGCAAACCGCGCTGAGCCGCATCACCGTAGGCCGGCGTGGAGAAGTCGTGGTGGGTTGGCAGCGCAGTGGGGCTGTGAGGAAATGCCATGAAGGAGCCATAAGAAGACGCTGAGTTGGTTCGCCTGTGTTCTGTGGCCTCGAGGATGTCTCGTGGTGACGGCATCTTTGGGGTCTCGACAGACCGGTGGAGCGGAGGGAGTGCGAACTGGCCTGGAGGATATGGCATCTCGGCCATGGCACGGGGTGACTCGGCTGGGGAGCCGTGGTCTGAGGCCAGCGAAGGAGGGTTGGTAATGACGGACGCATTGCTAGCACGTCGCGATGGGTATTGGTAAGGGGCATAAAGTGGCACGGAGGAGTAATATGAACCAGGTGCTTGGTGCCGGCCGTAGTCATGGCCAACGGGAGCGTAGGTTGGTGACGACATTGAGGAGCTTCTGCAGTTGTGGTGGGAAGAGGACGAGTTGTTTCGGGACATGGGCACCGAGGACGCATGACGGTCGACCATGGATGCGCGATGGCGCTGGCGATGCTCGTGGCGATGCTCGTGGCGATGCTCGTGGCGCTTATGCCGCACTCCGCGCTCTGTCTTCTTGTGCTCTTGGTAGTAGTAGTTCTTGACCATGTTCTCGGGACGATTCATGATGCGACCGAGCGGGGCCCAGTGCTTGCCATTATCCGCAACCCATCGCAAGAGGAAAGCGCCCTCATTTTCCGTGATCTTCTCCCTGTTCATGCCAGGCTTGAGATGGTTGTCCCAGCGCTCGCGGCACTGCTTTGCGTCTCTGGAGCCGTGCTCGCGGGCGATCTCGACCCAGTGGACCTGGGCCTTGTTGTTATGTTGGTTGACCAGGATTTCAAGTCTCTCGTTCTCGTGGGTGGTCCAAGGCCCGCCGTTCTTGCGTGGGCGGCCAGGGCCTTGATTCATTGTGCCGAAGCTTGCCATAACGGTAGCTATATGGGTGTGAAGTGTGGGTGGTGATGATGGTAAGAATACTAGCAGTGACACTGATACACACCAAGTGGTGTGAAAGACGTAGAGTAGGTGACAGTGGAGTTCAGTCGTTGGAGCGTTGTAGGCGTTGTATGTATTGGCAGCACCGTTCGCAAGACCAAAGACTGCGAGTGCAAGTGGTGTCCAACGTGTAAGGAGAAGTGCTGCAAAGTAAAGATTGTTGATGTTGGGTGATGGATGTTTCAAAAGTCAAGAGTGCGCAGACTCTCAGGATTATATGGAAAGGTCGAGTGTGGGCAGCGCAGGGAACGCTTCTGGCCATCCGAGCGGTAGCCAAATACTTAGACAGTAGTGAAGGTACTCTGCAGCAATGTACCTATGCCATGTAGCTCGAGGCTTGTGCCCTGGCCCACGGGTACATTTGGTACGTGGGTTCTTGTGGCTCTCGGACGGGGACGGCGTCAACACTAGGGGCACAAGAGACTCTGGACACTCTGCCCAGGTGGTGTTGGGAGGAGGGAAGACCCCACCACCCCCAGCTCAGGCGTCCGAGTACTTGTCGCGGAGGCCAAGTTTTGCTGGCAGCGCTGGGTACCCAGGAGGACGATGGACGAGAGCTCTCGGCAGGGAAGATCTCCTGCAGACGGCGGAACATGGTCAAGGTCAAGGTCCAGGGTCATGGATCTACAGTGCTGCATTACAGACGGGGGTCGCGGCAGCTCAGCAGGGACTGCCCCAGCCAGCCAGGCCTGTCACGTCGCCCGCTTGGAACTGGCAGCGGGCACATGAGGGAGGGTCTGGAGCGAATACTGCCGCAACAGGCTAGCGGGCCATCTCCGATCCGTACCTCTTTACCTCACTCACACACACTCTCACACACACACACTCTCTCTCTTCTCCCTCTCCACGTACCTCAACCCGACTATCTACCCAGAATATCTCTTTATATGGTGCCCGTTTGTTCGGCCATTCAGTCTGGCTTGACTCACCCTGGCGTAAGTCGAGATGGCGACGGAATGTGGTGTGTGGGTGAGTGCCATGAAGGAAGGCACTGGGTTCTGTAAGAGTTGCTGCGCTGCACCGTCCCAGACCCACCTTCCGTTCCGTCACAATCAACCTGAACGGCAGCGCTGTGGGTAACGGTGCACTTGTCGCTCAGAACGGAATGGTCTAGGCCCGAGGCTCCAGCTGAAGGCACTCCAAATAATGCGGCCAGTTGCCAATGAAAGTCTTTTGCTTCTGCCATTGGGCAGCGCCAAACAACCTTTGCGCCCATCAACCTGACCCTATTCAGCCATTCCAAATTTTGTGCGCCTGCTTCAGATCAACCCATGCCCCATGCCCCATGCCGCCATGCCCCAAGCCCCGTGGCCTCCCTGCCAACTGGGAAGGCGACAAGAGGACATCGTCATGATCCCAGCGCTGTGGAGGTGCGAAATCTCGGAAGCGCTTGCTCCCGACCACCTGGCCGTCCACTCCAGTCCACCAGAAGCCTCAGCTGGCCCTCCGCCGCCCGCAATCCCATCATCTCACGGAGTGGCCACCGAGACTGTGTCACCTCGCTACCTGCCCGCCATCGTCCAGCCTTTCCCGATACGGTCGCCATTGTCGAAGCACGTCAAATGAGGCGTCCACGACCTCACCTGTAAACCTCTGGTGTGGCTGCGAATGTCTTTCCAGGCCTCACGGCTCCCCGCTGCCCCAGCAGCCCCTCCCCCCCAGGCCAGGCACACGTCGCCCTGATGGCAGGTGTCCCCACTTTGCTGAGATTCAGATCTCGCAAAACCCGACAGGTTGGGCTCCGCAACGGTCGGTCGCGCCACGGACCTGCCGCGCCCCATCCCCATCCCCATCACAATCCCCATCATACGGAGAAACTAGCTGTCCTCAATGTTGCAATGGATCACGGTACTACTGAACGGCTGAGGGCCCCTGCCCTGTCGGGCCAATTTTCGTGTACCTCCCATTGAGTCCACCAGTCTTGGAAGGCCATACCAGGGGACCGACCAATTTTTTATTTTATTTTTCTGCCATCCGAGACATGGTCTCCCAAGGCAACCCTCAATTCCGATCTCAGGGAGAGAGGCGCACCTTTCCCCAGGACCCACATCTTCATCCCGGCTCCCTGGTGTAAAAACGTACCGACCGCGATAGCCTTGGCGCCAGATCGTATTTCTCGGTGATGGCTTCTAACGCATCAACTCCAGGAATATTTTTCTTTTCAGCTTCTCATGCCAGAGCTACCTGTGGCTCGGATCATCGATCCTGGCTCAGGTATTCGCCTATCTTCTGCTTACCTCCTGCCTATCTCTCGCGACTTGCGGACGTTCGCCGCATGCGGCATGAGCCCCTGCCGGACCGTAGCTGAGCTTCGGCATGAGCGAGAGGGCTCATCGCTTTTCCTGCACTCTTGAGAGGATTTTCAGGAGATCAGTTCAAGACACAGGCGAAAATTAATCTTTGCTTCTTCGACCAGCACGGGACGTAACCATAGATGGATGTCCACGAGGGCTCAGAAAGGGGGTGAAAGTGCTCGGCGATCTCTGTGGGTTGCGCCGTGCCCATGTGCTTTTAGCATCTCCCGTTGAGATGCGATATCTGACTCTTCCCAAGCTGTGATTTCTTTTCCTCTGCATGGCTGCTTCTCTCGATCGGGCTTCATACTGTCCTGCAGCAGGGTGAAAGGCATGTTCCTTGCATGAGCCATCAATCACCGTGCCCTCCCAACTGCTTCCTGCATCACATCACAGCTTTTGCTTTTCTGTCCCTTAGTGCCAGTCTCAAGGGAAGCCTCGCTACGGCCCAGCCAGACAATTGGTTGGCCGTGTAGATGAGTGAACAGCCACGGAATGGTGCGTAGAGACATGTGTGGGGGTTCGATGTCTTGCAGCGCTGGGCCATGACGGTACAGCGGTACAGCCATCAGTACGGAACGTCACACCTCTCAGAGGCGTGCGGAGGTCTGATCAATCGCCAGGTACAGGGATCGCCTAGCGAACCGGCTGCGCTGATCACCCTCGGGTGGCTGCTGACTCGACGACTCGGGACCCAAAGTGCTGGGTTTTGGTCTGTCATGGGCTGGAATTTGCGGTGTACAGCTCGCTGCCTGGTACCTATATCACAGCGTGATATACAGCCCTCCGCCTGCTAGTTCAAGCCTTACAGGGGACCCTCGATGTGCGCGTTGCCAGCAAGACTTTCCGCCCTTCGTCGCCTCTGACCCCGCCAATCCGGCCGAGATGCATGGGAAAGGTAGCCAGTGGGTTCGGTGGGTTCATCAGTGCGAGTCTTGAAAGGGCCAGACTCGCCGAGGATACTACGTTGTCAAGCAAATGATGTAGCGCCTAAGAAAAGAGCCAAGCCGCGACGACTTACAAGGCGGCCCGCTAATAAGCCCGTTGAGCAAGAGCGGCTCTATTTTCATCTGAATGCTGACCGTGCAGTTCGTCGGCAGGTGGTTACCGATCGGGCCTTGGAAACTAAGGGTCTCGTTAAAATGCAAGCACTATCATGAGGCTGCGAGATCAGCAAGGTGAGGCCAGGCATGACGTGACCGTCCATACGCGGTCGCAGGCGCAAAAGGAAGGGATTGATGTGGGCCCATAGCTGGGACGGACAAGTCTACTTCCCCCTTCCTACAAGGCGCGGAACCAAGCGATTGGGTCGACTTCGGTAGTGAGCCGTTGGTTCCCTCTCGGCCGCTCTCCCACTGGCGACCCATTCTGCTGGTTCGGATGCCAAGAAGTCCCGCCACGGTTGACCAACTTTTTAGCCCGGCGCGAAGGGCTGGATTCGACGTGCAAAAAGCTGGTAAGCACTTGACCTGCCCGCAACTGACAGCGCCCGCATATACGGTACTGTATATATCTGAGGCGCCCGGTTGCAAGTCAGAGCGGTAAGTGCATGCTTTTGGGCTGCAGTTAACCGGCTGCCTACTGTAACCATCAGCACCTTGCTGTGCCGCAAAGATGTCCCGAGTCAAGTACGGATCGCCAACGCGGTCCTGAGAGCGCAAAGCAGTCCGGCGATGTCACTCTGCATGGGAGATCAAACATTGCGCATCGATGCATCAACCAAGCCTAGCGGCAAATAAGTGCACAGAGTCGAGATGGGAGCTTGTTTCTCCTTGTTTCTCCCGCCTGCATTGCGCCAAGCAGGTGAGCTGGTACAGCTCCCAGCGCGCCTGTTACAGTGACTGGTGGACTGTGTGGGATTACTGGTAGGGCTATGCTGCGCAGAAGGTGCACTGCACCTCTGCTTCTCCCTTTCGAAGATCTCCGGCAGGGCTGTCAGTCACCAATCATATTGTCTGTCAAAGGCCATCAAGATCGATGAAACGCATCTGGACTGCTGTTAAATTTGCGGTGCGGATATCCCGGACAAAACATCATCATAATTGTTGGCCAGCAAGCAGTGACCAGAGCCCCTGCGGCTGCATCGAGGCACAGGGGTTTCATCCCATCCAGGTGACTAAAATCAACTGAGCTTGCGAGGAGAAGCAACCACCCGAATCTTGTTAACAGCTGTCGAGTAATGCTCCGAAAAAATCTGGACGAGATCCTCCGCACATCAGATTTCGGCATGACTTGTACAAGACCTATAGCCTCTGGGCAATATGGAAGCGCTAGGCCGAACAGCCACACGTGGACCCCATCTCTGGCACTGGCCAGAGCTTCAGCTTGTTCGTATCGTCAGGATGTCGGCGCTGGGCGGGCAGATCATCCGGCACTCAGACCAGGCGGTCGGCGGGCAGCACGGGATTGCTTGTCATTGGGAACGGACCGTCATGGCACTCGCTAATTCGTCACTCCCTCCAACTCCCGCAAGGATTGCACCCTGCCCTCAGCAAGACCGTTGATGGCGGAGGTGTTTCGAAGTCAGAAGAACGAAAAGCGTTTTTGTTCTGTCTTCCTGGTACCGAGGCCCCCCAGCCACCAGCATGCGGCTCTCAAACAAAGCTTTCTGAAAGGGAGTCTTGCGAGGACGGCCGTGGCCCCAGGTGACAAATGCAAGGTAGTTTGGGATGTTTCCATCCATCCATCCATCTATTCGGTGACTGCAGCCGCAGCAAGCTTAATGGGAGATTTAGGGTCTTTGCGATTCCTTCGCCATGCGGACTGACCCGCGCTGTGGATGCTTGCCATTTTTTCCTCACATCGAAATCCTATCGGGATTGGCAACACTGCCATAGTGGTACTGAGGTAGGTTCCAGCCCGAAATGCATCGGGATTCGGCCTCGCCAATCTGTGTGGGAAGCTCCACTGCTGCGCTGTGAGAGCTTTCCCCACGATGAACCCTGGACACTGACCCCTGCCATAATCTCCCCTGCAGCTGACAGTGGAGCTTGTACGTGGCTGTGATATACAAAACGACAAGGCGGAGGGTCTGTATGAAGACATCGACGGGTGTAAGTCTTCGATGCCCAGAGGTGCGGTCTAGAAGAAACAGAAGAAGCCCAAACCCAAATTTCCAAGGGCGAGGCTGACCACACAAACACAAACACACACACACACACACACACACACACACACACACACACACACACACACACACACAAAGCCGCAGCAAACGACTGAGGTTAATCAAATGTGTGATGGCCCGAGGCTCTACCCGACGACGAAGCCGGTCAACGTCCCTTAGTAAACCCTAGTATACCAGCGCTCCGGTACAGGGCGGCGCCGCTTGTCCTAGTCTTCTCGCCTGACGTTGCGGTCGGTGTCTCTAGCCTGTTTTATATTGAATGCCACTCCAGCTGACCCATTGATGGCGGAGAAATGGTCGATCCAATGACAAGCGTTAAACGGGATATTGACCAGAGCTCCCCGCGACGGCCGAGGGTCCCTGGACAAACGTACGGGATGCGGAGGGCGGCCCCGAGACGGAGGCAAAGCCAATGGGGCATCTATGAGCACGGTCTCAGGGCGAACGTTGCACGAAGGCAGACACAACTCGAGTCGTGAGCTCTGCTTCAGATCGAAGGAGGTTGGCCTTGTGCTACCTGACTTCATTGTGGCTGCAGTGTAGTCGGCGAGTCGGGGAGGTTGTGTACCCTCGGCACAGGGGGCATCTGTGCAGGCATGTCGCATCATGGCCGGGGCTTGCATGCCGCTGCGAAATGCATGCCGCTGCGAAATGCATGCCTCTGCGAAATGCATGCCTCTGCATTTCGCAGCGGCATGCAGACCAAGGCATCATCACCACAGCTTGGAAGTTGAGAACACCGTTGCGGCACACACGTACACAGAGGGCAACGGATCCACAAGTCTCCCTCACCGGCCTCTTCGCCCCTCCCTGGTGGCGTTACGAACGAGTACTGTATTTCAGCTGAGCGGAGCGACAGCCGGCCCGCGAGATGACTACAAGCGGGATAGCCCCAGTCTATCAATAGCCCTCACTGGTTAATACCCGCCTGTCACATCGGGGCGCACCTGGTGATTTTGCTAGACGAGCGCCTCGGCAAGTGCCACGCACCGGCTGTCGAAACCAACGACTTGCAGCCTCTTGCTGCAATCTCCCTGCTCGGGGTCTGCGGCGGCCATGCCAAGGCCAATCGCGGCAACGAGATTCCCTCTGTGCATGCCTGCTTGATCGACGGCCAGTAATACGGTAGGCCTACCGTAGTGATTGTTCTCATTTGCGTCGCACCCCACCAACAATCGTCATTCGGCATCGGTGGGACAATGAGTGATCCTTCGCCATGCGACGGGGGGATTCTGGAATTTCCTTGTCCCCACAGCGAGGGAGTGATAAGCTGTCACGGCCTTCGCGGGCGGAAGTCCTCAGCGCTTAAAAACGCTCTCGGAACCGAACAAAACTTTCATGACCGACAACTGCGCTAGGCATGGGTGTTTGGGCTGCACTCTACGTCTGTAGACATTAGACTACCCACACACACCTACGCGTGCGATCCACACTCAACCTCTTGGAAACATTGCGGTTTCTTGTTGCCTAAAGAGTGGATCGCTCGTAATCCTCGCCTCGTGGCAGCCGCATGAAACACAAGCAACACCTTGGGCAAAGCTCACGCTCACGCTCACGCTCACGCTTTGGCAGTGGCGACATTCTGGCATGTGTCCCGTAGGCCTGGGATACGAAGGGGAAGACGTATTCATCTTCGCAATTAGAACCCCAAGCTGGACCAGGTCGAATGCGGAAGTCGATGAGATGTTCCTCAGAGCTGAGGCTAGCCAGCGCGTGGCATGCCGTTTTCCCCTGGTCTAGCCCACGATCTGGGCGTTAGCATGACATGGGACGCGGCCTTGATGTATTCCACCTGTTCTACTGAAAAGGTGTCAAGCCTGGTGGGAAGGGGGAAATTCAATAGATACGAGTCTGCCCGAAACATACCAGAGGCTCTCTGGCCGAGCCCCCCCCCTCCACCCCCCCTAGGCTCAAATCCTTCCTCCCGCCTCAATGGTACCGCCCGTTAGCCTACTGTACGTTCCGCTTCCCTTCCGCACTGACTTTTAACTAGCGCTCTAGCCTGGATTGAGAACGGGGGGGGGCTGTCCTTTCCGTTCCCTCGGGACCTGGACCCCAGGCTCTTCGGGCGCCTCAATTTTTTTTTATAGCTATTTCCGTCCGGCTCTCGTCACCTACGCTACGCTACGCTGCGCTGCCTTCAACGTCGTGCACTACCCGACAGTCCCTTCCGCTCAGGCTATAACAACAATGGGGAGCGGGAGTCGTTGTGGGCTTCTTTCATGTTCAGGACCTTTTTAGTCCGTCAGTGCCATGTGGCACTAGTGGGGCGTACCTGTGCTGCGGCCAGTCGATAAACAATCCGCCCTCGTCCTCCACCCCCACCTCCACTTTGCTGCCCCTGGCTGGAAACAACGCCGGGCTTCATTCTAGCTGAGCAACCGTCCTCTCTGTATCGTCATCTCACGGTAATGCACATTTTCCCAGCACAGTCTTTTGCTCCCCACCTACGAACGAGGCCCTGCCATGCCCTGCCCTGCCCTGCTGAGACACAGGCACCACAAATGATTGCCAACACCATTGAATGCCCCCGGCTCCGACAAATGCCTATGTTACACTTGGGCGACCATTCAAGAGACTGTCACGAGGGCGTGACCAAGACCACCACTGTGGCGGGCTCTGCTATTGGACTGTTTACGAACGATGCACAGAGTACACTACACGTAGAGCCCGAGACAAGACAGCGGCCGTCCGACGGAGTACGGCCCCGCTCTGCCGGTATTGTGATGGACGAGCGAGATTTCCCAGCCTTTTCCTGCAGTCCTCTCACACACTCTCTCCCTCACGCTCCTGAAGTCACCCAACACACTTGGCGCCCACCGGCACCCGTTCCTGTGCGCCTCAACGGTCTTCTGTAGCACAACGCACCATCCGTCGCTCCTACGCTCGGGAATTCGCGTGAGCTACCAAGCTGCTGGGTCCGTCCCCATGCTTCCTTCCCTCGCCCTGGCGTGAGCACCAGTGCGCACCTGGCTCCAAGCGCACACGCTAATTTGTCACGCTTGGGGCCCAGTCAGCACGTCTTCCTCGGTAGATGTATCCGGACTTGTCCCAAATCGACCCATGCGTACCTTTTTCGTGTATCTTTCTTTAAAAGAGGTTCCTGTATCGGTCATAGCTCCGTGGTTGGCTTTTACCACTCTAAGCTGCTGCCTGAAACCAATCAGGCAGGTGGGTTGTGTTGCTAACGACGATTGAAATTCCAGATTCGAAGCTATCGTGAGTGACCCCTCAGCAAGATACTGCTTAAGGCATGGCCTGGATATCTGCAACCCCAATCTGTCTGTCCCCAGCCCAGTGCCTGCCTCAGACCACAATTTTTTCTCTTTCTTCTTCTCAACAAGATCCCATGATGCTTAATTGACACACTAGATGCAGTAGCCAGGAGCTTAATGTGCCTTAGCTGAAAGTGATGTGTTTGAGGGGCAATCCTTGGAGACCGTTCGTAGTTGACTTTGTCCGGTAACAACTCGTTAGCGTTTTCTCTTTGGTGAGGCGTCGTAAGGCCCGTTCAATAGTTATCTGCCCTTCCGACCTCGCTCCAGCCGCGCACTTCGTCTCATATGAGGGGACTTTTGACCAGGCTGGTGGGATAGACCCTGGTAGACCTGCATTTTTCACTCGGAACATTTCCGCTTCCAAACAGGTGCTAGTGGACTATGCCGCGTACGTATGGGCGTTCCTTTTTGCCGAAACGGATCGCCACGTCTCTTTCTGGGACAGCCGTGTGCCGTCACGGGGAACAAGTGGCCCACAGTACCATGTCGACAGGCTTGCTGGTCTGGACCGTGTGTGAGCGTGTAGGTATAACTGGGTGACCCAGCTGGGGAGGGGATGGGAGCGGGCAAATACTCGCGTCCACGGAGGCAGAGCTGTTTGTTATCTGTCGATTGGTTCCTGCATGTAATGCTGTATGGGGCAGCCTTGCTCTCATGGGGACGTTTAGACGCGTTGGCCTTTGTGCGTTCACCAATCACATCCAAAGGCGCGATGGTCGAGACAACGTTCGTAGGTCTTGAGGTGGCGATCTCTGCCTTGCCACTGTAACTGCTTCGATGCCCAGAGATATGGGTCGGCCTGGGGCTCACTCGCACGACGTGGCGTCGAGATTCGTGATGATCGAGCTCCTCTATCTGGGGGCTACCAAGCCGATCAGTGTGCTTGCCGTTGGATTCCTAATGCATTCGCCCGTATACTTCATTTACACAGCCGAGGAGTTGGAGCGGCAGTGCAATCATATAGCCTTCGTTATCTCGATGTCGAAAAAATAGCTCAGCTAATAGAATAGATATACGATTCATACCAGGATATCAAACAAGACCAGGGGATCCTACGTCAATCTGCGCTTTGCCCAGAACGGCCATAAAAGATTCCCGCGAAAACGGATATGCACGCAACGAAAAGACCTTTTTTTTGATTTTTTTGGGGGGGGTTGTTTTTGGTCATGGAGGCAAGGATACTCCAAAGAGATTCTGGAGTGGTCTCAACCATTAACAACTTCATTCCTAGTGTTTTGGGCATCTGCGAGGATATTCTGCTTTTGGAAATGTCTGACCCCAGTATGCCATACTTCACGGCATCCTGGTGCGGAGAGTAAATACGTGTTCAGAAGGCGCAGGCTAGGTCGGGGGTCACATATTCCGGGGCTTAGTCTCGGGCATAAAAAGGGCCGGAGTGCAAAATACAGAGATACGAGAACATAGTGAGAGATAAATAATCTTTCAATCAGGAACAGTGGGTCGTCTGTTGTCGTTTCAGATCGGTCGACGCTTTCAAGGGGTCATCCTTCCGCCACTACAAGGTCTCGATCCCGCGGAACGAACTCAGCGCAGATCATGTAAGCGACCTGTTATGAGTATACGAAAGCTCCAAGGAGCTACGATCCTAGCTCACCTATACGTGCCCAAAGGAAATAGCATGGCTATAGGCGCTTAGACAGGTGGCTCTGCGCCAATATGCCACCCCGGACCAGAGTCAACGGCCCGAAATTCGGCAGGGAATCGAATATAGTTTCGCTTTTTTCTAGACCGCGCTACAAGCCTTTTGCGCTTCATTCTGCCGAGGCATTGTGAAGTCTCTGTTCTCAAGACGACGGCATCGACATTGGAGACCAGCGTTCTCTATCTTAAGTTCAGCACATATGTCTGGGTCCAATCGTCACCATCCATTCGCGGGAGATTCACTCTAGTGGCTTACAAAACGATGCTAGAAAATCAAATTGCGGTCCACAACCCTGACTTCTGAGCGCGAGCATCGTCTGATATCGTATCAAGCCCTTAAGCTGCTATAATCCGTAGTCTTGACCTTGTCAGGCTCTATAGTCTCCACAGAGGAAGGGATGAGGAAGGAAAAGAACCAGTTCAGTATACATTGTGCGGCTAGTGTGGACAAAGTCGGTCCACAACAAATATCAGCGATTTCTCCTAAACTGCCGATAATTCTGGGTCATGATCCTGTGAGTTTAAGAGAATTCAGACGTAGACTGCAATGCGTACGTTGTCATATTAAATGACTTGTTTCTCTCGTACTTTAGGTACGATTTGAGTTGGAAAACTGCCCAAGCGTTGCACATTTTATAACCATCTACGTCGAGACCTGACCAAAGATAGAGGTCCTTGGGCTAAGAAAGCAATACAAATTCTTCACCTCGAGGCCAGCCTCCGAGCATCGTCCAGATAAGTCGATAAAAGGATTCCCCCATGGTGATATCTAGGCAGCCTGTCCCAGGGTCTTGTATTTTCGCGCTTCATATGTACAGGAACTGAACCTCAAAACGACCTGCCCAGCCCATCAGCAACAGAACCACTTCAGCGCTACTTGTTGCGTCGTGGAGACCGTCGCGTCACCATTGGTCACAAGTCCGCTCGCCGAAGAATTAGAACTGCTGAGTGAAATGGATTCCCGATATTGAGTAAAGCGACTGAGCCGAGTCCCAAGACACCACACGGCTGAGAACAAGATTATGGGTCGAAATCGTGTCGCTCTTTTGTGTAGACAGCCCCCGACTCCCATGTGCCGCCCCCTAGGACGCTGGTACTCGTGCTGAACGTGGAGGATAAGAGCGACGAGAAGAGGTCGGTCGATTAGAATTTGCCCGTGACGCTGCTGTCGAGCTGCGTATACCCGTGGTATGTGCTGGACACCACAGCAAAGGGGTATGCTGGTGGGTACAGGGGGTGCCCCACCTTCGGAACGCCCGTACCTTCGGAACGCAGAAAGTGGCTAACAGCCATATAAATTAAGTGTGTTTATATTATATTTCCTATTTATACCTTATGTAGATAAATAAAAGAAATTAAACTGCTTACTCTTCTATATATATATTATTTATATTTATACCTTAAAATTAAAAAAAATAAATATTGCTAATAAATATTTAGCTTTAAAAAAAGAGTATTTATTTTCTATATTAAAGGTGTTAATATACTAACTATTTAAACTATAATGCCTATCCGTTCTATATTATATATATAAATATATTTAACACTATTATATAGAGAAATTTAAAGGTTATTATATAATATATAATATCGACTATTTTATTTATTTAAGTTCCCTTATTAAGCTAAAATAATAATAAATATTTAAAAAGGATAAGGCATAATATATCTTTTAAATTAATATAGTAGGTTTTACTATATAGAACTTTTTATAATAATTTATTAATCTACTTTTATAAGCCTATCTATAGTTAAAAGCCGCTATTTTACACTAATAGCTATAATGTTAAGCCGCGCCTATTTACGCTAATATTTTTAATAAGCTATTAGCCTATTAATATTAAAACCTTACCCTATCCCCACTAGGATATAGTAGCTAGATATATTTAGAAAAGCTATAAAGATTTCCCTATTATAAAATAGTAGAGTAACCTACTATATTATAATAATTCTTTCTTTTTACTTTCTTTATAAAAGTTAAAAAAATCTATTTTATCTTCTCTTTAAAAACTATAGCTATACTTAATAAATAATAACTATAATTTCCTACGCCTTATATAAATAACTTTTAATAAAAGATTTTCCCTTTAAATAAAAAATACTTCCTTTAATCGGGAAATATTTCTTTTAATTAAGAAATAGGCTCTTTAACCGGAGCAATAAGCAATTAAAACAGCTTTCTTATCTAATTAATAATAACCCTAAAAGCCTTTAAAAAGCTATTATTGCTATATAAACTATTATAGCTATTTTAAATTTAAAAGGCTTTTTAAAATTATCCGGAAATCTTTTAGCTATATCTCTTTTAATATAAGATATCTCTTTTCTAAATAGTATATTAGGCTATAAAATGTTAAATTTATATAAAAAAGTTATTTAAAGTATATTAAAATAACCGGTTAAAAGTAGCTATATAAGTATATAATTAATAAGTATTATATTTTATAAATAAATTTATTATTAAATATTATATTATTAATATAGCTATAAGTAAGATTATTAAGAAATTATATAAGATAGTATATATTTTATTATTATAATAATAATATTTAAATCGCTTTAAATTTATTTTAAATTATTAATTTTAAATTAATACTTTTTAAAAATAATTCTATTATAAATTATTAATACCTTTTATTATATCCTTCCGTATACTTTTTACCGAATAAAATATTATAGCGGTAAATTTTAAACTATTATATATTATAAGCCCCCCTTTTTTTAAAATAGCTATTAAATTTAAAATAGCTAACCTATTAGAATTACTAAAACTATTAAAAGGTAATAATAATATAAGAAAGGCTAAAAGAAAAGCTTTAAAAAAAGAAAACTTAATAAATCTAATTTTCTATTTAAAGTATATTAACTTTTTAAATTATAAAAAGAGGTTTTTATATTTATTATTAAAATATAATAAGTAAAAGATTAAAGATATATAATAAGCTCGAAAAGCTTAAGTAAGATTTTAATTAAAATACCCCTTTAAAATAAAAGATTAAGCTTTAAGCCTTAAACCGCTAAATAATAATAGCCTAAACTATAATAATAATAGATATTTATATTTAAGCCTATATTATAAGTATAATAACTTCTTATTAAAAGATAAAGGTTAAGATTTATAAAAATTAAATATTATTTTATCCCTTTAAAAGCTATATACGCTAATAGGTATTATAGCTAAAGATAAGTTTAATTTTAAAGAAATAGGCTATTTTAAGCCTTTAGCTAAATAATAACTTTATTTAATAAAAGGCTAAATCGATAAAAATAATATTTAAATATAAAAAGATATATTTCTTTTTTTATATACTTACTTCTTATAAATAAAGAATAATAATAATTAGAGAGATTTATTAGCTAAGCGTATATATCTCCTTTTATATAAACTAGCTTAAAACTTTTAAAGTTTAAGTTTATTATTAAGTTATTAAGATAAATTAAAAGCTTTTATTATAAAATAAGAAAAATAAATTAAAATCCTTATTAAAGCTTTTTATATACCGTAAAAAGTTATATTAAAATAGCTTAATAAATAATATTTTAATATTAAATAATTATTAAACCGCTTAAATATAGGCTAATTTTACCGGAATATATAAAGATATACTTAAAATACTAACTTTTATAAGAATTAAATCTTTATCTTAATATATAACTATATTAAGCTAGCTATTATAGCTTATAAGTTTAATTATTTCGGCCCGGAGATTTTATTTAAAAAATTTAAAAAGAAACTTTAATTTATTATATCCGGATAATAAGAATTAGCTATAAATAATCTTTTACCTTAATTTTAAAAGATAAATTAAAATTAGCAATATTAAATATTAATACCTATAAAACTATAAATACTTAATAGGTTATAGCTGCTATTATCTTATAAATAATATTTAAAAAGAAGCTAATTATTATAATTTTATTAATCTTTAGCTACTTTATAATTAAATTTCCTATAGGTAATTTAAGGTATATTAAACCGTTTTTATTTAAAATTATTATAATATAGCTAACTATATATTTTAAAGATAAAATTTCGAAAATAGTTAAAGAAATAGTATTAATATTAATAAGCGGAATATATAGCTAACTAATATAATCTACTAGTATTATTAAAGTAATAATTTTAAGTTAATTAATTTTAAAATATTTTATAATTAGGGCTTAAAAATTTTAAGCTATTATTTTTTAAATATTTTTTACTCCGGTAAAATATAAAAAGGTAGCAATATTATACTTCTTAAAATATAAATTATAATATTTTAAAAAAAGAAGCCTATTTCTTTTATATTAAAAATAATATTTATAAAAAGGATAATAAATACCTTTAATTTCTTTTTAATAAAGGATATATCTTAATAGAAAAAGAAATTATAAATATAAATAATTAAGCTATACTTACTTTTAAATTACTATATTAAATATTAAATAAAAAAATAAATATACCGGCTAAAACTATATTTAAATATTTATCTTTATTACTATTTATAGATAGCTTAAGCTAAAAGAATTAATATTTTTTCTTTAATATTGCCCTCTCTTAAAAAGATAATTCTTTCTTTATTAATATATAGTATTAAAATAGCTATTTATTAGTATTAAAATATATTAATTATAATAAAGTATTTAAGATTAATAGATAATTATAATAGTATTATTACCCTAAAATATTTAAGCCTCCTTAAAGTTAAAATAATTTCTTACTTAATAGTATTCCTTTAATTATTAACTTTAATTTAAATATTTTAAGTATATATATATCGATTATTTTATTTATTTAAGTTCCCCTATTAAGCTGGAACAATAATAGGTATCCAAGAAGGATAAGGCATAATATATCTTTTAAATTAATATAGTAGGTTTTGCTATATAGGACTTTTTATAATAACTTATTAATCTTCTATAAGCCTATCTATAATTAGAAGCCGCTATTTTGCGCTAATAGCTGTAGCGTTAGGCCGCACCTATTCGCGCCAGTGCTTTTAATAAGCTCTAATTCCATTATCAGCTTATAATTATATATATACTATTATAACGGATAGGGAGGAGCCGGTACCGTCGAGGTTAAAGCTATCGCGGGCCGTAAGCTAGTCTAACGCCGTCAAGCACTATTAGTATATAAAAGTGCTATCGCTGTGTGACTTAGGTATAAGTTGCTTAAAATAGGCGATATTAAAAAGCCGCTATTGCCCTAACTAAGGTTCTAGCTCTGCTTAAATATATACCTATCCATTATAACCTTTTCTGCTGTATTACAAGACTACTCGAAAGCAATTATTTAGCCGAAACCGAAATAACAGTTAAGCTTAAACCACCACTTATACGCGCTTAAGACTTGACTAGGTAAGGCTACCATATTCTATTGCTAAGCATAGTTCTGGATATATAGATCTGATAGCTTTGCTATAAACAGCTATAGAAATGGATTCTAAATATAATAAGTAAATCTTTATCTAGATAAGAAGTTTTCTTACTAGGGTAAAGGAGTATAAAAATAAAAAACCTTCCCTTTTTAAGTAAATAAATATATTTATTATTACCTTAAAGATATATAATTCGGAAATCTATTTTAAAGAAATAGAGGAATTTATTACCTATAAAGTAATAATAAATAATAAGCTAAAGAAAGGACCGAAGGTTATAAATCTAGTATACTTCTTTAAAAAGGTTTACCTTTTATTTAGATAGATTAGAGAGATAAAGCCTAGTTACAGAAATGTAATATAATTAAATAAAATTTAGTTTAAAAAATATATAATTATAGGTCTTTTAACCTTATACCTAAAAGGGAGATTAAAAGGTATATTAATTATTACTTAATATATAAACTAAATCGATATAATAATTAAGTATTATTAAGAGAACTTAAACCGATTATTATCCTAAATATCTTATTTTATATATATACTTTTAATTTTATTACCGCTTTATTAAAGATATTATTAAAAGGAATACTATAATAAATAAATAATATCCCTTTTTTTAATACTATATTTATAATAATAAATAAATATATTAAAATATCTTTTTTTATTTTAAAATATACTTTATATACTATATAAAATTAGATAAAGGTATTACTTATTTAGCTTTACTTAGCTAACTAGAATATTTTAATATAAATAATTTTAAATAAAGACTTTAAGTTTATATTAAACCTTTAGAAATTAGTTTAGGAGTAGTTAAGAATAAAGCTTTTTTTTTAATAGTATATTATCTATAGATAAATAATCTTTTAAAATAAAAAAATATAATAATAAAACTTATATTATAAATATTTATATAGAAAAACCTTATTAAGCTATAAATAAAAGTAATACTATTTTTTTAATTTAACCTTAATAATATATATAATATTACTATTAAATACTTATCTAATAAAATACTTTATAATATAAATATAATTATTATATTATAGGCTAAAAGCTAATATAAGGTAATTTTTTAAGATATTTTTTAAAAGAAAGCTAATCTTAATATTACGGTAGCTTAAATATAAATAAAGTAAAGGTATAACTAGCGGTATAAACCTATTACCTTTTCCTTAAGAGATTAAATATAAATTTAAATAGGTAATAGCTATTATTTATTAAGAAATCTATTAAGAAAATATTTCTAATAATATATAAAACCTTTTAAGGTTTAAAAAAAGGTAAGTAATTTAGTATATAGGCTTAAATTTCCTTTAAATATAAATAGGTATTTAATTATATCTATTATTTAGCTTTTCCTAATATATATGTTAGGGAGTAACCTATATAAATAAAAAGCTTTATTAGTAGCTTTAATAAAAGTAAAAAAAGAGGATAATAAAAAGTAAAGGTACTTTAAGAATTATCGCTATTATAAGTTAAAATAAATATTAAATAAGAGAATAATATATTATAATAAAAAGATAGAAATATAATATTTAATAAAATAAAAGAATTATTTATATTACTATAATATATAAATGCTAAAAAATATATTTAATATAAATAAGCTTATATATAAGTTTAATAAATAAAAAAACTTAATAGAAAGCTTATATAAAGAGATATAAAATTATTATTAATTTAAACCTATATTATTTAAACCTAGTAAGGTTTAAGCTTAACCTTAATATTAACTAGAAAGGTTAAAGAGGGATTATTAAATAGTAATAGCTTAAAAACTTAAGGTAAAAAAGCTAGCTAGCTTAAAATATAAATCGGTTAAGCTAATAAGCTAGTAAGCTTAAAAGCTTTAAGCTTTAACCTATATAATTATTATCTATTAATAGCTAAGTAAATAAATAATTATTATATACTTTCTTTACCTTTATATTATAACTATTATATATTATTTTCTTTATATTTTATATTATTCTATAATAATTACCTTTTTATTTTTAAAAAATACTTTTTAAAGTCTCTTTTATTAATTTTTTTTATATTTTAATATATATTATATATTAACTATTTGCTATTATTTAACTATTTAATATATATTAAGTTATTATTATATATTAGAAATCTATTTATTTCCCTTAAATATATTATTATAAATAAATATTTTTATCTTTTAAATATATATTATATTAATTTTTATTCTTTTATTTTTTTTATTATAATAAATTAAGTTAAAGTACTATACCCCGATTATTATTAATAATTAAAAATATATCGATATTATAATAATATTTATTAAGCTATTTATATTAATATTTTACCTTAATATTATAATATTTAAAACGCTATTTTACTTTATAATAATCTTGTAAACCTTATTTACTATATTAGTTTAATTAAACCTAAAATTAAGTTATTTTAGAAAACCTATTATAATATCCTGGATAATTAGCTAGGCTATATTATATAGGAAAAAATTTCTAATTTTAAAGAATAAGCTTAAAAGTTTACTATTTAAGTCTTTAAATTAAAGATATCCGAAAGCTATAACTTTATAGCTATTAATAAAGAGAAAGCTAAGTATTTTTTAGCTATTTATCTTTAGCTATTATAGATTTATCGGGAATAGTATTAATATTTAATTAGATTTTAGCTTTATTTAATAGTATAGCGAAAGGATATAAAATCTAATATTAAGAAATTATAAAACTAAAATAATACTATAAATAATTAGCTTAAATTTAAAGATATTAATTCTTTAAATATTAGCCCGATTCTATTTTATATTATAAGCGGATATAACTTTAATCCCGGCGCTTATATTATATAAGCCTATTATAAGTGTAAGATAGCTTAGCTATTTATACCCTAATAATATAAAAGTAATAATAATAACTACTTTAATTTAAATAATACCTTTTTTATTACCCCTTATAACTATTATAAAGGTATTTATTTCTTTATAGCTAAATAGTTTTTAAGCTTTAGCTTTAATACTAATAAATAAATTATATATTAAGTTATAATACGTATTAAAAATAGCCTATACTTTTCTAATAATAACTTAATTACTTTTAATAATAAAAGCAATTATACTTATAATACTATAAGATAATTTATATTAAAAAGAAAAAAGCTAAAAGAAAACCTTAAGGTTAAGGTAAATAATATAGTTATTAGCTAGATTAAGGTATAGGGTATCGATTATAATATATTACTTATTATTTAAGATTACCTTTAATATTTAACGGAATATATTAATTAATCTCTTTTATAATAGAAAAATACCCTTAAATCGGAAGTAACTAATTATCCCTTAATAATATAAAACTATTTTCTTTATCTTTAAGGCTTTTAAATTAAAATAAAGTTAATAGTTAAGGCTTTTAATATTATTACTAATATAGAGCTAATAACTATTAATTTCTTTAAGGTATATATTATTTTTTTTAAATATTATTAAGATTTTATAAAGGTAGATTATATTTACTTAATAGAAAACTTAGCTAAATATAAGAAAATTATTAAGCATTTAAGCGTTTATACCTATAAGTTTAAAGGTAAATAGAATAAGGTAGAATAGCTTATTAAAGTACTTTATAAAATTAAAGAGATTATTACTCTTTATAAGGTAAAAGTTTTTTATATTATTTAAAATCCGGCTATTATTATTAAATATAAGTTTAATTATTTAAATAACTTTTTATTAATTTAATTTATTTTAAATAAATTTATTCCCGTTATCTTTAATATTTTTAAGGTTTATCTTAATAAAACTAAATAATAAAAATTCGGCTAAATTAATTAAAACTTTATTATAAGTACCTTAAGTATTTATAATTAATACTAATTATATATTTATACCCTTATTATAAATAACTTTATTATTATTATAAAATAATATAACTATATAAAGAACTATTTTAATACTTAAATTAAAAAAGCTATTACTTTATACTTAATAATTACTTATATAACTATTAAATAATAATTAATTTATTACTTAATAGCAATAGGCATTAAAGCCTATATTATAAAGAAAAAGCTTATTATTAAGTTTATATAGGCTATTATTAATAATTTATAAATATCTTTTATTAATAATAAAATAAAGCTATCCCGATTATTTCTTTATTATAAATCTATTTATAACTTTAAATATAACCTTATTAATAACTTAAAGCGCCTATTACTATTAAATAATAATAATAATAGAGAGAAGTAAGCTAGTAATAAAGCTAATAGTAATAAGAAGAATAATATATTTTAGCTTAATTCTATAAAGAAAAATTATTTTAAAAAGAAAATTAAGCGTAATTATTATAAAAGCTCTATTATTTTCTAAATAATATATAACTTTTATTATACTTCTTAATATAAATAATAACTACTATAACATTTACTTTTAATATAATCTCTCTATTATAAGTTAATAGTTAATATTCTATATATTTATTATATAAACTCTTTATTATAAATCGATAGTTACTATTACTTATATTACTATTATCTTATAATATATAAGCCTTTATAAAATATATAGCTTTTATTTTATATTATTTCTATAGATTATATAACTCTATCTTTATAGCCGATTAATTTAATTTATAGCATTATAAAATAACACGTATTATATACTTTTAATATTAATATTCTTTAACGTTTTATATTTCTTATATATTTATTTTACTATTAACTAGCTATATAGTAAAATATAATAACTATATTATATAAGATACGTAATTATCTATATAAGGTGAATAATTATTATTAAATTTTTTTAAAGAAAAATATTTCCTTTTAAAGGGGGATATTATTAAGATTTTACCCTATTTTTAATAAGATATAATAGCTAGATATATTTAAAAAAGCTATAAAGATTTCCCTATTATAAAATAGTAAAGTAACCTATTATATTATAATAGTTTTTTCTCTTTACTTTCTTTATAAAAGTTAAAAGAATTTATCTTATCTTTTTCCTAAAAACTATAGCTATACCTAATAATTAAGGTTAAAGTTATTACAGGCCGTAAGTAACTTAATTTAACGCCGTTAAGCACTATATAAAAGTATTATCGCTATATAACTTAAGCCTTTAAATATAAGTTACTTAAAATAAGCGATATTAAAAAGCCGCTATTACCTTAAAGGTTTTAGCTCTACTTAAATATATATTTATTATAACCTTTTCCGCTATATTATAAGATTACTTAAAAGTAATTATTTAGCTAAAATTAAGACAACTGCTAATTAAGCTTAAACTATTACTTATACGCGCCTAAAACCCTTAAATCTATTAAGCGAGTTTATAACTACGGTTAAAATAAACTATAACTAAGTAAAGCTACTATATTTTATTATTTAGATATATAGATTTAATAGCTCTATAGCTATAAAAATAAACTTTAAATATAATAAGTAAATCTTTATTTAAATAAAAAGTTTTCTTATTAAGGTAAAGAAGCGTAAAAATAAATAACCTTCCCTATTTAAGTAAATAAATATATTTATTATTACTTTAGAAATATATAACTCGGAGATTTATTTTAAAGAAATAAAGGAATTTATTGCTTATAAGTTAAGAATTAATAATAAGTTAAGGAAAGGATAAAAGGTTATAAATTTAATACGTTTCTTTAAAAAGGTTTACCTTTTACCTAAATAAATAAAGCCTAGTTATAGAAATATAATATAGTTAAATAAAATTTAGTTTAAAAAATATATAATTATAAGTCTTTTAACCTTATACTTAAGAGGGATAATATATAGTATATATAGTATATTAATATATCGATAAAGATATTTTAGGTATAAGATTTACCACTAGAATTATAGTTAAAGTGGTTTAAGTGGTTTATATATTAATACCCTTAATATAGGGAAATAAATACCTTCTTTTTAAAGTTTAATTCTATCTCTTAAAAATAAAAACGTAATTATTTATTTAATAAGCTATATAAATAAAAGAGTAATGTTTATATATAAAGTTTACTTTTATTATATTAAAGGGTAGTTATTAAGGAATCTATAAGTGAAGTTGCCTTATTTGTATGGCTGTTAGAGAATTTTGGCGTTCCGAAGGTACGGGCGTTCCGAAGGTGGGGCACCCCCTGTATTGGAGTGTGAGTATGAGGTTGCAACTCTTGGAGCGGTCCGCGACCGATGTGCCAGGCCCAATGTACGCTTGGAACTTGTCGAATCCGAGAGTGACGACCTGTATCTTGTAAGTCTTCTCTCGTGAAGGGAGCTTGACACAATGCTGATGACTCACCGTTATCGCTGGAGAGAGACGTGGAAACGCTACCAGTTGGACATCCCTTGCCAGAGTATGAGACATTGGCGATGCTTATTCCTGAAGGTTTAGAGATCGGAGCACTGGTGACGGCAGCAGGAGATGCTGCCTTTAAAACGGTCGGGCTTGGATCTGACCATCCAGAGATTGAAAACGTCGGCAGTATGCCAGCAAGGACGGATACTGGTAGAAAGATGAGTCGAGTATATCGCATATCGGCCACCCTAATTTAACAGATAGTATACAATACCGAAAAATTCGGCACTGCCTTTAGTCAACAGTATTCGGGACAGTTTATGCATCGATGTTTACTATAGGTGGACACCATTTCGGATACCCCACCATTTCGGACAGCTAAATTCCCCCGTATACACGTAAAAACCTTGTTATTACTAGCCCTATAAAACTAATAATACTATATAAAGAATTTTAAATATAATTTTAATTATAATATCAATATTATAGTTACTTAAAAATAAATATAATAATAAATAATTTTATTATTTTAAAATAAATAGAATATTTTAAATTCTTATACTATAAATATATATAAAATACTTTTATATATAAGTTTTTAAAATATTTAATATATTTTTTAAAAATATTTATTTTATATACTTCTTAAATATATTATAGATATAATAAATATTAAAAGTAGTAAAAAATAAGTTTTATATAAAAATATTTTAAAAATCTTTATTCCTTATATAAATATTTTAAAATTTATAATATAGTTTATTACTATATAGGATAGATTACTATATAGAATACTTTTATTAAAACTATTAACTTTTAATAACCCTAATACCTTTATAGGGCGAATAAGTTAATAAAAATTAATATTTATAGTGCTAATTAATTTAAATTACTTATTTCTAATTAATTTAATTAATTTAAAGGGGCAGAGGTAGCTATAAGGGAATTTAAAATAGCTAACTTTTAATATAAACTATTTAATTAGCACTAATTAATATTAATTATCGACTATTTTATTTATTTAAGTTCCCCTATTAAGCTAGAACGATAGTAAGTATCCGAGAAGAATAAGGTATAATATATCTTTTAAATTAATATAGTAGGTTTTGCTATATAGAACTTTTTATAATAACTTATTAATCTTCTATAAGCCCGTCTATAGTTAGAAGCCGCTATTCTGCGCTAATAGCCGTAGCGTTAGGCCGCGCCTAGTCTATTCGCGCCGGTGCTGTTAATAAGCGTTAAGGTTAAAGCTATTGCGGGCCGCAAGCAACCTAATCTAACGCCGTTAAGCACTATATAAAAGTGCTATCGCCGTATAACTTAGGCAAATATAAGTTGCTCGAAATAGGCGATGTTAAAAAGCCGCCATTGCCCTAACTAAGGTTCTGGCTCTGCTTAAACATACACCCATCTAGTAAAACCGAGCAACCACTATAACCTTTTCCGCTATATTGTAAGACCACTCGAAAGCAATTATTTAGCCTGCTGCGCCACCGAAACCGAGACAACAGTTAAGCTTAAACCACCACTTACACACGCTTAAGACCCTTAAATTAACCAGGTAAGGCCACCACATTCCATTATCTGGATACGTAGATCTAACAGCTTATAAACAGCTACAGAAATAGACTTTATTTACAATAAGTAAATTTTTACCCAGATAAGAAGTTTTCTTACTAAGGTAAAGAAGCGTAAAGATAAGAACCCTTCCTTATCCCTATAAATCGATATATTTATTAGCACCTTAAAGATATATAAGGTTTATTTTAAAAAAATAGATAAATTTATCGCTTATAAAGTAAGGATAAATAAGCCGAATAGAAAAAGGGAGGTTAATCGTTTAGTATATTTCTTTAAAAAGGTTTACCTTCTATCTAAATAGATTAAAGAGATAAAGCCTAGTTATAGAAACGCAATATAGTTAAATAGAATTTAGTTTAAAAAAACATAATTATAGGTCTTTTAACCTTATACCCAGGAGGGTTAATATTAATTATATTATTAAAAATACGATCTATAGCGGTTAGTTAAATTATATATATTAGCATTAATTAATGCTAATTAAGCTTAAAAAGCTATAATTTATTTAAAGTTTAATTAATTAAAATCTTTTATATTTTTTTTATATATTTTTATATTATATCTAGTTTTACTATAGTTACTATATTATTATTTTATTAGTTTATTATAGCCTGCTTTTTTATTATTACTAGCTATTTTATTAGCTAACCGTTTCCCTTTTTTTCTTTTCTTAATAATTATATAAGTTAATAGTAAGTAACCTTTTAAGCTATATTTATATTCTTTTAGCCTTTTAGTATTTAGAAAGTGCTATATTAACGTTTTAAAGTATATAGATTTAATTCTTAAAAATAGTAAGTTTATATATTATTATTTATATACCCTTTACTAACTAATTAATAGCTTTAAGAATTAATATAAAAGAGCTATTTTAATATACCGATATTTTATTCTTAATAAAACCGAATTATTATATAGTTTATTAAGCATTAAATAATATTTATAATTTTTATTTTAAAGGGGATATAGAAAGGGATAATAATAAAGTTTATAAATAAATATTTAACTTAAAAATAATAGTATTTAAGTTTTAAGGAGAAATTTTAGCTTCTTTAAACCTAGACTTATAATTTTCCTTTATAAAAACCTTATTATAAGCTGCTATAAATATAATAAAAAACTTAAGCTTAATAATATAAGTAATAAATATCCGGATAAAAAGGTTAATCTTATTACTATATATACGCTTAAATAGCTAAAATAATATAATATTTAATAGTTAAAGTAAATAAAAAGAATATAATAATATATTAATAAAAATAATATTATTACTCTTATAATATTATATAAACGTAGCTAATATATAGCTTTTATAGCTATTTAAAATAAGTATTTAATATATAGCCGCTTTTTATAGTTTAATATATTTATTAAAATATTAAAGCTATTTTAAATTAATTATATTATTTATTTATTTATTTAAAAAAGTAAAGATTATTTAATTTAATAAAAACCTTAATTTTTTAATTTTATTAATAAAATAATAGGCGGCCTTAATAATTATAAATAAAGAGATATACCTACTCTTTATTAATTATTTTATTTATTTAAGTTTCCCTATTAAGCTAAAACGATAATAAGTATTTAAAAAGAATAAAGTATAATATATCTTTTAAATTAATATAATAGGTTTTACTATATAAAACTTTTTATAATAACTTATTAATCTTTTATAAGCTTATCTATAGTTAAAAGCCGCTATTTTATATTAATAGCCGTAGTATTAAGCTGCGCCTATTTACGCCGGTATTATTAATAAGCTATTAGCTTATTAAGGTTAAAGCTATTATAGGCCGCAAGCTAGTTTAACACTATTAAGCACTATATAAAAGTGCTATCGCTATATAACTTAAGCCTTTTATATAGATTATTTATCTTATTTAAATTCCGTCTCTTAAAGCTTGGAATATAGTAAGTAAGGGGGGGGGAAGCTATAGTAATTAAGGCTATAGCTTTCGCTTCCTTAATAAACCTTAATTTATTTTATACTTAAGCTTCTGCAAGTAACTTTATATAATAAAAAGCATTTATTATACCGTTAAATACCTTCCGGAAGGCCCTATAGGCGCCTAATAAGGAAAAACCCGCAATATAGGGAAAAAACCTTATTAGCTAAGGGATATAATAACTAATAGTAATAGGTATACAATTATAAGGAATTAGTTAAGGGTAAATAGTCTTGCCCTTTAGGGCTAAAGGGGTATACTAAAGGGAGGGCAGGTTAAAAAAGAGGTATTAGCAAGATTTAAACCTATACCCTTTATATTACTAATATAGAAAAGTACCCTAACGCTCGACTAATACGCCACGGTGCTTAAGCCTTTTATATATAAATATAAGTTACTCGAAATAAGCGATATTAAAAAGCCGCTATTGCTTTAATCTTATAAAATATATATAGGTTTTAGCTTTACTTAAATATATACTTATTTATTATAACTTTATTTCGCTATATTATAAAACTATTTAAAAGCAATTATTTAGCCGAAATTAAAATAATAGTTAAGCTTAAACCATTATTTACACACGCTTATTAAGCGAGTTTATAGCTATAGTTAAAATAAACTATAATTAGGTAAGGCTATTATATTTTATTATTTAAATATATAGATTTAATAGCTTTATAAATAGCTATAAAAATAAACTTTAAATATAATAAGTAAATCTTTACTTAAGTAAAAAGTTTTCTTATTAAAGTAAAGGAGCGTAAAGATAAAAAACCTTTCTTATTTAAATAAATAAATATATTTATTATTATTTTAAAGATATATAAAATTTATTTTAAAGAAATAAAGAAATTTATTACTTATAAAGCAATAATAAATAATAAGTTAAAGAAAAGATTAAAGGTTATAAATTTAATATACTTTTTTAAAAAGGTTTACCTTTTATTTAAATAAATTAAAGAGATAAAGCTTAGTTATAGAAATATAATATAGTTAAATAAAATTTAATTTAAAAAATATATAATTATAAGTTTTTTAACTTTATACTTAAAAGGGATACCTGCCCTTTATATTAATATATTTAATAGCTATAAACTATTTCTAGTTATTAAGCTATATAAATTTAACTTTTTTAAGTTTATTAATATATAAAATAATTATTAATATAATTATTTAGCCGATTATAAAGCCGGTTTTATTAAAGTTATATAGATTATTATTAATAATCTTATATTTAGCTATTATATTATAAAGTAGCTTAAACTAATTCTTAATAACCTTTAAATCTTTATAAAGGATTCTTTAATAGTTATAAGGCTAATTAAACTTAATTTTTAAAGCTAGTTATATATTTATAAAGCGTTAAGCTTAACACTTATTAATAAGCTTACTATTTTATAATATTAATAAAAGGTTAGCTATATTTTCTATATTAAATAATTATATTAAAATTTTTTAAGTATTTTAATTAAGAATATATTAAATAAATATTTACTTTTTAAATTATTTAAGTTTATATAAATCGATATATATTTCTTTAAAAAAGTATTATTAATTTATTTTATAAAATAAAGTTAAGCTAAAGATATAGAAAATCTATATAGCTTTATAATAGCTAATAAGTTTTTTATAATTTTTTTTAAAATTCTTAATTACTTAAAAGGCTAAAAGGATTTTTTTTTTTAAAAAAAATAAATAGGCATTATAATTATTAATTTTTAATATATTAAATATTTAAGTAAATAAAGTAAAGTAAAATTAATACGAAAATTTAAAATATAATTATTATTAAAAAAAATCCTCTTTATTAAAAGTTAGCTATTTTAGATTTCCTTATAATTACCTTTACCCCTTTAAATTAATTAAATTAATTAGAAATAAGTAGTTTAAATTAATTAACACCTATAAGTATTAATTTTTATTAACTTATTTACCTTATAAGGGTATTAAAGTTACCGAAAGTTAATAGTTTTAATAAAAGTATTTTATATAGTAATTTATTTTATATAGTAATAAATTATATTAACGTTTTTTTAAATTATAAAAATTTATTTATTATAAATAAAGTTTATTTTTATAGTTATTTATAATAAAGTTATTAAAGTTATATATTTAAATAATAAAATATAGTGGCTTTATTTAAGTTTTAAATATATATAAATATTAGTTTAAGCTTAACTAATAGTTATCTTAATTTTAATAAGCTAAATAATTACTTTTAAATAGTTTTATAATATAGTAAAATAAAGTTATAAAAGCTATAATACTATATAATTTATATTTAATATAAGTAATTTAACTATATCTAATATTAAAGGTTAAAAATAAATTAAAAGAAAATAATTAAAAATTTAAAAAACTTATTTTATAGCCTTATTAAAGTATTTAATTTAAAAATATTTTTAAGCCTTTTTTAATAAACCTTTCTTTTAAAGCTTTTTAAATCTTAATAACTATTTATTAGCTATATATAGTAAATTATATAATAAAACTATCTTTAATAAAATAAAAAACTTTTATTTATAAAAATAATTTATAACTTAAAAGCGTTATAATATTATAGATAAAAATTTATTTATATTTTATATATATTAGTTATTAATTTATATATTATAAAGATTAATATAAAATAGCCTTTTAAACTTTTTATAATATTTTTAAACCCTTTTATTATATAGTTTACTAGCCTTATAAAATAAGTTTATTAATAAAAAAATCTTAATTTATTTAAGCTATTATTTAATAAATTTATTATAAAACTAAATATAAGTTAAAATAGTAATAAAATATTTATTAAACTTATAAAGCTTAATATATAACTTTTAAAGGGTTTTTTATTAATATCTTTTAAAAATATAAAATTATTTCTTCTTATATCTTTATAATAAAATAAATTAAAAATTAAATAAGATATAAAATAAAATAAATCTTATTAAAAAGAGTTTTAATATAAATAAACCTTTTTAAGATATAATATAAAAATTTAAGTTTATTAAAATATATTTATTTCTTATAAATATTCTTTAATTAAGCTATAAAACTTTTAATTTTAAGCTTAAGTTTTATTTAAAGCTTTTTTAAATAAAATTAAGATTTTATTATAATATACCTTAAATTATTTATAAAATTAATAAGATATTTTATAATTATCTTTTATTAATTTATTATATTAATATTAATATAAAATAAATTATAAGTTTTTTTAATAAGTATATTTATTTAAGATATATTTATTAGAAATTCTTTATTTATAATAGCTTTCTTATTATTCTATATTTTATTATTATTTATTTTAATTTTACTTTTATATTTAAAATCTTTTATTTAAAGCCTTAAGTAATTATTAATATTCTTAAAATATATACCCTTTTTTTAGCTATAAATATAATTAGCTTAGCTTAATAAAGTAAAATAAAAAATAAAATAAATATATTAAAAGTTATTTATTTCCCTTTTAATTTCCTTTTTTTATTAACGCTTTTTTATATTATTTATATTAATATATTTAGATTTTAGTTTAAAATCTTATTTTTTATAATTAATATTATATTTAAAATTATTTTAAATATATTTAAATTTAGCTTAATTATAATTTATTTTAATAAGCTACTAGCGTTTTTTAATTATATAAATATTTTCGGAATACTTTCCTTTAGCCTTTTACTTTTTAAATGCTATTTTATTATATATATAATATTTAAATATAAGAATAAAAGGAAAGTTTTAATAGCTATAAGTTATAATTAAAAGGTAAGTTAAAATATTAAGTTTATAGCTATAATAGTTAATATTAGCTATTACCTTATATTAATTAAATTAGGTTAATATATTTTTAATATATAGCTATTTTATTAATATTTATATTTATTAATTTATTAATAAATTTATTTAATTATATATTATTATAATAATTATTTAATATTTAAATATTTTATTTTTTATTTTATCTTATATTTAAAGATAATATAAATTAATTAATGCTTTTTAATTAATTATTATAACGGTAAAACTAAATTTAATAATAAATATTTCAAAATTAATAATAAGAATATATACCTCTTTTAAACTAATAATAAATTATTAAAAAAAAGTATTATATAAAAAGCTTTATATAAATAAATTTAAAGTAATAATACTAATATTAAGAAATTTTATAAATATAAGCTTAAAAATAAGCTATATATTCTTTATTTTTTTAAAATTATTAATTTAATTTATATAAGCAGTTATATTATAAAAAATTTAATATTATTAGAAATCTTATAAACTTTTACTTTTTAAAATATCTTTTTAAAAACTTTATTATAAAATTATATAAAACCTTTTTTCTTTTAATATCCGCTTTTAAAAGTTTATTTTTATTACTCTTTAAAAGGTTATAAAAAATTATTTTATTTATTATTTAAATAATAATATTTTATTTTACTTTTTATTTTACTTTTTATATTACTAATTATTTTAATTATTAATATTATTATAATTTATATAAAATATATTATTATTATATTAAAAAATTTAAAGCTTATTAAGTAGCTTATTTTTATTATAAAAGGTTATTATAAAGATATAATTTAAAGGTTAAGAATTTTTAAGTAAAAATAGGTATTATAACGCTTAATTATAACTTAAAACTTTAAAGATTTTTTAAATAATATTATAAATATTAAAAAGAAAAAGTTTAAAAGTTTATAACTAAAGATTTTATAGCTAAAGACTTTATAATTAAAGATTTTATAGCTTATAGGTTTTATATAACTAATAGATTATAAAGCCTTTAAATTACTTATAAATTTTAATTTAGATTTTAATTTATATTAAAAGAATTAAGGCTTAATAATATAAAGTAAAATAATATTAATTAAATTAAAATTAGAATTTATATAGAAACGGAAGATTATTAAGATTATATAGTAATTAAAAATATTTAATTATAGGTAATTATTTATCGGGTATCCGATCTAAATATTTAAATTAAATATCCGATAAGTAATTACTTATAACTAAGTATTTTCTAGGCTTATTAAATATAACGATATTTATAAAGTTATTAAACTTAAGAAAAGCTTTAAGGGTATATTATATATTTAAATATTCTTCGAAATTAAATTAAAACGCTTATAAACTAATTACTATATATAGCTAGTTATCTAATTATAGGTTTTTTAATATTAAACCGGTATTTTAAATATAACTATAGCGCACCCTTATTATCCCTACTGCTATAAACTACTGCCTTCCTTATCGATAAGGGTAGTTACCCTATTTCGGTATATATAGTATAGTGGTCCTTATAATAGTAACTATATATAAATTAAGTAAGTCGATTTAACTCCCTATTAGTTAAAGATAATAATTAAACTATTATAATTTAACTTCTTAAGCTATTTTTTATATTACCGGCTTTAATTTTAATAAAACGTAATAAATTGCTAGCCTTAATAATATCTTTTATATACTTACCTTTATTTTTATTGCTATATATATTCTTTTTATATTTTAAAATAAATTAAAAGATCTAGCTAAAATTTATATAATTAGCTTATTATTTTATAACCTTACCTTACCGAGTTTTTCCCTCTTTTTACTTATATTAAAGATAATTTTTAAAGCGTTATTAAATAAAATATCGGAAATAGATAGATATCCGATAAGATTCTATATAAATCTTAAACTAAACGATATATAAAACCCTTACTTTTATACTTCTTTATATTATTAGCTTAATTAATAAGAAAATAATATATATTTTAGCGCTATTAATATTATTAATATTCTTATTAGCATTTCTTTAAATTGCTATATACTTTTATTAAATAACTATTAATAATTATTTAATTTATACTTTTTATCTTAAGTTAAATTAATATATATTAAAAAAGATTAATATTCTCTTTATAGCCTTAATTATATAGGTATAGAATACTAAAAAAAATTTTTAGTTTTTAAAGTAGAAAATAGGTATTAATACCGGTATTAAAGGTAAAGGTTTTAATATTAAAGCTAAAGATATTAATTCTAATTCCACTTAATATATTAAAAGGTTTTAAAGAATAAATTTTTTATCTTTAGGTATAAATCTATAGTTATAGCTTACTATAGGGTAAAACTAATTTATAGAAATATAAGATAGTATAATTATAGCGAAATTATAGTTTCGCTTTTACTTTATATTATTAAATAAATTTATAAGTATAATTTATAACTATAAATCCGAGAACTTTCTTTTATAAATTAAATAAAAGTGAATTAACTTATATATATAGAGTTTAAAGTTATAAGTTTATTATTTAAGGGAGATAAAATTAGAGAAATAATATAATTATTATATTTTCCTATAAAAAAAGAAATATTTACCTATTAATTTAAATAAAACTAGCGGTTAAAGTTATTTAACTAGCTTTTATATTAATATATTTATACCGACTTATAATAAGTTATTATTATTATTATTAATTATAGAATATTTATAGGTATTATAAAAAAAAAAGAGATAAAGCTTAAAGCTTTATTTTCTAGAAATTAAAGATTTATATTAGTTAAATTAAAGGGTATATCGGTATAAGTATAGCCCCTAGTATACTTATTTACGCTTATTAAGGCTACTACTTAATTTATATATATTATATTAATTTTACCTTTATAGCTAGTATAATAAGGGTTTTTATTACTTTAATATATATTTATATATTACTTTATAATATATTTATTTATTTAATTTATATATATTATAATAATATTTTAAATATTATTATTATTATTATTATTATTATTATAAATTATTTATTTTATTTAAATTTTATCTTTTAAAGCTTAAAATATAATAAGTAAAAAGGGATAAAAGCTATAATTAAAGTTAAAACTATAGCTTTCCCTTTTTTTATAAATCTTAATTTACTTTATATTTAAGCTTTTATAAATAATTTTATATAATAAGAAATATTTATTATATTATTAAATATCTTTTAAAAGGTTTTATAAGCGCTTAATAAGGAAAAACTTATAATATAAAAAAAACTTTATTAATTAAAAATATAATAACTAATAATAATAAATATATAATTATAGGGAATTAATTAAAAAATAAATAATTTTACTTTTTAATATTAAAAAGATATATTAAAAAAAAGTAAATTTAAAGGTATTAATAGAATTTAAACCTATACTTTTTATATTATTAATATAAAAAAGTATTTTAATATTTAACTAATATATTATAATCTATTATTATTATTATTATTATTATTATTATTATTATTATTATTATTATTATTATTATTTTAAAACTTAAATAATTTAAAGTTTTTAATATTATTATAATAATAAATTTAAATTTAAATAAAGAAATATATTTTTAAAGTTAAATTAATTAATTTTAATAAATAAATAAATAAGTTAAATATAATAATAATAAAAGCTATATAAAGCGTTAATTATTAAATATATTATAAGTAATTAAATATATTAAAATAATATAATTTAATTAAAGTATTATAATATATTAATTAAATATTAAAATACCCTTTTATATTAATAATATAAAAAGTATAAGTTTAAATCTTATTAATACTTTTAAACCTACTCTTTTTTTAATATATTTCTTTAATATTAAAAGATAAAACTATTTATCTTTTAATTAATTTCTTATAATTATATATTTATTATTATTAATTATTATATTTTTAATTAATAAAGTTTTTTTTTATATTATAAGTTTTTTATTATTAAATATTTATAAAACCTTTTAAAAGGTATTTAATAATATAATAAATACTTTTTATTATATAAAGTTATTTATAAAAGCTTAAATATAAAATAAATTAAGGTTTATAAAGAAAGGGAAAGCTATAGTTTTAACTTTAATTATAGCTTTTACCTTTCTTTATTTATTATATTTTAAGCTTTAAAAGATAAAATTTAAATAAGATAAATAGTTTATATAATTTAATTAGCTAGCGTTATTTAATTAATATAAGCTAATAAATCTTTTATTTTAATTAATATAAATCTTTAAGTTTTTAATAAATATAAAGAAAATAATTATTTATATTAATTAAATAATATTAATTAATTAAATTATATCGACTATTTTATTTATATTTAAATTATTTATAATATATTTTATAGCTATAATAATTAACGATTTATATAGCTTTTATTATTATTATATTTAATTTATTTATTTATTAATTAAAATTTATTAAATTAAAAACTTTTACTTTTAATTTTAAATAATAAAGATACTTAAAATAGTTATA